>CM046836.1:17700742-18055742 GCA_025618425.1 Heliocidaris tuberculata | reverse complement strand
GGAATAAACTCGAGCTTCAGAGCATGCGCACTTCGAAGATGGAAAATTTAAAAAATATATAGGATAAATGAAGAGAAAAGAGCAGAGAAATACATAAGGAAAAGATAAAAAGAGAGAAGGAAAAACAAAGAAATACATAAGAATAGAAATAAGAATAGATAATGGGGAAAACAAAGAAATATATAATGAGAAACAGGAGAGAAGGAAAAACAAAGTAATACATAAGAAACAAAGAAATGCATAAGGAAAAAAATGAATTAGAAAAACAAAGAAATATATAAGGAAATATGAAGAAAAGTGGACAGAAAGAGGAACAAAGAAATACATAAGGAGGAAAAAAGAGAAGGAAAACAAAAGTAATACATAAGAAACAAAGAAATACATAAGGAAACAGATAAAATAGAAAGAAAAACATAGAAATACATAAGGATATATTAGGAAAAGATAAAAAGAGAAAGGGAAAACAAAGAAATATAAAGGGAAGAGGATAAAAAAGAAAAACAAAGAAATAAGTATGAATAGATAGAAGAGTAGACAACTGGAAAACAAAGAAATACAAAAGCAAAGGATAAAAAGATAGAAGAAAACAAAGAAATACATAAAGAATCATAAAGAAAAGAGAATAACAAGAAGAACAATGAAA
Source organism: Heliocidaris tuberculata (assembly GCA_025618425.1). Taxonomy (NCBI): domain Eukaryota; kingdom Metazoa; phylum Echinodermata; class Echinoidea; order Camarodonta; family Echinometridae; genus Heliocidaris; species Heliocidaris tuberculata. The sequence continues at coordinate 18,055,099 of CM046836.1, read as the reverse complement.
TACATAAGAATTGAAAGAAGAATAAAAAGTGGGGAAAACAAAGAAATACATGAGGAAAAAGATAAAATAGAAAAATAAAGAAATACATATGAAGAGAAGAGGATAGAAAGAAGAACAAAGAAATACATTAGAATAGAAAAAAGGAATAAATAATGGGGAAAACAAAGAAATATATAAGGAGACAAAAAAAAGGGAGGGAAAAACAAAGTAATAAATAAGAAACAGAGAAATACATGAGGAAAAAGATAGAATAGAAAGAAAAACAAAGAAATACATAAGGAAATATAAAAGAGAAGAGGACAGAAAGAACAAAGAAATACATAAACAAACAAAGAAAAGAGGATAGCAAGATCGAAGTACAGAAAAAGGGAAAAACAAAGAAATACATAAGGGAAAGATAAAAAGAGAGAAGGAAAACAAAGAAATATATAAAGAAAAGAGGATAGCAAGAAGAACAAAGAAATACATAAGAATAGAAATGAGAAATAAAATGGGGAAAACAAAGAAATACATAAGGAGAAAAAAGAAAGAAGGAAAAACAAAGAAATACATTAGGAAGAGATAGAAAGAGAGAAGAAAATCGAGAAGTACATAAGGAAGATAACATTTCTAGAATTGGTGTCATGAATAAATTAACCCGAGTCAAAACCCGAGTGCGTCTTCACCTGCGAATTAGCGGGCTAATTCGCCAAATAGCGCGCTATTTCACAAAAAACCCGAGTTGACTTAAGACCCCGTTCTCACTCACTTTGACCCCGTTCTCACTCACTTTGAAAGTGGACTTTTGGAGCGGTCTATCTAAGACCCGTTCCTCAGGAACTGTTCTTAGGTGAGTGTGAACGGTCAAAGTGGTCCAGGAAGTGGTCTTCTGGACCGCTCCAGAAGACCACCTCGGGGAGGTGGTCTTGAGGAACGGGTCTTATTAAGAGCGGTATGGACCGCTCTAAACGTGCAATGTGAACGAAAGCGTACTTCAACCGGAAGTGAGCCAGTGACGTTCCGCGCACAAAACAAAGCAAAAGCAATCGATCGGGCAGCCGGCAGGCACGCTACGGTACATCAGTTTGTATTCCGCGCGAAAAATTTGACCCGCTGAACTGAGCTGCCATTGCAACAAGGCCACTTTGAATCGTGGAGCGGTTTGAGCAAGAAAAACTGGTCGGAGTGTGAACGCTAGCAAACCGTTGCTCAAGACCCGTTCCTCTGGAGCGGTCTAACTAAGACCACTTTCAAAAGTGAGTGAGAACGGGGTCTAGCTCGAGCTAGAAACCCACGAAATAGCCAGCTAATTGCGTCTTCATTACAACCTAGCTCGAGCTAGTTCTGATCGGGTTAGTTTCCCGGATCAGAATTAGCGGGTTATTTTGGAAACTCGGGCTGATGAAGACGGGCCTAGCGTGTGTGCACTGCGTGTAGCTACTCATCATTGGTTTTACACGTGTGTTTACAGTGTATAGCACATGCTGCCTTTGTTGGGATTTAACGTGCCTGTCCCGGCACATAAATTAGTTTTTGCTTCTTATTTGTTTAATATTAAACTATAGGAGGCGAAATCTTCACAGTGTCTTAGTATTGCTAATATCTTGCTATTCATCAACAAAATTGAAGAAATCTGACGAACAGTTTTTGAGGGCTTACCAAAACTTTACATGACCTTTAACCTGTGACCATGGTGACAGAACTTGTTTTTGATTGTAAACTTAATATCTCTGAATTACTTTGAAACTAATCCTCCAAGTGAAACTTCAGGAAATAATATTCATTCAGCTTCCCCATGCTCCTCATGCGGGAAATAACCCATTGAATATGCTCATAGTGCTTCATATGATATTCCTTATTGCACGTGTCAGAAAGAAAATCATCAACATGATCAGCTGATATTGACATGATTGACATATAGTGAATCTCGCATACTTGTAAGAAGATAACAGTATTCGGTACTGTTAACTTTAATGTTATTGTTCATAACATTCGACTGCAATGAGAATGAAATTGAATTTCGTTATATTTCTCATTCTTTTTGCCTATAAGAAAATTGCTTGTTATCATTAATTTGATTTCTTGATGTCACAGATCTACGGACACTTGGTTTGATCATTGACAAAAATCTTACCCTACAACACCACATTAAGCTCATTTGTAAGTCAGCATCTTTGTATACATTCAAGACGAATGTTATGTTATATATAGAAATTGAATAAAGATTACTGAAAAACAAAAAAAAATCTTTTGGATTGTTCAAAATTGGGAAGATAAGGAAACTACTTGACCGACCCACAACTGCCAAATTAACTCATGCATTTGTTTCCTGTCATCTAGATTATTGTAATTCCATATTTTCTAACCTCCCTCATACACATTTACTTCCACTTCAACGGGTACAAAATTCTGCCGCAAGACTTGTCTCCCTCTCCAGGAAATCCGAGCCCATAACCCCAATCCTCCGTTCTCTCCACTGGCTTCCCATAAATCACCGTATATCTTTTAAAGTTCTTCTGCTTACGTACAAAATCCTAAATGGGCAAGCCCCCAAGTATCTCACAGATCTCATTTCCTTACGTTCCACTACTTCCTCAAGATCCCTCTGTTCATCCTCTACAATGCAGTTATCGTGCTTTTTCTACAATTGCCCCTTCTCTCTGGAATTCTCTACCTGCCTGCATACATCTAGCCACTTCCGTTAATCAGTTTAAGTCCCTGCTGAAAACTTACCTTTTTAGTAGATAGTCCTCTGGAATGGCCCAGTTGTGGGTCGGTCGATGGAGGTGCACACCGACTTTGATTTTCGGTATTCATTTACCGTATTTATACACTGTATCTATTGTTTGAATTGCATAAGGTTTCTAATAATTTTTGTATTTTTGTATTATTTTGGATTTAATCTTAATTTTCCGGTAAACTGTGCGCTTAGAAACATCAGTATTAAGCGCCTAATAAATGTATTGTATTATTATTATTATTACTTAACCCTTTCAGGACAGGAATTATTTAAGGGCTAAATTTATCACATTTTGTTCTTTAAATTGGCAATAATTATATTTTTCTTTTCAGTGCTACATAATAATAATAGTGGGTTCTTGTATAGCGCACATGGTTCTAATAGTAGTAAGGAGTAATGTCTTTGAAAATAATAAACATGGTGAGGACTTTGTTGAAAAGTTGAAAAATTACCAATTTTTATTTAAAAAAAAACAATGATTTTTAACTTCTCAATGTGTTGCCAATTTAAGGATCTCAGAGCTTATTCTCCTTTTTAAAATTCCTGATATCATACGCAATATGGTCATGCAATAAAAATGGACATAGTGTGTGCAGAAATTTTTGCTCTTTCTACTCATGTATCCGGTATATTTTTAGAGCTCTGAATGAAAAGTTATTGAGCCAAACCACAAAATGTGGTCAATTGTCTCGAAAGGGTTAATGAGGATACTCTTGTTCATCGTATGTGGTTCTATACATGGGATTGCCTCATAGCATGTACTCTTATCGCTTTATTCTTACTCGTCATTGTGTATAGGAGTTTTCAAATAGAAAACATCCCAATCATTTGATAAATCAGGCAGAAAACAAATACAAATATGGGCATAAATGCTGCATTAAAATTATACCACATTTACATTAATTAAAAAAATCCCCAAATGAGAAATTGCATGTTTATTCTCCCTAAGGACCTAATTTGCAAACTTCCTAAATCATGGCTGGTATTTTAATATTTCTCTGTTGAATATATGCCCATGTTTCCTTGACATCAAAGTTATTCAAAGTCTATATTTACGTAGAAATCATGTGGAATTAATCATTGTTATGGTTAATTGATTAGAGAGTGTCTGAAATTACAGACTGTGAGATGTTTGTAATATTGTTTGATACGTGTCCATGTCTTTAACTCGAATGCAATATAAAAATCGATCTAGATTAGTGGATTAAATTCAGTATCATACAATCAATTGCCTCCGTGATTATGGTTGGCTTTTAGTAGAGAGCTACATTTTGATTCATAGTTGATCGATCACACATTGTGTTAAAATTTTATGCAATACATCATGAGATATTGTAAAATTCACATAATGAAAAAGTTAAAAGTAAATTAAACATTGCAAAACTGTGGTATAGAGATTATATAAATATATACTATTTGTAGTTCTTCTTCGTTGCCCTTCATATTCAAATAAAAATCACTTTGAAACAAAAATTGTGTTCTCTTTAATCAGTTAATTAATACAGAATTGATTGCAAATTAGGCGATTGGTTACTATCATTTGTGTGTCTAGCCATTCATTCAAATGTGCATATTATACTTCTTAATTTTTTGTTTTACAATTTATTGAACTAAAATATTGCGACGTTTATATAACGAATAGGACCTGCCACCTTTAAATGACGATAAATGAAATTAAATTGTAAAAAAATTACTTTATGATTATTCCGCGTTCCTTATCATAAAGACAAATTCTGTGCAAAATGCTGAAATGTCAATAAAATACAGTAAATCAGTCGTCTGTCATGTCTTCATTTTCCACTGGATAATGTTTATTTCTGTATATAAAAGAATAGTGAAGGAGAGAGAGAAAGAGAGAGAGAGAGAGAGAGAGGGGGGGGGGTATGAGAGGGGAAAGGGGGAGGAGACGGGAAAGGGGGAGGAGACGGACTATGAGAGGGAGAGACAGCGATGATGCTGAGATATGCTGAGATATGCTGAGATGATGCACTATGATGTTTTTTTTTTTTAATCTAGCAAGGACTAATTAAAGATAAATTGAGAGAGGTGGAAGGAGCTAGTGGTTCCACAGGCACGCACCCAGACAGGGAAAGCGGCTTTTTCCTAGACCAGATTCTGTCCGTTTTTTATTCATTGGGTTTACTCGCTCGCCTCTCTTCATTCCCCTCATTAGACGCATATCCCACACAGATCGCGACATCTCGCAAATTCACACCCAGCGAGGGTGGAATGAAGGACTATTATTGTTTCACCGTTGAGGGTGTATTATTGCTTAACCATAGGGATCCTGTATTAGAACACTAGAGGGCGTACATCCTCAGATCTCTGCGCTGAATATTGTAGGTCATATCTGGAAAATATTAGATGTTTTGCTTCCACCTTGAAAAATTTGGTACCATTCATCCATTCTGTAGTCTTAGTCTTCGCGGATAGAGAGGTAGAACCGACCTCTGTAACATTGGTCACTTTTGTACTCTTTTAAGCATCGAGTTCATGGTGCCCGTTGGATGCTGCTCTGTGGTATGTTGTAGTGGGATTAGCTTCTCATGTAAATAAGAATCACGTTTAGACTATTATTTGATGAATGGGACCAATTGTGGAAAAGTTACAGAAAAACTGTAGTCCGCCTCCCCCCCCCCCCCCGCCCACCCTGCATAAAAACTAAGAAAATATAACTCCACATAAAATTATTTCTAGCTATTTCTACACTTTATCTGTGGAACATACGAAGAAGGCTTCCTATTGAAGGGGGGAGGGGGGTGATCGAGTCTAATAGTCCATTGTGTACATTCTGTTTTACTCAGCTCACCATATTGCAAACTACTTTCAACTTTCTTTTCGTGCTCTATTTCTGCATTTTCTACTTAATTTTGTATGAAACTGCATAAAGATGTATGAACTTGAAGGGATCGATGCCCCCAATGATCTTTTACGATGTTCTGTCCAGTAAGAAAGTCATTTCAGATCATCTGCAAGCTCCGCTAGCAGCCGACGCTTTTCAGAGGAATTGTTTGATCTGCAGTGCATTTCCACTGTTCCCAGCAGTCAGAAGTCGTAGTTCGTTATTAGCCTCGTTTCAGCCTCCACAATGTTTGTTGTAGCCGATTAAGCGCCCAAATAAAGTACCTAATTTTGAAGTACCATCAGTGTTGTAGCTACTCTGAATTAAAACGATAATCATTTAGAGATTATTTAAATATGAATTTTTAATGTGCTTCAATCTAACACGTGTTTCTAGGGGGGGGGGGGGTTCGAATTAATCGTGTGCGCCCTGAATGCTAGGGCTGTTACCATGGTAGCACATCGGGAAATAATGGAATTTAGAAATTTTATGTTGCCATTCTCTCTTAACCTGGAGATTATGTAGAGATAGGATTGGCTTAAGTAATGAAATAAGATGATGAAGTTCAGGATATTGTTTTAATTTTAATGTGTAATATTACTGAAACGGGTTGGAAGGTAATACTGAGTATGACGTTTAATAAAGCAAAGAAATGTTATTGTGCGAAATTTGCACAAAGTCATATGGATATTTTTTATTGACTTGAAAAGAGATAAGTAATGGAAGGTAATACTGAGTATGATGTTTAATAAAGCAAAGAAATGTTATTGTGTGAAATTTGCACAAAGTCATATGGATATTTTTTATTGACTTGAAAAAAGATAAGTAAATAAAATATTCGTTGTAAACTAACAAACATTGCTCTTTTATACAGACACTTGTTTGGTTTTGTTTGTTTGTTTTTTTTCTCTCTCGTACTCCCTTACTTGTTCTTTGCTGAACGCTTGCGAAATAATGTCATCATAACCATCCTAATGACAGATCATTTGCAAAATCGTTTTCCCTGTTTTGTTTGTTTGTTGTTTTTTAAAAACTCTCATTCATTTCCTCAATTGACAAATTGTTATCACAAAATCAGTGACATGGTTCATGGCCAACAGAAGAAAATTTTAAGGAATTTACAAGTGTTTGAAAAGGTCCCAGTATTCTATTCTAACAATTTGTGCACGTACGCATTTTCTGCTATGAACCAACTTTAAAAAAAAATCTTTATTTCTATGACAGGAACAGGGCGAATTTAATTGATAATTGATGCTACATTTTTTCTAAATACATACTTCTTGACTCATGTTTGTGTATCATGTTGACCTTTTGCTACAGAGGGCTTTCTCATCGGACCCACGTGGACATATTTCGGCTTGTCTCGTAATAGTTTGAAGTTGAAAGACAAATTTACATGTAAAGTGCTCTTGTATTTTGCCTTTGTACCTCCTCTTCCCCCACTGTCCATACATTTTTTCCTAAATTGATTTTGATTTAGATAGCGGAAATAATGATCACTGAAACCATTTAAATGAATGGTAATAGTAAAAAGATGAGATTGAAATGTGTTGTTTATGAAAATGTCAAGGTTAATAAAAATGATTACCACAAAATTGATCATGGATTATAATAAAAGATAAATAGAAATGGTAGCTCATCTTAACGGACGTAATGAGTAAAAAAAAAAAAAGAAGAAGGGAAATCCCGGTCAGGAAGTCAAAGAAAAATACCAGAAGCTTATCACGGATCCCCCATTTTATTTTCCATATAGGGAGAACACTCTCAGCAATCGGCCCAATAAAAACTTCCAATTAAAGTTATCACAAAAATCCACACGGAAGCAGGGGCGTCGATCCGTTTTTCGGATTGGGGGGGGGGGGGTAAGACAGCCTATCGTAACGATGATCATTTCGCACTCAATTCAATCATCATCAGGGGCGGCGGTGCGTCTTTTAAAGTGGGGGGGGGGCACCAACAAAAAGCAGCACCTACAAAGGGTGGAAACAAGGCGGAAAATACCACTTCGAAACATTAGTATACCGGTACATTCTGATCAATACACAACCGAGGATCATTTTCGCCACGCTATTGTTTGTATCTTAACATGGTTCTAGATAAAAACTACTTTGCACTTGAGTGTAATAGCCTGATTATTCATTTGCGAGCGAGCAAAGCGAGCGAGAAAAAACTTTAAGATTTATTTCTAACGCTGAAGGCATAGGGTGTTGAATTATATACAGCGATTTTCCTAATATGATAAGAAGATAATAGCAAATGCGAGCGAGCGTAGCGAGTGAGCTTTGGAAAAATTTTAGAAAAAAATTGACCTCGTTCCTTTTATGATTTAGGAGTACTGCTCATTCTTGTACAATTTAGGGCATTGGGGCCCCTCCTACCCCCTGCTCCACTGCCTCACTATTGTGCTGATATCAGTAGGGGAATGTATTGTTATGAAGCCTCTCTGATTATTTGGAGCTATATGTATAAGGCTCCTTTGTGGACTTTATACATACCCATATATATATATATATACTTTATATATACCAGTATCTACCGATGTCGCGTTTATCAGAAAACAAAAGGGGCACTTATTTCTGAGGTTAAAAGGGGCACTCATCAGAAGACAAAAAGGACACTGATTAGAAAGAAAAAGGGGCACTATACGAAGAAAAAGTCACTTATCAGCTATGAAAAGGGGCACTTTTGGGGTACTTGAAAAAGTGAGGGGGGGGGCACTTTGCCTCTGCCTCTGATCATCATATCCTTGATAAAAATATGATGGTAATTTGAACTTAAATAAAGTATGCATATCGATATCATGAACAGAAAATGGAATTAAATATTACATGGAAAACGACAAAATGATGGGAAAATATATCTTACATAACAGCAAATTGTGTAGAGAAGATATAACACAAAATAATAGAAAAAATAGACACTAATAAAATATGAAAAATAGAGAAAAAACTAAATAGATATGAAAATTTAAAATTATGAATTGAATTATGTATGTTCAGAACGTTTTTTAATGGCGTCATGATTTTTTGCAACGCCTCTTAAAAACAGCTTCTCCACGGTTACATGACGCAGTAAAGATTAGAGAATTTGCGCGCGAAGCGCGCGGCGAAATTGAAGTCTGACCGTGTAAAACCTTTTGTATTTCATTGTTTGGAAGGTTTCATTTCCCGAGTTTTGCATCAGTTTTTCCTTATTTTATTTTACACCTCCGGATTTATTTATTTATTTATTTTATTTTATTTTTTTTATTTATTTATTTATTTATTTATTTATTTTTTTTTTTGGGGGGGGGAAATGATATATTTGCCCCCCCCCAATATTTTCTTTGGGGGGGGGCAATCGCCCCCTGCCCCCTCCCCCCAGGATCGACGCCCCTGCACTGAAGTGATGAGATGGTCAGACGAATTCATAAATTTCATATTTTGAGTGACATCAGACACCTGAATTTTCTTAAAGTTTCTGTGAACTACACACCAAGGTCATCTGTTAAAGAAATTGTGTATATCTTTTATGTTCACATTGGATCACAATGATGCGTGTGGCATCCATCGATTTGCCTCTTGCTAGTATTTAAAATCTTTTGGATATAATTACCTAGAATGTATCTAATATATGAACTGGATCAAGTCATGGAAGAGTTTAGATAACCATGGACCTACGAGAGGAATTGTCAGCTTGTTAACTGCACGAGATTATAAAGTTAACATTTTTTTTCACTTTCAATATTTCTTAATACATTCACGTTGCACAAAGTGTAATCACTCTTTCTCTATATCTTTAACCCCTCCCCCCTCTCTCTTTCTTCTCCTCTTTTTCTATGTTAATTCCTCCCTCCCTCTCCCGCCTCCTGTCTCTCTGATTCCAAAATGACAATAATACAACTAATTAGGAAATCTGTAGAGATCAGTACTGTGCATATTAGTAAATAGCAATCTGGGCAATATATCACGGAAGAAATAATTAAATCATAGTAAAATATATAAATAAAAGACAAGCAGAATATATAAAAATAAAAATAGTACAGAAAAGTGATTTATATAACTCGCTCCTATAGCGACACACGTTATCAGTACAGTCATTTGGTGAAAAACAATGGCCTAAACCGCGCACTAGTTACATCAGAAAATATTTCAACTGTTATAGTATCATGAAAATACACTTAATATAACATGTAAAAAATTCTACGAAATCAGCGTGGTGGAAAGTGTTAAAAAATACCCCAAATCAATGATAATTATTTTCTATTTTCCATAAGCACCAACAGAGCCAACTTTACACATAATTATTTCAGCTAGACGCACTCTGGCGCACATTCTCTGTTGTGTGCTTGCCCAACAAAGCAACGTGTGCGTATTGTTTCCAACTTACACCAAACTATGTTGATATTTATATCGATGACTCTGGCTTACAAGCATGCCCTCTGAAGAAAACAAATAATTACATTTCAAAATATATGTCACGATATAACACAATGTGAGAAAAATGAATTGAAGTATGTGAGCATAGGCAGGTAGGGGAGAGAAGGGGGAGATAAAGAAAGAAATAGAATGTGTTTGTGTGAGAGAGAGAGAGAGAGAGAGAGAGATGGGGAAGAGTAGATTGGAATACATCAATTTGTAGTACGAGGCTGCATGGTGACCATCTCTTTCTCTCTCTCTCTCTCTCTCTCTGACTGTCACTTTCTTTGTATCTTTCTTTTTGTCCCTCTCCTTAACTTTAGCCCCCTCACTTTCTTGCTCTCTTCTATGGAGACTATGCTCATGTGTTCTAAACTCCTAAATCATTTTTGTCATCTCGTGTTCCATCGCTACTTAAGAACTGTAATTGCGTTTGTTTAGAGGGCGTCCTTGTAAGCCAGAGTTTAGAGTCCCTTTATAGATAGAGTTACGACAGGGACGTCCTATTTTTTGGCCCCAAAGTGGCGTTCGAATTCTTTCTATTTAGAACACGCAGGTGCTCATCGGAATTGAATAGAAATGTTACGTAATAGTGGCCCCAAAATGGCGTTCAAATCACGGGTTTTCGTTACTCTTTCTATAAAGGGACTCTACCAGAGTCCAGAGGCATGTGTATGTATGGCTCTGCCAGAGTCTAGAATCCTTTATAGAATTAGAGTAAAGACAACCTATGATTTGAACGCCATTTTGTTTCCACTATTATGCAAAATTTCTATGCAAGTACGATGAGCAACCGTACGTTTTAAATACAAAGAATGTAAACGCCATTTTGTTTCCATAAAAAGCGGGCGTCCATGTCGTAAACTTTTCTCTAAAGGGATTCTACCAGAGTCACCGATATGTGTAAATGAGTGTTCTATTCTTGTAATATAGGATCTCTATGCAAAATAGTATCACAGCCACCTATACCTAAAGAGTTTGACCGACCCTCTTCCTGTGGGTAACAATAGCGCGCGTATTCTTTTCTTGTGTGCTTGCCCGACAAAGCAACATGTGCCATAATGTTACCTCACTGTGATATAGTTAGTCAAACTCTGCTTGTATGGCTTTGATTGGCTTATGTGCACCTTTCATAATTTTTTAAAGTCAAATATCTTTATGATATATGCTCATTAAAGTACAATATCTACAGAACACCAGAATTGGGGAGAAACCTTTGTGATTCGATTACCAGGTTAGGTTCCTGTGAAATACACTATAACAGACAACTCATATGATTGGCAGAAATTTGTACACAGTAGGCAACAGAATAAAAGGATTTATGATTTCGTTATTAATTAATAGGCTTCACCCGTGCCAAGGCCCTGTAATAAAGCAAATATCAGGCAATGCTGTTTGACATCTTTAAATGTCCCTTGACACACAAACGCAAGTTGATTCCTGTTGATGTGCAGGGATGCATACAACTTATATTTTGTTATTCAAACATCTAAATATGTTTCATTAAAAAAAAAAAATCAAAATCATTTTCTCAAATATGCTAAGCTCCGCCCTGAAAAAATGCCCCAGATCTCATTCCTGCAATGACATCATCTGTCAATCATTAGTGAGCTGAGGAGAGACAGTGGTATGTAGCTTTGCCAGAGATGACCATCTGTTCTAATAGACCATACACTGCCTACATTGGAGTTGCTATGTCAGACATGGTATAGCATCACCAGAAAAAGAATGGTAATGAGGAGGTTTTGTTTGAAAGCATGCAATTCTATTGTGAGCATGTGCTGAGCTGGGGGAAGTTAAATTCCACTGTCTATTGTAGAATTTTAGTATAGTTGACTGACGATTGACAGATGATGTCATTGCAGGAATAAGGTCTGGAGCTTTTTTTTTGTAGGGTGGAGCTTAGGAGGTTAGGAAAAATATCTCAAAAAAATATAGATGTTTGAACAGAATATTGTATGCATCCCTGCACATCAATAGCAATACACTAGCATTTCGGTTGTGTTTGGGTTGCAGGGCCTTTTAATAACAAATGTAGGCTGAGAAAAACTTTCTGCTTATTTGCTGTCAAGTGCAGGTTTCGAAAAAAGGGTTTTAATTAATTTAAAGAGGTTAAATCTCAGGGTCTAAACTGGGCAATAACTTGGGCACAGATCTGTGACCCCAAATGACTTGAGTACAGCACCATATAAACCCGGATACATTGTAGAAATTCTTTTGTACACTGTTGTCCGAGTGATGAGGAGAAAAGAATTTAGAGCACCTGGAAAGCCTCATCACAAGGTGGATGTATTGATTCATGGTTAAATGTAGTGACATAATCAGAAAGTAGTTCTGCTGTTCATCCAATGACTTATGGATAGTCTAAGTAAATTTAAGGGGTGAAAACTTATGGGTGAAATGGGTTGACTATTTCGGGACAGGCCCCTAGCCTTATACTGGATGCGGATGGCATCTGCATTCATGGAGGTGCCTATAAATGATAACTACACTAGTGGAAGGATACCAATTTGGTGACTGGGTTACTGAGTAGCTTTAACTTTATATAACTCTCTATCGTCGAGATATTGAATGCAGTCATGGGGGACAAGAACAAGGATGCAGGCATCTTATGTCGAAGAGGTAGGCGAGAACGGTACATGGGGAATTTTCGTGTTAAAAATTATCAGACTTCCCGATGATATTATTGTTACTTCTGTGCAGCGAGAACGAAGTTTCACGTCTGTGTTTTGAGAGGGGTAGCGATAGCAAAGTCAAGGTAATGCCACTTGTGTTCTTTCCACATTCCGTCCATCCATTTATTTCATTAGTTTTTTTCTAAACAGACTATGTCGACTCGCCATTTCGTTATGTCAGCGCACTCACGCATTGCGAGGTTATATCTGGACGGCAGCTAATAACGTGGTCAGACTCGTCGGCCCATATGTATATTTTTAATTAGATGTCAGCATGCTTTCCTCACAGAAACATTTGTGAAATTGTATTTTTTTCAATCTGTAACAGAGATTCTATAGTTTCTTCATCCAATCAGTCCACTTTCAAATGGTTTATGATTAAAAAATAAAATTATTAAACCTGTTTTTTTACATATAGGCCTTCGGTTTTCAGCTTTTTGTTTGCACTGATATAGGTTTTTAACCTTCACCCTGCACAATATACTATATATGCTTAAAAGTGATGTAGAATCTTTCGGGAAAGTTATCTTAAACTCTGTCTTAGCATTTTTTTTGTACGTATAATAATATTCATGGAAATAAGATGAAATGAATGTTTGAATGTAGCAGTTTCCAAATAATGTCTTCATAGGTCTAAGTTGTCAGTGAAACCATTTTGAATAGTCTGATAGGCGATTCCGTATATGTCGTACTGGATTTTAAAAAGCATTTTCAGCAGTGATGTTTTGTTTTAGGGTAATATAGGTTTTTCCCTGTCAAATTCATTGAAACAGCAGCCAAAGTGATGCACAGTCGCTCGATTTCATTTGTTTTTACACCCATGATTAGATGACTACATCATTTTAATAACAATGCTTTAATTATGACAAAATATTGAAGATGTAAAAATCACAAAAAGGCAAACCCCGGCTATTTCATGTACTTTTTTATCCTTTAAAAAATGAAAGAACATGCTGCCTGATAACGAAATGGAAAGTAAAACTCGAGCAAGAATTTGCACCCAAGTCGTCACTGATGAATTTAAATGACGCTTAGGCCTCATGTAAATTGAACGACGATAAATTAATTTGGATGTTCGAAGCACATTCGGGCATGCAGGAAAATGAATTTGAACAACTAAAAACAAATTTGAAGCAAAGGATTGAATGGGAAGAGCAAATCCCTAGAATACGAGCCTTTGAAAATGAATTTGAAAGCTAGTTTTGTAAAAATACTGCCATGTGGCCCTGTGAAGATATGACAACCAAATTTTCTTTTTCTTGGCAAGATGAAATTATTATATTTTACAAAAAATAAAGATTTTGCTTTGAAATAAAAGTTTATGCTAAAAAATTGTTGCATTTAAAAATATGACTGAAATTTCTCGTCATGGGCAGTCTCTGCTCTGCTTTTTTTTACATTTCCCTCACCCGAAGACTCTCTGAGAGACCGGGGGGGGGGGGGGGTATTTCTTGATGGTACAACGGTTTTGCTGCGTGCGAGACTTCTTCATCCATCAATGGTATTTTCAGTGCTTTCCACCAAGTCTGGTGTCAGCGAATTGTGCACATGGAAACTGCCTACCATATCCCTTTAATACACTTCTAAATATATGTAATGAAAAAAAAAATGCACCAGATTAACATTTTCCAGACGACAACTTCAATGCTCTTATACAGTCATGCAAGTGTCTTTCCTGACCTGCAGGTACAAAGACTGTGAGACCTCATGATCCTTGCTTCATGAATTTACAGGAGCTAGTCCTATAGACACAGACTTCAAATACATATTCCTAAGTGAATATATTTGATGTTTGGTATTGGGCTGAAGCAATAATTGCATTCTTATAACATATGGGACCCTGTACAACATAAATGTCGTAAGGGGCAAATTTAATGATTGTATTGATTAAAGAGGAATGAAGTAAATCTCAAAACTTTATATATTATTTTACTCTTAATGGAAAATGAAAAGAATCCAGGGCTACAAAGTTTTAGACCCCCCCAACAAAAAGCTGGCAAAAAAATTTCTCACCTCAATATGTAGTACGGGACAATATGGCAGGAATGATTTGGCCAATATCGGCGCTGAAGTCCGCATGTAAATGAGATTCTTTTTTCAAAATAGGTAGGGCCTTGGGTGATGACCCAGACTTAAGTTCATTCATTATGTAGTAGTTTGGAAAATTGGATGTGGATGGGAATGTCATGTGCAACAACATATTGCGCAAACATAGCAAAATGTGTAAAAAAAATATGCCAGATTTAACTCCCCCCCCCCCCGCGCCCGCGCTTTTCCGATCAAAATATTTACGCCTCTGCGTGGACCCATGCAATTGGGATTTTTTTTTTACTTTCAGCACCCCCATTCAATTCTTATTCCTCAGCGCCTGCACACCAGATCAGAATGTCAGGCTTGTTGTTTTATGCTGTCCATGCATGATATAATTTACACACGACCTCATATTCACAAAAATACAATTTTTAAATGACCGTGAGCATACAGGCCCGTAACTAGGGGGGGGGGTGGTCGGGGGCTTCGAACCCCCCACCCCCACCCCTCGCTGGTGAGCAGAGGTCCGCTTGAAAAAAAGAAGAAGATTAATTAAATTTTTTTTTTTAGGAGAAGCGAGGGGAGAGATGAAGGAAAGGGAAAAATAATGTGATAAATTTTTTGTCTATTTTAATATTTTTTGTTTCGATTTTGTCCCATGACTTCCTAATCTAGCAAATCTATAATTACCGTAGTCAATGTCATCTTTTACCATTAATTTTCGAATTTTATACATTATGCCATCATGTTGCAGTCGATTTTGTCAAAGCGTCATTCAAAGAGTTATTCAAATTTGTTCGTAGTAGGTCCATGGCAGGCCTGTAACCGGAGGGGGGGGGGGATCCAAAGGGTTCTAACAACCCCCCCCCCCCCCAGCTGGCGAGCAGAAATCTGTTTGAACAACAACAACAACAAAGAATATCCAGTGGATCCAAATTTCTACATATCCATAATGAAATTGTAATGTCCAAAGCATATTATGCTTAGGCATGGTACTAAAAAAAGGCAGTTTTTAACATATTCCTTTATTCACTGCATGATCGTGTAAAATTATTTGACTGTATACTAAATTCATTATATAATACATAACATCATATTCTCGTTGTGTTAAGGCATTCAGTAATGATATTTTCTGTGCAAGTAAATTGTTTTTTTTTTGTTCAATCTCCAAAATGAAATTCGATACTTTGGTGATGACAAGCTGACAGTTTACCACAGCCAGAATATCTCTTTTAAGGTCTGTGTAAATTACACATTACACACAAAAGAAATAATCATATTTTACATTCGTAGAAATATTTATCTCAGCATAATTCGATCAACTTAAAGTGAAAATTGGTTGCTCCAGTCGGAATGAATGAAGGTATCACTAAGAAAAAAAGAAAACAACATAGTTTTTGTGGCATAATCGGCTAAACAAATAATAAAGAGTAACAATAACAAGCCTAATGTTATGTGGGTGTATTAGATTTACAATGATATAATTTCTTTGTTATAACATGTATATCAAAATCACATTAATGCTGAATCTCTCACTTTCAAAATTATTTCTGTTTAAAAAAAATTACAAAAATGAAATTGCAAAAATTAACATCGAATAACAGTTGGCATGGCAACTAAAAGTAACATGAATGTATCAATATTGTTCTAAAACACGCGGAATATCATTCTGAACAGTCTCCAGGTTCCATCGAATTGGGATTATGAGAAAGAAAAGTTACAACCTAGAAGGTAAAACTCCGTGCGCTCAAAGTGTTAACATATGTAAAAAAAAGTCTGAAATTTCCTCAAAACGGAGTTTTTCGTCATGATTTGCAGGGTACTCTGCTGATAATTAATATGTCTAATGTTAATGTAGTATTAACACACATCAAAAAGATATATAATATCATTCTATATTATTTGAATATTGTATCAAATATATTAAAACTCAAGTTAAAAAACCGAATCGATTTCATCCCCAAAAATAAAACACCTTCTAAAAACCATATTGATTTGTATTGAAATAGAGGATTGCCATGGCAACAGTCAGTGAAGTGCATACGTTTGGTTGGTATCAAAATGTGCAGAATGTGATACGATGACCAAGTTTCAATGAAATCTAATAGTTAAATAAAGTTACAGGTTAAGATGTAATGAGGGTAAGGGAGGACCCCTAATAAAATAAATGTGTGTTGGCGCCATGTTGATTTTTTCTAGTTAACATCTTGAATATCTTGAAGTACATTATCAAGAAGGTAAAAAAAAAATCTCATATAAATCATATCACAATACCCAAATAAAGCAAAATATAACGTAAATATCTTAACGAATTCTAGTAACACCCAGAGTTTGAGATCGGCTGCATGATCCTCATATAAAGGAAAAACAAGTCAGAAAGACAAATCATAGTACATGTAAACACAAAACAGGCAGTAAAGTAATATTCACATATTCTGTATTCAGTATTTATACTCTTTTATCAATTCAATAAATTTCATGTAATAACGAAATGTATGTCATTCTAATATAAATATAATTCATTTCATTAAACTGAACACGAAAAAATGCTCCATGCGTTGTCTCGACAATTATTATAAAAACTATAAATATTCAATTGGTCAGAGTGACCTGCTATTACAAATATTAGATTGTTATTCATGTTGTTCATTGTTTAATATTTTCCACCCGTTATCAATCTATTCTCAGAGTGGTAGATTGTTGAAAGAACGCAATATCATGATATACGATATGTAATAACTACTCTACAAAATTTAAAATGTAAACAGGAAGATATGCATTCTAAAGTAAAACATCTATGCAAAAGCTAAATTTGTTAAAATATATTTTATTCTTGATTAATCAGATTTCACCTTTATCTATGAGCCTAAATGTGTGTAATCTCATTCTTGTCAATGATGTCCAAACACCACTATGTTCACATCAAATATTCAGTGTTGTAAGTTCAAGATTCGAATCATAGTGTCTAAAGCTTACCCTTACAGTACATTGAAACCACTGAGGTTCGGACATTGGGTTGATAAAGAAATCACCTATTCTCAGAGTGGTAGATTGTATTTTTCATAAATTTGGTGAATACCTCTAAAGTTATGCATCACATATTCATAGAAATATTTTCTCACTGCATATTTCATTCAACATGAGCAAGCTAATATTGGTTGTTCAAGTTAGAAAGAATAAAGACATCTCGAGGCATAGTGACATAATTGGCTAAACAAATGAAGATTTTAAAAAGATCAATAAGATAAAGATAAAGAATAATAATCACTCCTGGTGTTATTTGGGTGTATTAGATTTACAAATAATATCATAACTGCCTGGTTATTATATCTAACTCACATTTACACTGCATTATTGAAGTTCAAAGCAATATCTGTTTAAAAAATACTGTGAAAAATTACATTTAGATAAATAATGGTTGCCATGGCAACGGAAATTGATACCAATATATTTTTGTTAATCCAAATCATGGAGAATATCACTCTGAACAGATTCCCCAAATTTCGTGGAATTAGGATGATGGGATAAAAAGTTATGGCCTAAAAGGTAACTGTTTATGTGTTCAATGTGTTGACAGATGTCGAAAAATCTCAAATTTTCCCAAAACGGAGGTTTATATATAATGCTTTGCAGGATACCATACTGATAAGTAATTAAGATAACCATTATCAAAATGGTGTTTATATATACCAAAGAGATGTACGATATCATTCTCCTGTTGAAATACTGTATCAAACCCATCTTAAAACTAAAGTTTAAAAACCGAATCAATTTTCACCTCAAAATATCAAAGACTTCTCAAAAACATGTTGGTTTGTATTGAAATAGACGGTTACCATGGCAACAGTCAGTAAGATACATACGTTTGGTTGGTATCAAAATGTGTGGAATATGATTACTAATACGTTGACCAAGTTTCATTGAAATCGAAATATCATGCAAAAAGTTACAGGGGAATATGTGAAAAGGGTACAATGGGACCCCCTAAAAAATTGAAAAAAAGCCCATTTCGTCACTTTTGACGCCATCTTGATTTTCACCCTTCGGGGCCACTTTTTTTTCTTGTTAACATCTTGAATATGTTAAAGTACATTATAAAGAAGATAAAAAAGTTGGTTTCGTTTAGTCCTGTGGGGGGGGGGGGGGGGTGCACGGATACCCCTCTTAGATACCCTACTATAGTGCATTCAGATATTAATAAAACGGATGGGTGAAGAAGGTTAATGTATCTTGGTATTGTTCATATATCTTGACGCAATGTATATCCCTACGTGCTGTTTGGGCACGTTGTCGGTGTGTTAATCACTGAACAAGGTGCTGGTATGACTGTTATAGAATCCACAACACTGTGGCATATCGTTGAACTTGACTCTTGACTCCCATTTGAGAGGTCCTGGGTTTGATCTTTGCTTCGTACTTCAAGGGTTTTTTTTCACCTGCATTTTCTCTCTTGACCCAGGTGCATCAAATGGGTATAATTATCTTGCAATGTTGTGGGAAGAGCCCACCATTGGTTAAAAAACCTGATTACTATTAGAATTATCACTATCAGTATTATTATTATTATTATTATTATTATTATTATTATTATTATTATTATTATTATTATCATCATCATCATCATCATTACTATTTTTATTATATTATTATTATTTCGATCTAAGGATAGATAATTAATTATGAGATATTCTAAGTATTAAGTGTTATCGATTCAGGAGAATTGCCGATAGGGCTTCAAATAGGTTTGTATTTTCCGACAGATATGTTGAATGAGGGAACACCCAAACTCTAAAGACACCCTTGGCACTATCCACCATCTTTCCATTGTACTATATTTTTGTCACAACATCAGGCCTAAGATTCTCGCCCAGTTATATGAATTCGCAATGCTTTATGATTCAACGCAAACACAATGATTTTATGCGAATCGCATGAAATCCGTTTCACAAGTTATCATAGTTATATACTATATGTATGTATACAGTGTGAGTCAATAAAAAGAAAATCCAGATTCATCCCTGAATATCGTTGCAATCAGGACATATAGATTTGACCAAAGATAATGACATTGTAACCTATCATGTTTTCTTTAATTGATCAATGATATGTGACCATGGAGAGCGGAACAGTAGCATTTTCCCTGATTCACTGATGTCATATTTGCCTCTGCCCAAGTTTTGAATGAAATGGATAGTCAAGCCAGGGTTTGTTGAATTGTCTCCTTTCCAAATGAGTCCGCTCTCATATAATTAAGGTAACTTCTGCACACCATTCAGTCCAAAAATGGTCAAAGATATTCCGACATGCTTTTAAAAAATGGCAGATGCTCAGTCATCCACTATCACATTTCGGTGAGCAGCCTATCAAATTAAAAAAATATATCAACAACTAACTAACCATTATAATATATTTCAGCGATTTCACTTACTTTTTAAGATATTGGAGCTTATTATAGGTTTCCTTTTTGTTGACTCACATTATATAGCAACAAATGATACAATGCATTATTTACCCATTGAAGTATAATCGTGTTAATTCTACATGTATATTTAGACATGTGACCTTTTAGTGAGACTGGCTTCTATCGATAAATAGATTCCAGGTCGTTCGAGTTATGACTCATTTCGAAAAGTGTTGTATTTTTCCATATGTTAATTTACTGTCTTTAATATTCAATGCTCACAGACACTCAGGCATGCAGCCTTAAGCAATGAGGAAGCCTATTCATTGTTGGCGATCAAATGAGAACGAAAATTCATTATCTGTGTTACATTATGGATACGAATGTAGAGAGTATCCCGGATTATTATACTCTACTTTTTATCAACATATAATAAAGTGTAATGAAGTTTCATAGTTAGCAATGATAAAAAATATCGCTGTAATTACGAAATGGAAAGGAGAAAAAACCTAGATACATTCGTATTTATGATCAAGATTAAAAGACAATATTCACTTATGAAATTGCCGAAATTGAATTAAAAGGAATGAGATTATCTTACGAATATCATAGTTTCGTAGTTGTTGCCAAGACTATTAGGACTCGTAAACGTTGGCCATTTTATTTTTTTTTTTCGGGGGAGGGGGGGGGGGGGGACATACAAATCCATTTACAAGATCAAAATGAGAAAGAAGATTCATTATCTGTGTCATATTGTATGGATGAATGTTATGTTGTTTTTACTTCCTGTTTCATTCGTTTTTGTGAAGGGAGGAAACATTCTTTTCTTTCATGTCCCTTCCCTTCTCCGTATAATTTAGTCCAACAGTATATAGACTGATAAATGTCAACCTGTTTAGCGTGTAGAAGTATCCATAATCCTGTAACTAAATGAAAATGCAACAACAACAAAAAGACTGTTACTGTGTAATTACTTTCTCATTTTCATTTCATGACAATATTCAAATTGATTTCATTATTTTGTTAAATGATTAAGTTACTCATAAGGATCTAAGGGGTTGTTGCCACTAGGCCGTCCATGAAGCAGTGGACTAAGTCAAGTTTAATTCGAACCACTTTCAAGAATATGGGCCTCTGTATCTCTTACAACTTTCTTGAAGACAAGGAGGCTCATTGATGTAAGGCTTTCCATCTTATTCAAAATTATGGCCACTATTCTATTAATGATTAAGTCCTATGGATGGGTAAAATTCCTAAAATTACAATTTTACTGCGCATTGCCTAAAACAGACTCATATACATCTATTTTCAAAATAATCCACAAAACATCATGTTTCCCCAATCATGCCATTTTCCTTCATTTGAAATGAATTCAAACAATTTTTGCTTGTCCTTGCGGATTGATGGTGCTGTGATTAAGGATTAAAAAAAATAGAGAAAAGGAAGAAGAAAGAAATAATCTTTTTATTTTCGGTAGTATAAGTAAACTCGTCTTATTCCTCTTAAAAATAAGATTCCCGTTCTTTACATTACCTGTTTTTACACACACACGAACACAAACCATCCACTCACACCCACACACCTACATGAAAGACATACAACCTATCCCCACGAGACTATATTTTTCATGAGCAGGACGAAATGCACGGCGTCAGTTATTTTCTTTATTACAATTTGTCCGATCAGATTGTAGGATCATTGCAACCACACATGATTTTTAACATTATCCGTGACACAGATGTTGGGGGAATCAGACATAGCTTTTAACACAGTCGTCTGGTGGCTACCATGGCTACTGTGGGATGGTACGATTGAAAAATGGGTGTTATTGTATTTTATCAACTAATCATTAACTCGACAAAAAAGATACACTTACAAGGCTAATTATGATATGAAAGGGACCATTATTCGTGTACCAAAAAAGTCATGCATCGAACCTTTTACTATAGACCGAACAATATACCTCCAGATGTTTTCCTGTATTTAATCTCCAATGTTGACTGAGGAATGACGTGTTTGCATTCAGTGGTTTGCATTCACTGGAATTTCAGGTTAGAGTCAAACTTGTTTAAAAAATTACTTTTCCAAATAACAGAAAAAGTGCGTACATATAATTCAATTCCAGTATCGATGGAAATCATATAATTTACGTGGTAACTATATGATGAAACATAATCTAAGCAGATGGTATTACCAGATTGAAGAATAGCATAAAAGAAAAAATATAGACGTTTACACACACAAAAAAAATAGAAGCAAAATTTACCATAAGTGATTTCGAGTAAATCATTTCCACCCAACCCCTTTCGTTTGTTTCCATTCATTTTGGCATATGTTGTAGGCTTTTATCCAGGATTTTTTCTAATAGCGGGTGATCTAGAGTTCTAGACAATATGTATTATAAATTGTTTGTGTTTAGAGCCTTTTTGAATAAACTCTGGTTCTTTGTCCACTGACGTTTTTAAAGAGCTTTAAAAAACTATTAATTTTCTAAAAATACATCATTATTTCTTATATTAAATGACGTTCACCTTTGTCGATTACATGTCTATGTCTAGTCAATAAATCTTTTTAAAAAGCGCATCATTTGGGGTTTTCTGTTTTTTTAGAGGAAAATTTTTGAAAAGAATTTACAAAATAATCTTGATTTATTCAATGTTTTACTATGATCACTGAGAAACAGTAAAAATGAACTTAATCTAATTGCTTTTACAGTTTCTTTATTGACCAGTTGATTTACAAAAATGAACTTAATTTACACAAAAAATTGTGAAATTTACAAATTAGAATATAGATAATGGCACACTCTTAAATAGATAAGTAAAAAGGCAACATGCATTTTTTTTTTTTTGGGGGGGGGGATAAAATCTCACACAATTTTGGTTTAAGTGTTCCCCAATTTGGGTAAAATGAACCAAATATCAGTTTACGTAGCAAAGATGCATGTCCCCTTTTTAAAAGTGTATTAGTAGATTTCCTTATGGGGTGCAACAAATTCAGTAAAAAAATATCAAGATATCATTATATGATCCTATGAATGGTGACTCATATTACTACCACGTCAAAAGATTAGCAAAATGGTGTGGAACAACATTGGTGCCCTGGATATAATACTTGGATTTCATTGAAGTGATCATAATATTAAGCAGGTCGATGGAATGAACATAACGTATATACAATTTCAAGGAAAAACCTGGTTAAGGGAATGATTTAGAACTAAGGTAACTCGGGCATATAAACGTACCTTTTAATACACCAAAAAGGTAAGAACTGTACGGAACAATATATCCAATGGGACGTAATTTGATATGGAAAACCTCTATATCATTACCATATTAAGTCGAATGCTGCTCAACATTTGCAACGCTAGAACTTTAACAATAGATTGGAAAAGTACTTTCAAAGAGATGTAAAGTACACCTACAGTAATATCTGAGTGGCAAAAAACAAACAAAAAAACAAAACAAAACAAAAAACAAAAAACAAAAAACAACCCCACACTGCATTAAAAATACATTAAAATGGACAGAGTAAATTGGGAAATAAGTTATATTCTGATTAATTTTATTGGTCCAATAGGAAATTCATTTTGATCGCATTACATGAAGCACATAAACAATATACAATATATACACAAATAGATAATACACAGTAGCAAATTTACAATAACAAATATAGTCATAGGAAACGCAGATATATCGTTATTAATGGAATGATATCAGCATAATTATACATAAACTTACAATATTGAAAAAATACGTTTACGAAAGATTCGGATTAATTTTTAACATGTGTATTAAAGGCAGTATAACTGAATTGTTGTTTTGGTCTTGATAAATTAAACGGTATTATAAACAGAATTTAGAATAACACAGGATAACATATAGGGTATTATTTATTTTCTTTTTGATAATGATACATTTGGTTGAATGAAGTGGTACAGTGCAAATTTTGATGAATAGCGAAGTGGCAAGATATAGGCCTATTCAATTTGACTGAAGTTGCTCATTGTATTTCCGAATCGAAAGCGGAACAAAGGAATTGAGGAATCGTGAAGTTCGAGCTTTCATTGATCTGTACCGTTTTCCCGATCGCATTAGAGTATAACACGGATGAAGGGGGTGAAATCTGTGAGACCTGTTTCAGAATCGTATTAGTGCATTCACCTGTCAAATCAGTCACTTCGCCAGTCATCTTACCAGCATAATTGCCTATTCTCTGCAATTTCTTTAGATCCTCCTGTCTCCACCCACCATACCAAACCACACAACTGAAAAGCAGTACACTTTCTTCCTTGTGCTACTACGCAAGAAAGTTAATTTCTTTTCTATATCTACCAATAGGCAAAACAAATAAAGAAACAAAATAAAACGGTATTTTTTCTGGAGGCACATTTTGGTTGTGCTCGAGTATCAAGTAAGCTCGCTTTATTGAGATACATTATAAATCAACACAAATGAGCACATAACATGAGCATAAAGCATATAAACGAAACGTGGAGGCGAACTATAGGCCTAGACTGAGGGATGGCAAAAGATTATGGTCACTGTCAGTTTTAATATATGCGTCCCTTGCTTTAGACGACTTCCATCTCCCATGTTGTGAGATTAAAAGGGGAGGAACGTCCGAGTTGCAGGCGGAGGATGCCCCACCCGATCGCAGACTATGTAAGCCGAACTGACTAATGTCCTCTACATGAGGCTTGAGGGCTTCGAGCAGGACTTCCCTGGTCCTGGTGTAGCTCAGGCCACGAGACGTCGCGCGTAGACCATGTTTCGAATGGGTGAGCCTTCTGACTGCAGGGAGGGGGGAGTCTGGCAAGTCGCCGATGGCGTTGAAATACTGCTCGGCGATTCTGACGGGGCAGGTTGAATTATTCGTACGAGCAATTGTCACGCTGGAACCTTGGCGAAACTGGTCGGTTTTCGAAGATGGGATATGAATGACCAACCTGTCGTGCGAGAAAACGCAATCTCTCCTGGCGAGGGAGCTTAGCTCGTCGTAACGGAGGAATCCGGCATACGATAAGAAGCAAATGAAGAGAATGCGTTTGTCCGCGAGAGACGCTTTGGAGTGGTCATGGGCATGTAGTAGCTTCAGAAGTATGCTTGGAGTGATTGGCTCTTTTCTGACGGTTGGTGAAGCATGAACGCGGTTGTAGCCTTGGACGAGTGATTTAACCATGCAGTCATCGGTGGGAGAGGGTAAACCGGCCACAACATGGACCCACTTGATGGAAGCGATCGCTGCGTCTGCTGCTGATTTCGCCCCACTGGATGTAGACAAGTGGGAAATGTATAAAGCGAGGTCGAATGGGGCGACTGGAAACGATCTCAAGCCCGATGTATGTGCCCATTGTTCCCATCTTCTCCATGTAGACTTGTATTTGCTGACGGTGGATGGTGCCTTGGAAGAAAGTAAGAGGGCTGGAAGCGACGTTGTTGCCAGTGAATGAAGATACGGGTCCGAGTATCTAGTTGCCCATGAATCTGTGAATTGACTCGAAACGAGTCGAAAAGAAAAGACAACATGCATAGAATAAAAACGAGAATAGTTCGAAAGCACGAACGTCGAATGCGAAGTTCTTCAAAAAGACCTCTCAAGACATTTAATATTCAAATTCAAAATAGAATAATAAGCCATGTAATGTAATAACGAGCATAAGGTAAAATATATAAAATATGGACGGCAAATGATCCAAATCAAATTATGTGTAATCAGACGGGAGCAGAGGGGGGGGGGGGGGGGGGGGGGGGACGCAAGGCGTTTAGCACCTATCTAAAGTCGAAACAATAGATATGCGGAGGCCACGAAAAACCCCCAAGTTTTGGTGGAGGAAACGTGGGTGCTTCCGAGGGTGCTTAAACGAGGCCGCACAACCTGTCTCCTTGCAAGATTTAAGTAAGAATTTAATGAAATATAAATATAAGATAGTACCTTTACCAAAATGAAAATAATGATGTAGGATAGAAATGGGGGGGGGGGGGGGGGGGTACTAGATACTTGAGCGAGAATGGCGAAAGTGCGCCGAGAATGAAACCAAGGCAAGTCGCCTGAGTGCATTTGCACAAAGAAAACGGTTAACGACGTCTATTGTCCGATAACGAAAAGAAATTCCACTTTCTTCCTTGTGCTACTACGCAAGAAAGTTAATTTCTTTTCTATATCTACCAATAGGCAAAACAAATAAAGAAACAAAATAAAACGGTATTTTTTCTGGAGGCACATTTTGGTTGTCCTCGAGTATCAAGTAAGCGAGAAAACGCCAAAGAAAGTACGGTAAGAACGAGAATGTGAAAAATCGAAATAACCATTGGTATGGGAGCATGGATAAAATGTATCAAAATATGAGGCAATAACAGGTTGCACAATAAAATTGTCTAGGGCCGGAAAGGCACAAAAGAGCTTAAAGGTGGGCATAAAACAAAGATCATGTTCACGAGAAGAATTCTTAAAAGGCAAATGGCGCCAAAATGATTATGAATAAAGTGACTTACGTATGCATTCAAATATATAAGGCCGGAAAGGCACAATAAATGTTGCCGGAAAGGCAAAATTGCTGCCGGAAAGGCAGAAAACGACACCAATCGGTGATTCGGAATTCAGTTATATTAATTACAACAAAAGATATTGAATTGAAAATTCAACGTTGAGAAATAAGTCAGGCTTCATTCAGGGGGTAGGGTGGATAGGAGGGTGGGACGGGAGGGGGCAGCGAAAACCGAAGTCCGACACTCTGGGAACTAAACTGTAATCGAACCGAAGGGCCAAGGTATGGAAACGTGGGTTGTTGCAAAATAGAGGGGAGCCTCCAATAGAGGGGGGCGTAAATGAGGTATTCATTAGTCTCCAGTCGTGGACATGAGTATCGAAATGGATGCCATCAGGGCAAATGAGTGGCCAGAAGTGTGCCGAGGGCCAGTGTGGGACTACTAGAGTGGCGGTTGCCGCGCTCTCCTTCATGCGCTTAATGACTTGGGGGATGAGAGAGACAGGGGGGCACGAGTAATTGTTGTCAATGCTCCAATCCTGACAGAACGCGTCTACGCCGGCAGTACCGCGACAAAAGAATCTCGTATTGAAACGGGGAAGTTTGGCATTGTGAGGGGAGGCAAATCTGTCAACGGTATGAGGCCCCCACAAGTGTTGTAAGGTCAGAAAAGATTGAGGATCTATAGACCAATCGTCGAAATCTTTATATCTGCTTATATTGTCGGCAACCCTGTTCTCCTCTCTGGGAAGCCATTGCGGGAGCAAGATTATATCGTGAGAGTGCGCGTATTCGAAAATTTCCAAGGCTAGCTTCTGCAGTGAAGGTTTGGGACTGCCGCGCTTGATGATCGAGGGGACGTTTGCGTTATCAGTATACCATCTTATCTTTTGATGGTGGCAGTTTGCGCCAAAAGCTTCGAGAATGCGCGAAACTGCGGCTAATTCCCGCCAAGTGGAACTGTTTGTCTTTTCGCTCGGTGACCAAAGGTCATGCGCGCGCAATTTAGGTTTGCCGTCGACGAAGCCACCGAAGCCTGTGTCGCTTGCGTCTGAAAAGATTTGCATTGTTGGGGATAGACGAAATTGAAATGGGAAACCGTTTAGCTCAATAATGCGATTTTGCCAAAATGACAATTCGTAAGCTACTGAGGTAAAAATAGAAAGAGAGCAGGCCTAAGAAGACCTACTTTCGATAGTGTGATAAGTAGCACGAGTCATGAGCCTAGTAACTGGACCGAGCGCCAACGACATAGAAATTATTGTACCGGAGAACGAAGCTAACGATTTTACCGACACCGGGCGGGAGGCTTTATGACGAGCAAGCAACTGTTCAATAAGGCTCAATAAATCGGAAATCTTTCGTTGGGGTATAAGGAAGGAAGATGAAGGAGAATCGATTATGAATCCTAAGTAAGTTACGCGAGGGGAAGGCTTCCAGACACATTTTGCTTCATTAGGGACAAAACCGCTTAAGGATATTGTGTTCCTAACCAAGGCAAGATTAGACTCCGCTGCTTGAAGAGAGGGGGAGATGATGAGCCCATCGTCTATGTAAATATAAGCCACGATACCGTGAGATCGCCAATAATATGCCAGAGGTCTAGTCAGTTTTGTGAACAAATAGCATGCACTATTTAAACCAAAAGGTAGCACATTAAACACGTAAAATCTAGTGACGTGGTCAGAATGTCGCCAAGAAAAACCTAAATACTTGCGATGTGGCGGAAAAATATCAACGTGATGGTAACCGGACTTGAGGTCAAATGTAAAGTAATATTGACCTGTCCCGAGCATAGGGGCAATGTGAGAGAGATCTTCATATTTGAACTTGGATTTCAAAACGAAATCGTTTGGGTGACGAAGGTCAAGTACGAGGCGGAGTTTCTTCCCATCTGCTACGGTAAGAGGATTGCAGCAATAAGGCTGAGTGGGTACTTCGACTGCAAATCGATTTTGTAACAGTTCGCTTATAGCGGTTTCAACAAATTCTGCATTGTCCAAACTGGATTTGTTATTTTTAAGACAACAAGGGGGTGGTGTTGTTAAAAATAGTATTTTGTACCCATGTTCAATAACGTCTAAGACAAAGGGGGAAGCTTTAAGTTCTTTTTCCCAAAATGATAAACGTGGTTTCAATTTACCTCGCACGCCGACTGGCGGGAAGACTGAAGATGATTCTCCATGTTCGCTAGGTCTAGTTGAGCTAAGCGGAACCTTGAGGTGCTGCGACGGGGGGTTGTGAGGTGTTGGGTCGACGGGTGGCCCGGAGGGCGGGGCAGTTAGGACGGACGTGCTCGGGGAGGCCGCACTGAAAGCAGATTCTGTTGTCTGGACGATATGTGGTGTAGGGTTGAAAGCGACGAAAAGTAGGAGTAGCTCGAGGAAAACCTTGTGCAGTGCGTGGCGGCCTGAAGGTCGTGGAGCTTGGTCGGGATTTCTTGGCTGCTTCCTTCTTGGATGCGGCGGCTTTCTCAGCCTTCTTGATGCGTTTTTCGTCGCCTGAGTCATCCGCGAGCTCATCTTGGGTATATTCTTTCAGTTTGCCAACTATTAGGTGAGCGGTCAGCAATCTTTATGTGTTTCTGACGGGTCTTTAGCTCTTGGATGGCTGAATTCAAATGAATTTTTGCGCCTGGAATATCGAGGTCCGTGTCCAGCGCCTTGATGGCTTCTTCTATAAGGGTGATAATTTTGGCGGCGACTTCAAATTGCTGGCGGTTACCTTCGTTCTTGAAGGACGGATTGGGCTGTATGTCTGTTTTCTTCGTAGCAGAATCTACCCTTCTCTGTAGCGCTTGAATGGCGGACAGGATGGCTTCGATAGATGCTTCGCCTAAGGGCGTTGTCGTGGGATTCATGTCGCCGACGAGAGAACTGCTGTGTATACGTGCGAGTCGTACTAGATACTTGAGCGAGAATGGCGAAAGTGCGCCGAGAATGAAACCAAGGCAAGTCGCCTGAGTGCATTTGCACAAAGAAAACGGTTAACGACGTCTATTGTCCGATAACGAAAAGAAATTCCACTTTCTATTACTGACTTGAAGAATAGCCTTAGAATGGTTCTGTCAACATTGAACGAATTCATTTTTTCGTAGTATATAGTATACAAAATGCTGCCAAACATTCTGTCAAATTTTCTAAGTCTATGTGCTTGTATTCTACACAGTATTCATGTGCCAAATATCACCACACTAAAATCATGTTGCCTAAATACAAGTACATAAATTAACACAGCTAACGGGTCTCACTTGTCTGCATATCCGTTTCTTGTAGATACATGTACATACTATCATCAGCACAATAATGATTCCGAATATGAGGCCACAGACAAGCCCAGCTACTTCATCTCTAGGCAGTCCCTTAGTAGTATCGGATGGGGTTTGGGATGTAGTGGGGACCCCCGTTCGACTTACTGTATATGGAAGAAATTTAGATATATAAAATGGTTACAGCGCTGTTTGGAAGTGAAAAAAAAAGAAAGAAAAGAAAAGAAAAGAAAGAAAGATGGAATATAGTTTTGTAAATCATTGAATGTATAATGCAATCGCATTCAAATCCTCAAGGTTAATGCCCACATTATAATGGAAATTGTAGGCAAATGCATGGTTAAGAAGTATAGTCCACAGTTCAGCTTCCACACTCCCTATCGGTCATTACTTTGAATATGGAACTTTCTTTTTTGAGTTAGTAGATAGTTGATGTTTTCTTTGATTAACAAACTAACCTGTTTTTTAACATTTTACAGCAATAGATCAAATCACTATCTGCCGCCAATTCGGAAAAAGGGGTGGGCAGACGAACTTTTGACTGTACGTACGCCGTGGTGCACAAACCCTTCTTTTCAATTTCAGCATGGCAGCTTGAGCTGGTGTCAGAGTGTATAACCCTACTGAAAACTTCCAAACAATACCGGCTGCCAACCCGCATGTGTGATATTTCAAGAGGCCCTGCAAATATATCTCCTTCATATCTTCAAGTTCATAACACGTTACTTGTATCTTAAAGTGTACCAACCACCTGAAAAAATAATTTGCGTATACAGCTAGTACGTATAAAATAACCCCAAAAGAACTTTACCTGGAATTCTGTGGGTTAACCGTTAAGGAGTATTAAGCTAATAAATTACCGGTTTACATATTTCGCCCGTTTCTTTATGTCAAAATTGGTGAAGATGAAAGCGAAAGCATAGTAAAAACAATTTCTAGTTTCATGAATACGTCTCATTGTAATTGGCGCAATTTTAAAATTGAATAATAATTAATAGGAATACGTGATCAATGAATACCAATGAGGTTTACTCATGGAGGCTTCTCTTTAGGTAGGGAGCAGGACAGCTCGATCAGTTTCATGATCCAGAACAATTATCACGTCATTATCAAATCATAAAAACCATTCTTCAGATATTATTCATAAATCAGAGTAATGAATATGGTAAATGGTTTTTAAATTGTAGTATGCATTGATGAGCCATGCACTCTCCCCGGTTGATTGGTTCTTGACAATAGGTGCTGTCACAGCTGACTTCTTCTTTCATAATATTTATGAAATGGCCCAATTTTAGTCCATATGACGACATGACGAACAAAAATATGATACCCGCACATCGTATTGCGTACTTCATCTGAATGTGAATGGGATAAGTGTTAATTAATGATGCTACCGTCTAATGAGAACGTGACTTTTTGTAAATAATAGGCTTGAACATAGGGTGCTAATGCACTGTCGTATATCCATGCCCATAATCTCCAGTACTGTGCCGGCTGCCATGGCCATGCCGTACAGCGCTGCCGCGCTGAACACAAACACCAACGGCCAAGTTCCGGCAGGTTTACGTTTCCACGCACCGGCCGTACGGCATGGCCATGGCAGCCGGCACAGCACTGGAGATATGCGCATGGATACGAAAGTGCATTACAGCGACGAACATATTAGTGGTCCGTTTATTATTATCAAAGTCTATCGATTACACAAACGATGTTGTATTCAGTTTAAGATCACTCGTAAGATTTTACGACTTCAAAATCAAATCGAAATAAAAATATGTCCTTAACGAAAACTTCACATGTATGGCTGATCATGCAGTAAGACCCATTTCGTATAATAATAGCTTTTACTTATAGTGCTTTACCAGTTACAATGTAACCGGCCAAAGCGCTTACAGCATTATTATATTACCCCGGTCACTGGATTCAGTTGCGATTCTGCACATTACAGTGCACATTCTCCACTCCTCTGGGGAGCATTCCTTGTATACCTTGTATACCTTGCATTTGGATTAGGGGTGACAGCCAGCTTGACAATACCAAATTCAATCCCAATTCATACGCGCCTTTAAACGGACATGGGATTTTACCACCAACATGGCCAATGGGGGTAAAGAAGTAAAATGATAAAGAAGTGTTGAGTCACCTGACATAACCTGGACGAAGAAATATCGTTCATTCAGAGATGGGACACCGGACACAGTAAAACCCGTGCTCTATAATTAGCCTGGTAGAGTATTGTCTACAGTTTACACATTCTTCCCTTTCCACCAAGTCTATTCTACCCAAGAGCACAGCAGTCATTTCTCTAGTTGGCAACTAAATCCTTCCCTAGTTTGATACTAAATGGCAATGTGCTTTAATAGTAAGATTTTGTGAATGACAGTTTCGTTGGCAACTTAGTAGCTGGCAACGAGACATAAAAGACATAAAAATGCTGATAACCTTGCAAACCCATGTACTCTCTATTCATTTTTTTCCACCCACACTCTGAGTGTTGCAACGAATCGCCGAAATTCGGATTCGATTCGATTCGGATTCGTTTGATATTTTTCTTCCCGAAATTCGTTTCGATTCGGAATCGGATATATTTTGATTTTTTTTAAATAAAAAGTCGGAAGTCGCCTTTACATGCGCGCTTTTTTGTTTTGACTTCCTTTCTTCTTTAACATACGAAGCGCGGGGATGCGCGATCCTTGATTTGTTGTTTGTTATTTCATTTTCTTCACGGTCGTGTTGTGTTGTTTTACATGCGTACTTTTCTGTTTTGACTTTCTTTCTTCTTTAACATACGAAGTGCGGGGATGCGCGATTCTTGATTTGTTGTTTATTTGCTTTTCTTCACGGTCGACATGGTCGTGTTGTGTTGTTTTACATGCGTGTTTTTCTGTTTTGACTTCCTTTATTCTTTAACATGAAAAGCGCGGGAACTGGACAATTAATATTCGTCTTTGTCTCCAACAAAAAACAAAACAAAACAAACAAAAAATGAAATGTCATAACTTTTTGGTAGCGCCAAGAGGAACATATTATTCATCCCCGATTACTGGTAAACAAAAAATTTAAAAATTATAAAGAAAGTTGTATTCAGCATATGAAATGAAAGATGTGAAATTATAATTGAAAAGCCCATTTTCACTATGGTCGGGAGTTATCTTTTGCATCAGAAATTTATTAAAGACACCATTAAAATTCGGCTTAAAAGGCGCCTTCAAAATGTTGCTTACTTTAGTTAATTCACTCGCGAGAGACACGTCGTGCTTAACAGGCTTTCTCTATGTAAAATCTTTATTTCGTTCCTAACCGAGTTAGCGATATAATTTTATCGCACCGTCAATTTGATGATTGTATAATTGACCAGGATAGAATACGGGCGTTTGTAACTTCGTACGTGCGTTCGCAATAACCAGATCACATTGATATCGGTGCAACGTTTTCGCTCATCGAATTGGTAATCTTCTCGCTACGCTACGAAAGACTTAATATCTTGGAGAAATGTGGGTTTTATGCAGCTATCCAAAGTAAGATTAACTGTTTGAATTTGATATTTGTTTGTCTATAATTTTGTTTTCCATTGAAAAATTGCGAATATTCAACTGAATCCTGGAGTTCCCGAATCTTCCGAATCTTCCGAATCAAGCAACAAAATTCGGATTCGGCAGGATTCGTTTCGACAACGCAAATTCGCAAATTTTCAGTTCGGTTCGGAAATTCGGAAACAACAATGAGTCTCACTCCACCAGAAGGCAAGCGATGGCTTGTTCCCAACATACACCTTCTTTTAAATCAAATCAAATGTTTCCTTCAGGACTATTTTTTTCAAGTTAATGATACTTAGATAAATCAAGGCAATAGAATGGTCGGAATGTCTATGGTGTCACGGCTACCCTTTGCATCTTCATTCGATTTTTTTTCTACACCTCCCTGACAGATGAGAAAGATCAAAGATGGCTCTGCTATTTCACGCTCTTGTAAATTAGATTACGGTTCTGGACGTTTTTTTTTTTTCTTCCGGTTTTAAAGAAAACATCTTGGAGTTCATGACCATGGGCCGCCGGTCGGATAAAACTCTAATTACCTGCAACAACCAAGCAAAAAACTGTGATGCTGCTGATGGGGCAATGATACGTGGAATATTACCCGAAACTCCGGCCGTGTGCAGCGTCTCGGTGACTTGTCAGTTAGAGTGGGCAGCGGGAGGCATGGAGTATATGAATATGATGGTGCGTGATATTGTCTCTCCCCAAAATCAGTTTTTCTTTTGTACTTTCATATTGTGAGAAAAGTATGTCATCGTGTTCTATACTCATGATATTGAAAAAGATGTTTGCACGTTTAGATAATACAGTGGCTGGAATGTATATGAGGCACAAGTTTCAGGGTGACTGGTTTTAATTTCTCCATTCTCAGTAATCAGTTAAGGAATTGTAATCGTAGTGTGTATAAATTTCGGGAGGAGGGGGTGGTGGTCCGTTTCCATCGGTTTCGTTTTTCGTGGATTGCTTTTATCTACCGTTCAACGCCTACACAATATCAAAGATATCTTTGTACTTAAATTGTTGCTCCATTTTTAGTAATTGGTGAAATATGATAAAGCATTCAGTCTGTAATGCTATTTTTAATTCAAATCTGAAATAAAGTTTTCTTGAAAGTATTACGATAAGATAATTACGAATAATTACTTGACACAAAATACTACAGAAAAGAGCTCTGACGCTGATTTTTGTGCTGCCCGTCATGCTGCTGATGTGTAGCGTTTATCATGTATATATCATCGCATGCGTCCCGAAACTCTGGGTGTTCAATGTCTGTCTCTGCATGCTGAGAACAGCCAGCTAGTGCCTATGTGTGTATCCACGAGTGAAAGGTGCATAATACGGTCTCTTCCCTATATCTTTAGTTTTGTTCACGATTTATGGACTAATGGACTATTGAGTTTTATTCTTTTTTTATCATTCTGTATACACACTGCCAACATAGTGGTTGATTTTCGTAAGAGAGAGAGTGAAAGAGAGAAAGCAGAAATAGAGAGGGAAAATGCAGGGGAAATGGAAGGGGGAAAAAAAAGAGCGAAATCTAAACATCGATATAAATACTTCAGTTATGTATAGCCTACATAATTTATGAATGCATGGTTTTTCTTCCCTCTTGCCGTTTGCTGCTTCTAGCTGAAACGTAGTACATAATAACTGTCTATGTGTAACTGATTAAATAAAATGAGACCCAACCTTCCGTGTATCGATGATCACTTTGCTAGGTGTCAACCATTCCAAATGCTACAATCTAAAGCTAACAAAATGTGTTTCTTGGTAAGATGTAAATGAATCGCAGTTATTTCTGATATTAGGTATACCATGTATACGGTACTA
The DNA here is from genome assembly GCA_025618425.1 of Heliocidaris tuberculata. NCBI lineage: Eukaryota > Metazoa > Echinodermata > Echinoidea > Camarodonta > Echinometridae > Heliocidaris > Heliocidaris tuberculata. The sequence goes on along the minus strand of CM046836.1, from coordinate 18,019,910 downwards.
TAAAAACAGATATAGAGAACATTTTGTCTTTGAGAATATGCACCTTGGCGCGGTGAGATTAACTGAACTAGAGCCTCTTTATGTCTACTAGAATTGATTTTTATTTCCCTTGTATATTCTAAATCTATTTTGCATTAGGAGTATACAAAATGTAAAAATCTGCCCAAAATGGCTCTACCCTTCCTATATCCCCATCACAGAATAACACCCATTTTTAATTATAATTAATGCGTTTTTTAACGACTTTTTGTACAATGCTGTGTAAACTGAAACCACTCATTTGTCAATTGTAAAATCAAGCGTCAAAGACAGGAAACCATCTTTCTTCTACCCCGTAAATATTGTTCAAATCCCGAAATTGTCTGTGGAATTTCTTACGATGAAATTGATGCAAAATATAAAATGATTTATGCAGGTATATGTCATATGTTAAATTGATGTTTTAAATACTACAAGTCCTACCCTACCTGTCTGTTTCTTTGCCTTCCATTTCTGTTCTCTTATATCCCAATCGACTCTATTATTCATTGAAGGTAATAAGGCGCAACTCTTCGTTCACAATACTTTCAAGCCATTTATGATATCAAAAAATACAAAGCTTACCTCTAGCAGGGAAATGTAACTGCCTCTAGCTAGTCAGACTTTTCTGTCGAAAAGGAAGGCGAGCAGTTTCCCTCGCACAGGTGTGAGGCTGAAAAAGCTGCCGATGCGGATGCGATCGTCGATACAAGTCTATATTTTGAGGGATGCTAGCAAGCGATCAGCGATTAGTTTTCAGCGCGCGAGGAAATTTCCAATCTTTTGAATACGTCCTCCCACAACATTTGCACTATGCACCGTATGCGGTTTAATACATGACAGCTCATGCGCAAAAATGATTTCCATACATCCGAAACCGCAAGTATGTCAACTCCTCTAAATTTCCAGGGTCCTTTTCTCGTGTCTCGTGTGTGATCAAAGAACTGTGTAATGCAATTATGCTTTTTGAATACGATGCATAATACGTCATCAGACGCGATTTTTGTGTGTGATCAAAGAACTTTGTAATGTAATTATGTTAGGTATGCTTTATGAATACGATGCACAATGGTAGGTGAAGGTGCGCCGGTGTGGATGCAGTCAGCGAGCCAATCCTAATGAAATGTAATTAAATATTTATTAATAGAACTGATGTAACTGTTATCCTAATAACAATTCATGATACTCGCCATTGTAGCATACTTTTACCCCATGATGATGGCCATGCTTTCGACCTCCTTTCTGCTCCCGATCATGTATGACCTTTTTTATTAAAGATATTTTTTATGACGGTAGTTAAAGCCGATATTCGCTCATCATTCGCTCATTATCGCTTCGGATGAACTCTCTTCACAGATCAGACGGTAGAGTCCATAATGTGAGTCATCCACCCGCATCATGCTTGTCATGCTTGTGGCTAGCTTAAGCCGATGCCCGCCTCGTTCTAATTTGGATGTATTTCATCATTTTCATGATTTCGTCCATAAAACCATCATGGTAAAACCCACTGTGCGTGTACCCCGTGGACGGTGCGAAGTCCACTGGTATTTTCCCTAAAAATTCACCCTCGCCGAAAAGGAGGGTGAAGTTTTTTTTCCAATGTCTTTACTGGTTTTGCATGGAGTGGTTCAATATTGTTCCACATTTCCTTTGTGAAATAAAACAAACTCTCTTGGTACATCATATACATGTAGTAAATCCTCTCCCTTTCTTTCTCGGGTATTTTTATCCATAATAACTGATAAAGGGCTTTGACTTGAAATGAGTGCAATAAGAAGACATCATTATGGTGATGATGATAATGATTTTTGAATTGAATTGAATTGAATTGAATTGAATTGAATTGAATTGTTCAGGTTTATTGATTAAATAACATTCAAAATAGCAGCCAAAGGCTGAAACAAATTGAATGGGGCAATGATACGTGGTATGTAACCCGAGACTCCGGCCGTGTGCAGCGTTCGGCGTCTCGGTGACTAATTGTCAGTTTGAGTGGCCAGCGCGGGGTATGGAGTATGGTGCATGACATTGTCTCTCCCCAAAATCAATTTTTCTTTTGTACTTTCATATTGTGAGAAAATTATGTCATCGTGTTCTATACTCATGATATTGAAAAATATGTTTGCACGTTTAGATAATACAGTGGCTGGAATGTATATGAGGCACAAGTTTCAGGATGACTGACTTTGATTTCTACATTCTCAGTAATCAGTGAAGGAATTGTAATCGTACTCTGTATAAATTTCGGGAGGAGGGGTGGTGCTACGTTTCATTTTTCGTGCATTGCTTTCATCTACCATTAAAACGCATACACAATATCAAAGATATCTTTCTATTTGAATTGTTACTTCATTTTTAGTAATGGGTGTAATGATAAAGCATTCAGGCTGTAATGCTTTTTAAAATTCAAATCTGAAATAAAGTTTTCATTAAAGTATTACGATAAGATATTACGAATAATTACATGACACAAAATACTATACTGTTATATAATACTATTATCATCGCATGCGGCCCGAAACCCCGGATGTTTGCAATGTCTGTCTCTGAGAACAGCCAGCTAGATTGCCTACTGTGTATCCACGAGTGAAAGGTGCATAATCATGATGATACTGTCTCTTCGCCTTATCTTTTGTTTTGTTCACGATTTATAGACTATTGAGTTTTATTCTTGTTTTATCATTCTGTATACACACTGCCAACACAGAGGATGATTTTCTTAAGAGAGAGAAAAAGAGAGAGTGAGAGAGAGAAAGCAGAAATAGAGAAAATGCAGGGGAAATGGAAGGGGAAAAAGAGCGAAATCTAAACATCGATATAAATACTTCAGTTATGTAGCCTATATATGAATGCATGTTTTTCTCCCCTCTTGCCGTTTGCCGCTTCTGAAACGTAGTACATATTAATAACTGTCTATGTAATGGATTAAATAAGATGAGGCCCAACCTTCGTGTATCGATGATCACTTTGCTAGGTCTCAACCATTCCAAATGCATCAGTCTAAAGCTAATATCACTTCTACTGCGTGAAAAACAAAAAAATATATTCATAGGCTCACAATTAATAAGCCTTTGCTTTAGAGGTTTCGTGTTTGTTTTGTTGTTGTTGTTTTTTTTTTTTTTGGGGGGACGCACTGTATAATGACCCAATTCTTCTGGATAAATATTTTGTCATAGCCTCAATATGTTGTATAATACATTCTACTCATGATTCCTCCTTTTACGTTACTTGTATAAATCATGCCCTTATGCAACACTTGTATTCCTAAGAACATAATCATATGGGGATATAAACTTGTAACATTTACGTGGATCTTATGACCCAAAATCAATTGAGAAAACCAATGACTAATAATATATATATATATATATATATATATATATACACACACACACATACACACACACAAGTGTAAGGAAATAACATATACAACAGCTTTGGCAACTCTCGTCGAAATAATGTGCTTTCGACCTGCTTTGCACTCACTTGCTTCGTTGCTCGCTATCATACATGCCGGGAGTTCAGGCCAATATCCGCGCATCATGCCTGTCTCGCTGATATCATGAATGGGTACTTCACAGCACCAAAATCTATAACCTAGAAGTGCGCGCTCGAAGGCCTGCACGCCATGCCCGTTACCTGCCGCAGAAGCTCAGGCCTCGTAAGTTCACTTCCCGATGCCCGTGCTTTAGACCTGCTTTGCACTCACTCGCTTCGTTGCTCGTGATCATGCACGCCGGTAGTTCTGGGCAGCGTTTCATACAAGTTCGCCGACATCCCCTGGAACGTGTGTATCAAAATTAACACGCATTTGAATGGGATGTTGGCGAACTTGTACACTTCCCTGATGAAACGATGCTCAGGCCCGCGCCCACCCCGATATTCGCTCGTGATCATGCCCGCCTCGATGCTGTGCTTCCTATGCTTCCTTCATCATGTTGATTTGCACATACACCAGTATCATATACTGTTGACCAAAACAATGCATCTTGTAAATCTTTGAATACTGAGAGTGGTATGTCGCATGTAATGTTGTTTTCTCTAATGTCTTTATTGGTTTTGTGTATAGAGTGGTTTTAAATAATGTATAATTTTCCACATTTTAATTTGTGAAATAAAACAAAATGTCCTAGTACGACATGTATATGCTGGAAATCCTCTCTCTCTCTCCTCATGTTTCATTGTGTCTTCTTATCCAGAATCACTTTAAAGGGAATCTTGAGTTCTGGGAAAGGTAAAAAATAGTTTGTGAGCTTTCTCATTCTTATTATATTAGTTTGGAAGATTATCATAGTAGATAATTATGCCCCCTGAAAAGGATTGCTCTTCAAATGCCCACTCATTTGTGAAATAAAACAAAATGTCCTATAGTACAACATGTACATGCTGGAAATCCTTTCTCTCTTTATGTTTCACTGTGTCTTCTTATCCAGAATCATGATCTTGTGAACTGGGAAAGATAACAAATATTTTGTGAGCTTTCTCATTCTTATTATATTAGTTTGGAAGATTATCATATGTCCCCTGAAAAGGATTGCTCTTCAAATGCCCTCTCATTCAAAATATGACAAGAAACAACTGAAATGTTCGGGCCGAACATTTGTGTGTAGTCCCATATACATAATTTAGTGTGCAGTGCATATGAATCTCAGTAGGACTGAGTCAATTTCTTATCATTTTGGTGATTTCAAAACCTTACAGCATACACCACTTCTTATGTGCTATATAATCAACCTTTCCCAATTGCTTTGAGACAGTTTCTTTCACAGTTCAATATCATGACCAGAACTCAACTCTATCTTTAAAGTGCTTTTGGTATAGCTTATAATCCTCTTCTTTTGCATGTTGTATAACATCTCTCTCTCTCTCTCTCTCTCTCTCTCTCTTTCTTTGTGACATTTTCTCTCTCGCTCTCTCCCATTCGCTTCTATCTCATTAGTTTGTCTCTATTCATTCGCTGTCCTTTTCTATTCTTCATGCAGCATCTGGCTTTCTTTCTTTCTTTCTTTTTTGTACCCCCCCCCCCTCTCTCTCTCCTGAAGTTTCCCCATCTTCTTATATTTTCTTCCCTCGTCTCAATATTCTTTCTCAATCCACTTTCCCTTCATGTCTTCCCTTTCCCTGATTTATGCATTTCTCTCGACTGCTTCGCCTCATTTCTTCATTATTGCCTTTTCTACCATTTCTGTCTCGCTCTTATCATTATCATTATTCAGTCTCTAATCCGGATTTCCTCATGAACCATGATGAGGACGTTCCAGCTGTCGTTGACTACATTACCGATACCGTAAAAATAATAAAGACATAATTTGCCTTTCAAAAAGACAGAAATTAAGATTGCAGAAGAGTTCAGTCATTTACCAGTTTGAGTTAACAAGTTTCCCTCATTTATGAATTAAAATCCATGAGATCAAAATGGTTAAAATTGCTATGAGTGACAATAGTAGATCATATTATACGTTAAAGATAATACTAACAAACAGGATATACAACAATACTTTATTATTGCATGGAATAAAAGTATAATAGATTTTACGAACACAAAATTACATCATTTTCACCATTTGTAAGTCGTAACCGGTAGTGATATATTTATTTATTCACCATGTTCACTGTGGTATAAAAAACATTGTACATGGCAGCCTTGCGGCTGAATTGAATACAATTTACATTAATAATGACACAAGCATACTGCACAAAAGACAATAGTATCAAAAAGACATTAAAAATAGTACATTCATAACAAAACAATAGGTACACCTTATTCAAAGAATATTGATGGTGGGATAAAGAAAGTGAGTAATGGATGTGACAAAAAAAAAAATATATATATATAAAAAAATAAAGGTTTTATAATATGACTTAAGCAAATTCATCATGTCCATGTACTGTTGAATAAATTATGATCAATGATAAATAAGGTAGGGTTTATCACACCACAAAACACAACTGGCGACAGCTATACAGCGCCCTTACATTAAGTAATTAGATATAATTAACTCTTACTGTACCAAGGGGGTTAGCTCTCTTCAAAATTTTACCAAAACGTGATCACTGCTTACTTTTCAAATGTCTGCACTTCATTAACCATCTATTATTTTACAAAATACTATGTACAAAACTTGTAGTAAAAAATTATTACGATATATTATGATAAAAAGCATTATTACTTTACCCAACTTTATGCATAAGAATTATGGAAAATTACATTTGAGTTTCTTTTTGTCCGTTATTTTTTGGTTTTCCTAATTCTCATTTGTTTACTGTTGTTTAATGTTGAAATAAGGTGAAATCTTTTTTTAAATCTGCAATTTTCTCTGAATATATATTTATAGAATGCTTGATTTATGCTAAAATTGTTGGTATACATTGACCACCATATACCTTTCCTGTGGTCGAGCAATTGGTGAATGAAAATGACAAGTCTATCTGTCATTTAATATGAGGTGACATCGGCACAATTTATTGCCAATGTAATTGCCAAATTAGGTATCAGGAACAATATATCCAAATACACGTTGTAAGCACTTGCAGCCAGTAATGAGGGGGTTGCAAGAAAATGAGTGTAATCTGTTTTACTTAGCCTGATTGTAACTTTCTATAGCTCATTACAGTATGATAAAATATAAATAATAATGAAAATATATTGGTTGTTGATGAAGGAATCGATCTATGTCATACAGGGGTTGTGTAAAAACATATATGTGCAATAAAAATATCTAGGATGCATGTTTAATCATATATTTTGTGGAAAATGTGTATATTTATGAACTTTCACTACAGGGCAAGTAGGAGAGGACCTGAAAAGATACGTTACAGAGTTTCCAATTGGATTTAAATCGATTACAGTCCAACTTTCACTGTTCTATTTCTTCCATTTTTTCTGCTTCTATTGAAAGCAACTTACTGTAAGGTAAGACTGCACCTTTAAAGGGGAAGTTCACCCTGATTACAAGTTGGTTTTAAAAGAAGCAGAAAAACCCCAGATCAGTAAAGGTTTGAGCAAAATACGATAAGAAATAAGGTAGTTATGATTTTTTGAAGTTGTAATCAATCAAATACATATTGGCAACTCCGTGACACATCTTGCGAGCTCCTCTCCCTTAGCCATGTACCCCCAAAATCATTAATTTCCATTTTCTCTTATGAAAATATTCAGTCATATACATGCATCATAGATATAATCATTGCTCATATGTTTTTACACAAAACCTGTATGAAACAAATCTATTCCTTAATCAAAAACTAAGAAAATGAAAATTTATGAGATTTTCTGTACTGAGTAAATGGGAGAGGAGCTCGCAAGATACGTCACGGAGTTATTTGTATTTGATTGATTACAATTTCAAAAATTCATAACTTTCTTATTTCTTACGGATTGTGCTCAAACTAATCTGTTTCTCTCATTTTTCTTCTTCTATTCAAATCAATAATACCAGGGTGGACTTTTTACCATTTACCATTTTACCAATTTCTACCATACCCTACTCTGATTATCAGTCAATTGGGACGTAACAGAACAATGTTAACAAGAACAAATCCTTCTTCCTGTTCGTTTACGGTAAATCACAAATACCACTGCTGACACCCCGCCATCATAACCATCAGGCCTCCGAATACTGACAATGTGACCACTAGCACTCTGTTGCTGCTTTCTGCCCCCATTGTGTTCGCTTTCATGGTCATGATGGTTGTAGAGTACGCTGGAGAAGAGGAGACGGGCTTGATCGTTGAGCTGTTGGCCAGCCCCTCTCCCGCAGTTGTCGGCTCCGTGAACGGTATTGATGACAGTGTGGCGTTGAAGGCAGGCATATTGAAAGCTGTTATTTGCATACAGAGAAATGAAATGGAAGATAAGGCGTTGAGATTAAACCAATATTAGCGCATTAGTGATTTTGCAAAATGTTTTTATTTCCATGAAAAAATTACTTTGGGACAATAAAATTCGGTATGACAAAACAAAGCACATGATGATTGAAGGGGTCGGTACAAAAATTCATCAATATTGATAGGATATGCCCACTCTGCTTAGTAGGCATATGGTTGTGATGGATTCACTCCAACGTTTAAAGTGCAATCTACCCTAAAGATTCCAGATCGGAAACCTGTAATCAAATATAAAAATATTCATATTCATAACTAAAGAGAAGCCAAATCAAAACTCATTATGTCTAATATGGCAGATGTAAGCACCAAGATTACGAATCAGTGGAATAAACAAAATACTGCTATTCCAATCAGATAGAAAAAATAAAGTCTTAAATAATTATGTCGACTCCAGTGTAATTCAAGTGCAGTTGCGAAATAATCTAAGGTAATGTATCGTTCTCATCTTACTTTACAAGATTATTTACATCAATATGTTTAGATACCGTTCAGCATGTTCAGAGGGTTAAAAGAAAAAGAATATTAAGTTAATTCTACTTAGAAAATGAACCCAAATGTTGCGATAGTTTGTTTAACCTGTGAATTGCCATGTTTTCATAATGTCTTCATTCAGGAACATCCAAAAACCTCAATAAACCTAGCAAATTCATTGGTTGATGATAAAAGAGATTTTTTTCAAAGGTTCATAGGCCTGATTGCTAAATTCTCTGATTAAAATGCGTTACCGATGTTATCCGGAGCCTGGAATAAAGATTATACTTGAAAATTACTTACGGAAGCAATTTCAGTCATGTGATAACCATCGAAAGTAATTCATGCCATGTAAAATGAAACAGAGTATGCCGATTACCGCTTCATTTCCCCTTAAAATTGAGAATTGCTGTGATATCATTTCTTTATATCTTTATAGGCGTATCAAAAATTCAAGGTGTTCCTTCGATTTCGGGGAGAGAGGTGTTGTAATTTCTTGTGTCATCTAAACTGCTTTTAATTGGAACATATGTGAAGTGAAATTTCATTTTTTAGAACGAAGCCATTTGTTTGTGAACTGCAGATGGGTGTGCTACAATTCTTAAGTGGACCTGGGCCCCATCTTATAAAGAGTTGCGATTGATTCGAATCGATCGCAACTTAAAATTAATCGCAACTGTGTACTGAAGAGATAGGAGTTGCGTTGATTTCAAGTTGCGATCGATTCGAATCAATCGCAACTCTTTATTAGACGGGGCCCTGAACTCTCTTTATAGTCCTTCATTGGGAAAACAAATGGTTGACTCAACCAGTCAATCATATTTCATTTTATATCTTAATAGACTTTCATCCATATTAAATTCCTTTCATTCATGACTACGTGGTTCATCCCAAGCTAGTTCCTATATTGCTCCATGAATTTAAGATAAGGACTTACCTGCACAAGTGATGCCACATGGTGGATAATCGTTGTTTGGGCAATATATGGAGCACTCAAGACAAATATTAACAAATGCGGCACAGAAATATTTCTCTTTGCAACCACCGCAGTTATCACCCTGGCCGATTGCGATTCCGAATGATATGAACGTGAAATACATGTATATTAAAAAGACGTTCTGCTTCGTCATATTCATTAGAAATCCGCGAAAACATTTTTGTTATGCACTAATTATTACTACTCCTTACAAAATAATCCGGAACAGGAACAGTTATGAAGGATAATCAACTGGTAATAATGCGCCGAAATGGTATGCTAGTCTTGTTTATATGGCTACCACAACGCCGCGTCACCACTTCCACTTTATGAATGAACGCTCGTTATTAAATTGTTCTTGTCACTTGCAAATACAATTGTATGTCAGTCAGTGTTAACGGCGCTCACTGCTTTGGAGTTGCATGGCATTCAAGGTCTTCCTCTTTTTGTTGAGAGATCTCAGAACATTTTGACATAATGGTACCGCGTAATTTTTACACTACACTTGCCACTCTTGCGCAATGAAAATGGCCTTTCCCGAAAGGATATTAAAGAGATAGTATTTCCATGAAGTGAAGCGATAATTATGCTCAAGCCCTAAAACCTTCCTATTCCATTACTTTATTTTTGCATAATAATGTTTGTCAGTATTGTTTGCTCAGGGCCCCCAGTCACTGACTCCGTCCTATGTCAGGCAAATGATCCCTCGTGTGAAACGGGCTTTTACGGAATCGAACGAGACAGACGCTTATGACATATACGAGCGTAGTTTATTTCTTATTTTGCTTGATTTTCTTAAACATTTCTGTGAGTTCCCATTCTCATGCTTACTTTTATTTTATTTTATGCTTATCATTAGGCATTAGTACAAAAACTGTTCGATTGTTATCAAAGATTTTTTTAAATTTTAATTTTATCTTTTTTAAAGTTTCAGCCGTATGTTCTAGCACTCTTAAAGGGAAATCCAACCTTATTAGCAAGTTGCTTTGAAAGAAAGAGGAAAAATCAGAGAAGCAGATTGGTGAAAGTTTGAATGAAATCAGACAAGCAATAAGAAAGTTATGAATTTTTGAAAGTTGTAATCACTATGCATATGGGAATTTCAAATTGGCCGAATAGGCAATGTCAATGTGATGTAGCTGTGGACAACTCCCTCATTCGCTCTAACACACAAAATGGCTAAAATGTCACCTTTTTTCAAAATGCATTACTCAGTAGGATTTTTTCGTTCATGAGGACCTGTAACAATATGCTATCTCCAACATATTTTGAGCACTGCCTCGAGGGTAAAAGCGCCTCGAAGAAAACCGCAAATTAATGATATTTTTGTGTACGACAAATGGGAGAGTTGTCCACAAAAATGTCACAATTGACTCACCAAATTGCCAATTTGAGATTCGCATAGATATAGTGATCTCATTTTTCAAACATCAATAACTTTCTTAGTCCTTGTCCGATTTCTTTCAAACTTTCACCATCCTGTTTTTCTTATTTTTCTGCTTTCACACAAATCATCTTATTTCCAAGGTTGGATTGCCCTTTAAATATCTTACACAGAACTCCGAACAAAATAGTTGTAACTTTGCAGTTGTACTATGTAATACAACTGTTTCCTTGTAGCACTTGTGCTATTTTAGCGCACACAAAAACGTTACCTCTCGCCTCTTCTAAACAGTTTTAACAATAACAGTATCCACCTCCCTTCACCACCACCATCTTCTTCTTCTTCTTCTTCATTTTTTTTAAACTTAGTTTCCTAAAGTTTGGAGAACTGCAGTTGTAACCATGGTAACAGGGTTGTCATATATCATATTTTATGATGTGTTTACTATGACGTATCGATAGTGGTACGTTTAACTTGCAAGTCAAATGAGAAGCGCAGAGAAAGTTTATGAAACAGCTCACAGGTCGGCCATCACTTCATGATCAGTTAGATCTCTTCTTAATCAGATGAAATGTTCACTCTGCCAGCAATATTGATGTGTTTCCTATTTAATTTCACATGAGGAAGTCGTTTTAAACACCCGGAAAAGACTATCGACTACAGTTTCATTCCAAAAGGAATTACATCCACGAAAATAAAAATTACAAAAAATTCCTTAGAAATCGAAATGTATTGCTAGATTTTTAGAAACATTATTAAAATGGTCTAATGCAATAGCCTTAACATATATACACAAATGAAGTAATAGTGAACAAGGAAATGTGGTAAATTAAAAAATATTAATTTACTGGAAAACCCTAAAAGTGGATTTAATCCCTTTTGGAATGAAACTCTTCATATTATAGACATGGACATCTTGAGTTCCTAGAGAATCAAAAGGTGGCACAGATGGTAGTAGGTATTGATCTTTTTAGTACTGGAAAAAAATTAAAGATGAGATATTAGTGCATAATGTATGTTCTATTTATAACTATTGTGTACAATTCTTTAAAATAAACAAGGAAGGTTTTTTTAAACATGAGAACTAATATGATCATTTTAAGTTTGAAGCAGATGAATCTTAAGGTACTTACGAAAAGTTTGTCTCAAAATGCACCGTTAAAACAAAATACTTAAAAAACTTACGACAAAATTTAGTATCGAACGGAAATCCATTATACATAAACAAAACCATTCAAACAATACGTTGTTGGCGGTGCACCTCAAATACTTGCGATTTTCTGTATCATATCAATTCAATTTTTTTTCCTTCAATTCAATGACATTTATTTCCAACTTTCAATATAAGTGTACAGAGTAATAAAAGAAACAAAATAATGTACATTGTACTTTTAATAAAAATATGACAAATTACACATTAATGTGGTACATATATAGTTGGAGGACACACCTCTGAAAGCAAAAGCTTGGGGCGAGGGTGCCCTTAGTGCATAATACATAATAGTACATAATAAATATATAGAAAGGAAATAAGTAAATATAAAAAAGAAAAAAAGATAACATTCCTAGACCGCTGAGCTTGATTGGAGGGAAAAAAGAAAAAAGAGGGGGTGGGGGGGGGGGGGGGGGAGGAAAGGGCGGGGGGGGGGGGTGGATGGAGGAGCAACATAAAAGTCGGTCATCACACACAAGCATAGAAAGCTTGACAAGCGACCAAGTTTTATAGCCAGAATGAAATCAAATTCGCAGGGCCTGATAACTACAACATAAAATAGTTATCATGTTGACTCATGATAATAGTTACAATAATCAGTAATATGAAATTTGGTTGAGAAAGCAGATCGCTGGAAGAGACAATGCAACAAATTTGCTTTTTACGAGTCAAAAAATATGATTTCTTTCGTTATTGATATGTAAACCATAATTAGAACCAACAATTATTCCATAATTTATCTTTTTCATTGTGTTCCTAACGCTAATTACCAACTGACTACTTGCCTGTAAGGTAATCTATGTGAAAATCCAATACAATGATATAAAGCCAATGAAGGTCTACGTATAGATTTGGGGTTTATTTTGGAAGTGTTCTCTTACACTTCTCACTAACCTTTTTTGATAGTCAAGTAAATGAACACTCTACTGTTGTTGATAGATACTAAAGTTAAAGGAGAATTAACCCATGAATATAAATGTACTTATGTTCAAAGGTGTAATATATTCTTAATCATTGGCCTGTATCACTTTAGAAATAAAATATCAGAAAAGGGTTTAAATCAAGACATTCTAGCACACGGTATCATCTGCTAACAGTTTACATGGGGGCTGTCATTTTCTTGATGATATGGAGTTGTACATGAACCATTGGGAACCGTTCCGGTCAGGAAGATATTTGTAATCCTAGAGCTAAATTGCTTCTCTTCATTACAAAAAATCCCCATATATGATGGAAAATACATAACAGGTGTATACATATATTCTAAAATTTGAAATTTATAGATTTCTTTTTAAATTCTCTGGTTTTGCTAAATAGAAATCGATTTCTTGGGCTTGCCTGGCAGAGCAGAACATAATTTATACAACGCGCATTCTGACTATTGAAATCCATTATCTCAAAGCAGGTGAATGCATAGTTTGTCACTACTGATGCTCGGTAAAGTTATCATCCATAAATTTGAATTAATTTGCTCCGTCGCGTACGTCATAGTATCCAGAAAATAGATTTATATTTAGTAAAATAGTAATTTTCAAAGAAATATAAAATACATTTTCGTTTTTAGAATATATGTATATTCTCTTAAATATTTCAAATTTCAAATGGGATTTTGTATCAGGAAGAAAGACAATTTTGCATTCGGATTAAAAATATCTTTATGTACACATCAAGAAAATGGCAGCCCCCAGGTATTGCTAGCAGACGATAAATTTTGCTGAGAAAATCTTGATTTATACCCATCTCGTATATCTTAATGCAAAACTACGTAGGACAACAAGAAGGAATTGATTACATCTTTGAATATAAGCACATTAATATTTTGAGGTTAATTCCCCTTTAATACATGTACATGTTCAATCCCATGTTAAAAGAATTTAAGAATTCATTATCAGCCATTCGATGGTAATCCGTTTCAGCTTGTACAAGACTTTGTTGTTATAGTTAACCGCTACTGTTCACTCATATCAAATGATCAAATATCCAAATAATATCATCAATTATTCATTTAAACAATGGGCCAGCAGAAGTTATCATAACAATACTAGCAAGCAATATTCAGTTCAGTTCAGGTCAGTTCAGGTCAGTTCATTTATTTCCACAAATTGATTGAAAAAAACACATCAGGATCAAGTATATACATATACAAACTAGAAAAGTAGGTGAAAAGCTGCAGAACAAATCAAAATGTGGGGTGGTGGTGGGGGGGGGGGGAGATTGACTAAGGCCATATGACCTTTCAAGGGTCAATCACCCAAAACATTAAGATATAGTTAAAACTTCAGAACATAATGTACATTTTTGTTCAGAACAATGGAATACGAAAACTTATTATACATCAAATGCAACAACAAAAGGACATAACAAAGAGAGGCAAAAAGAAAAGTATCAAAGTTTCAGGAAATACAGTTGATATTTTCTTTTAAACGATGAGAGTTCGGGACAACATTTCTTCAGGTAGAGAGTTCCATAACTTGGGTCGGCATATTTGATTGTATTACTTGAGAACTTATATTTAAAATTTGGGATAAAGATATTATTGGCTTGTCTGGTAGAACGACTGGTGAATGATTAATTTTGTATAAAACGATTTTCTAATTAAAAAATTGGCAAGAGATTCTTGCAGTAAGAATACTTAAGAATGGAAATTTGTTGTTTATTAATTTCATCTACAGTCAATAACTTAAATTTTGTAAATAATGGAGCCGTATGTGTTAAAGGTTACGAATGTGATATCATTCTTATTGCATGATTTTGGAGTTATTTTCATCTATTCAGATGACAATCAGCACAACTTTTTCCATAAAATATAGCATGGTATAATACAAACTAAGAAGGACATTCAATGGAATAATATTTTTCAGTCTATTCATCATACCTAATGTTTTGAATACTTTACATGACACATCATTATTATCTTTTCTACAATATCTTGTAGCAATAAGGGAAATAGCTACCTACAATCTTTTTGGTACAGCAATGTATTCTCTTTCTCATTTCACATCATACGAGTGCAACAAATCAGAACTTCTTTGCAACGCATTTGAAAATCGTCCAAGAAAACAGTAGAATGTATTTATTTTAGGGGGGGGGGGACGTTTTAGCAAATTTTTTA
This sequence comes from Heliocidaris tuberculata, assembly GCA_025618425.1. Taxonomy (NCBI): domain Eukaryota; kingdom Metazoa; phylum Echinodermata; class Echinoidea; order Camarodonta; family Echinometridae; genus Heliocidaris; species Heliocidaris tuberculata. The sequence goes on along the minus strand of CM046836.1, from coordinate 18,004,849 downwards.
GAGAAAGATAACGGCTCGTAGCACCTTTTTTAGGCGGAAAGTTAGTTCGACGCCCTGACTGCTTTTCAATTATCTGGACGCAAAACTGAACAGTACATGTAACAACAATAGATGCACATGCATGTAGCGGGCGGGTTCAACACCGACAAGGTCAGTGTCCGCATGCAGCGGAGATCAACCCTTGAATATACGTATACACATGTACGTCGAGCAGGACGAGTAGCAAATTCATGAATGAACCCGTGATTTTGTAACTTGATTTCTGAGTTATCAAAAAAAAAAAAATATTAAAGTCTATCACGCCCCTCAATTCTTTCTCTCTTTATGTCACTTTCATTTTATCATTCCTTGTCTGTACTTTTTCCTCCTTTTTTTTCTCTCACTTCCCCCCGCTTTTTCGCTATCGCTTTTTTTTTTGGGGGGGGGGGGCGACCGCTCCCACTGCCCCCTGGCTACGCGCCTGGATTCAATCCTTAGAACTTGTGTAGAATGCCAACTTGTTTACATGAAGTGTCTTTGTTCTCTTTAGCACACATTATGGGATTTTGAAGAGGTGGATATTACTTTATACCGTGCGTATGCCTTACAAACCACCTGCACCACCTGTGTCCATTATTACCAAGCCTTCAAGTATACTTACATGGACAGTTCATCTGCTTACAAATCAAGTATTGAAATCAAGACCATGCCAGTTTGTATTACGCTGAATAGACAATACTGCAAAAGTCAACAGACTGTGAATCACAAGGTACGGGTTCGAGTACCTGCCACTTCACTCATGCCCTTTGTCAAGACTTATCATTTTTAATATCCATATCAATTTCAATTTCCTAAGCTCTTCGGAAGCACTCTGGAACGTTTCATGGAAAGTATATGCGCTTTATAAAAAGGGAGTATTTTTATATGGTGTTTTTTTTTGAGTGAGTGAAATACCTCATATTCCAGTACTGGACAGAGAAAATTATTTACCCAATATGTTCCCTTGCCAATAGTTCCTCCCCTATTTTTGACAATTTTGTGCCACATCTGACTCAACATTAATCTCTATGTTCTGACACTACTACAGGCAAGGGCAGAATTTGCCAATCAGACTGGCAGTCTTTATCTTCAGCATTGCTTGTTCCGGATGCGTAGGACGTATGGAAGGTTCTCATGGAAGCACTTGCAGAGCTAGGAGAGCCTGCATTCTGCATTAGTGATGTCATGGCCATGTAGATAGTGAGTAAAAAGTAAAATCAACAGACATCCGTAAAATAGTCGTTGAGAAAACCAACCATGCCAGCTGAAATTCATATTCATGTCAACATGAAATGGCGAATCAATCATAAAATTTTGTTTATTTGAGAGAAAACGAAAATTAATAGGATTCATGTACTTACCATTATAATTCTGAAGATGATAATGTCGCGTGCTACCTTTCTGCCAGCTCCAGGAGCATATACCGCAAAAGATATCCACGACCAAATCGATGCAGAGGAATCACCTCACCGCCAAACCAGGGAAATGTAACTCTACGTTATATTTCCCTGGCCAAACTCCAAAATCTAAGTTACATTTTCCTGGATAACTCTACCGAGAGGCGAGCGCCCGTCATGTGACCATATTAATTGTACACGCGCCGCAGCTCCCTCCCTCCTCAAACCATATTAACAAAGTAAACAAAGTGTGTGTCTCTACCGAGAGACGAGCGCCCGTCACGGGAACCATGTTAATTGTACACGCGCCGCAGCTCCCCCCCCCCCCCTCAAACCATATTTGGATAGGATATGGATACACAATCATGTGAAGGTGCATGGCTATTCTTATATATAGCTATGGCATGGATATACATGTACAGTGGCGTACCCAGGATTTTTTTAAAAGGGGGTGTTTTTTACTCAAAAATTATCTGACAAGCAAAAAAAAAACCAAACAAAAAAAGGTTATCAGCAATTCTAAAGGGGGAGTGTTTTAGTAACACCAAAAGGGGGGTGTTTGAACACCCAAAACACCCCCCCCCCCCACCCCCGGTACGCGCGTGTACATGTACTACATGTATGTGTACATTTTAGTTAGGGCATAGGGCATAGATACGGATGTACTATGTATCCATTTTCAGCCAGGGCATGGATACACACTATGTATTAGTAAATAGTGTATATCCATGCCCTAACTGAAATAGCCATACTATGTATCCATTTTCAGCCAGGGTATGGATACACACTATGTATTGGTAAATAATGTGTATCCATATGCCCTGACTAAAATAGCCACCTTGTGTCTGCATCGCTGATGTGTGGCCGAGTTGTAAAAATCTTATATTTTATTTAACACATTGATGGCGCTATTCTTGATCGTTCCCAATATAATTACAGTCTAACATAGTAGTAACTCATTTTCAAATTGTGTCTCCTCCAATATATATGACAATTGATTTCTCATTTAAGTGTTTGTGGTATAACAAAAATATTAGATCCAAGTCAAAACAATATTTTTTTAGACAAGAATGGTTTGATAAGGGTATAGTTTTTGTCAGTGATCTGTTAAATCCTCCATTTCCAGGAAGAAAATTATTTGAAGAACTTATTCTTGATTTTGGTATTTCATCAAAGGGAAGAAGGAATGAAAAATAGTAAACAATCTGTCCCAAGCAAGGAAGGTCCCCAAATATGTTTATTCAATTACGATAGAGAATTTTGTTCCAACAAATCAAATTCGCTTCTGGAAAGACCTTTCATTGAATCCAGGCTCTGAAACATGGGATAAAATTTATTTGAGAAATTTTAAAAGTTCAGTTGACTCTCGCGTGCGGTCTTTTTATTATAAAATTTTTCATAAAGCTATAGCATTAATGATTTCTTGCACAAAATTAAAAGGAAGGACTCCCCAAATTGCACATTCTGTCAGACTCACCCAGAAACTCATATTTCATGGATTCATTGAATGTCACCAAGTGAAAACTATTTGGGATGAGATATACCAAGACGATTTTAAACCCCTCCACTTTTGAAAAAAAATTGAGGCTTCAAGATGAAAAATTTATTACATATATTTTCCCTATCTTCAAATATTATATTTATGTATGTAAATTCAAGAATAGTTTACCCTCATTTTAAGGATTTAAAGTTTATTTGAAGGGTTGTAAAGAAACTGAGTATCGTATAGCTAAAAGGAAAGGAAAACTTGCATTTCATTTTCGTAAATGGAGGTTTGTTTTGTGATGTATATAGGTCTTCTTTTTAGAGACTGTTTCCCTAAATATGTATTAGAAATACTAGTACACTAGTTCTGCTGATTTATTTAATGCTGCTCCACGTTAATTCTAGGTTAAAATGTGTTGATTCTTATTTTGTTTTTGTTTTTGTTTTTGTTATTGTTTTTAATCATGTTCTGATGATTCTGTAATCCTATCATATTGATCAATAAAAACTTAATGAAAAAAAAAAATTGATTTCAAAATAATACTAGTGCAGAGATGTAGTGGTCTAGTTGACACCGGACTCTGTATCACAATGTACGGAGTTCGAATCCCTCCCATAGCACTAATGGCCTTTGGCAAGCTATCAAGCTACATTTGCGACAGGTAAATGGCCAGCTGAAAGGATTACTCCTTGAACTGCACAGGTGGTCTGATAACGGTTGCGCTTGCCGGAGCGAAAGCCAGGATGCGCTTTCACACCTACCCGATCAGGAAAAATACCCGTAAATTACGAGAACTTGTTCAGGCCCCCAAATACCCGATAATTATTTCGCGCTTTCACACCTCCCCGAACCAGAGCTCTTCGAGGAAAGTTCTCGAAGTTATGAGCACGCGCAGTGCTGTTTATTTTGCAGACGAGGCGCGCGCTTTCAAATTCACTGCTTCTGCTAGTTCTCGTAATTTGCTTTCACACTGCAAATATCCCCGCGACCTTGGAGAAATTACGCGTAGTTTTGAAAAAGTACCTACTAAATTCCGGGTATTTTCTTGCGGGGATATTACGAGTACTTTCGTTTCACACTGGCAAAATACCTGGTATTTTCTGATCGGGGGAGAATACCCGATCAGAAAATACCAAGTATTTTTCCTGATCGGGTAGGTGTGAGAGCAGAATATCATTACTTTTACGCCTCCGCCCACCGAAGGTGGTGCCGGAGGCATTATGTTTTCGGGTTGTCCGTCCGTCCGTCTCGTTCTCGCAATATCTCAAGAACCATTTGAGGTATGAACTTCAAACTTGGTGCTAGTATGAATCAACATATAGGAAGACTATCTGATTAGATTTCTGGGGACGTAGGCCAAATGTCAAAGGTCATAGAGGTTAATTCTGAAATTTCAGGTGTTATAGCCCCCCCCCCCGGGGGGGGGGGGGGGAGGGGGCACTCAATATATATTGTGCCGTGGATATGTGCCGCCGAGAAGACCCCCAATTTAGCACTCAAATTTCAGTTCCAAAGCATACCTTTTTTTTTCTTGAGAAAAAGAAGAGAGGAACCGTTCCAAAGCACCGGTTTTTTTTAAAATTCCGTTTCGAAGATCCATTTTTTGGTGAAAAGTTGAAAACGAGTTTCATTCCAGGTGCTTAATTCCTCCGGGCTTTCCCCATTGCTTCCAATCCGGTTTCAATCCACCCCAGGGAATTCAGTTTTCATTCATGCTGAGCGCATGCATGTGAATTAACCAAGCTTATATAATGAATACACACACCATAGACTTGCCATGACAAACGTATTTAATGGGAGTTTGTGGGAGCTTGTGCATGGGAACCAGTTCCGTAGCATCATATTTATATTGTAATCCAATTCCAAAGACCCCCTTTTCACAAAATGTTAGTTGAACAATTTAAGCCATGAAATCCAAACTTGGTACCAGTATGCATCACCATAGTGAGACAAATTGAATAGATTTTTGTTTGCGTAGCCGGGTCATATAGGTGACAGGTCATAGGAGTTAATATATGTGAAATCAAATGGGTTTTTTTAGTTTTGTTATTACCATATCTCAACTATTTTAGCTGTTAACTTCAAACTTGACACTAGTGTGTATCACCATTGTGAGACGAAGTGATAAGATTTTAGGTATTGTAGGTGAAAGGTCAAAGGTCATAGAGATCAATTTACATGAAATTAAAGATTTTTTTTGTTATCACCTTATCTCAACTATTTTGTATGCATGGCTCGGAGGAGAGAAAGTGATTAGACTTTTCGGTTATAAGGTCTAAGGTCAAAGGTCAAAGAGGTCAATCAACATGGAATTGTAGGCTTTTTATTCTGGTTATTACAATATTTCAAGAACAGTTTGAGGCGGCATGAACTTGGGACGCAGTCGCATTCATCTTTTTTATTATCAATTACTAAAAAAGTGTGCATTGTTGAATCATTAATTATTATTTATGATGACGATGATGAGTATTAGTAGTATTATTAGTATTGTTATTATTGTTATTATTATTATGTATTTTTCTCACATTTGTCGAATGCTTATAATGATGTATAAACAAAACCTGCAATCTACCGAACGTAATATTTGTATTATAAAATTTGGTATTTGGAATTTATAATTGTTAAAAGATCAACGAATATGTCTACTTCGAAACGATGGATGAACAAACTCAACCTGATATACTATTTCCATTTATTGTTTGAGGTCCCTTTTCCCTTTGTAACCTTTGAAATTTTCTTTCTAAGCAGTGTAGGCTGTAATGGTATTAACTTTTAAGGAAGCATTTTAGATTTTAGCGGAGATTATTGAACAAAAATATGAAAGACAGGACAGAGTGGAATGCCGAAACTTGTTTTGGGGTTTGTTTGTTTTTTAGTATAAGGCATTTTAGTGAAATGGTCTTTGTAATTTTATTCCGTATGTTCGAAACTTCCCAGCAATGCAAGTTTGTAGGGGGTAGGTGGGGGAGGTGATATTCTTTTGCGATTAAATTGCAACGTTTCCCTGTAATGTAACCCTGACATGACCGTTTCAGGAAATAAAATCACGAAACTTTTATCGTTCATATCATGTTTTTATGATATTATATAGTATGTAGTTCAGTTAAAAGAAAATTCTTTTTTCTATCTTGTTTGAGAGGAATTAATCGTCTTCATCATGTCATATCTATATGGTATATAGTTCATTTGAATAAAAGAAGAAAATGAGAGAAACAGATTCGTGAAAGTTTGAGCAAAATCCGTTAAAAAATAAGATAGTTATGAACTTTTGAAGTTGTAATCAGTCAAACACGAATTGGCAACTCCGATAACGTATCTTGCGAGCTCCTCTCCCATTTACTCTGTAGAGAAAAATTCATAGATTGTAATTTTCTCACTTATTGATAAAGGAATATATTTGCTTCATATAGGTTGTGTGTCAAAACATATTTGCTATGATTATATCCAGGGTGCATTTATGGTCGAATATTTTCTTTGGAGAAAAAAGGAAATCTGTATGATTTTTTTAGTACAGGGCAAAAGGGAGAGGACCTCGCAAGATATGTCACGGAGTCGCTAATTTGTTTTTTTTGTGTTTACAACTTCATAAATTCATAACTATCTTATTTTTTAACGGATTTTTAAATTTATTTGATTTTGCTCATTGTTTTATTGACCTGTTTCATTAGCTTTTCTGTTTCTTTTCAAACCAAATTGATATAAGGTGGACTTCCCCTTTAAATAATCATGATTTCTTTTCTCACTTTCTTCTTATTTTAGGACTTCGGACAACAAGAGAGGATATCCCTTCTTCCCAGCATTTGATTCAAAACTGTCGTTATTTATTACGAACGTGTTTACCCGTGGAATGCATCATGACGTGAACATTGTGGGCTTTCTTTATTCTCGTTGGTCGTTGTATATCGAAGTTTTGAAATGTAAAGCACTTCAAATAAAGTTCAGAATTAGCCAATCTCAATGGACTATCTTGACATTATAAATGAGGTTGATATCTATAACAAGTAAATGGCCTTACACCGGTCCTAAATACATATTTGTGGCTTTATTGCTCGGAAATCCAAAGATGTAAAAATTTGAAACTCTCGTGTTCGATACCAAGAGGAACATAATTTCCAATATTTTCTACTTTATCTATTTCAGTATTTCTTTGCTAAATTTCCCTCTCAAATTCTATTCATTATACTTCACGAGAAGGAGAAATAAGCATTATGTAGTCTTATTAATTTCATTATAAGCCTGTGATTGTAAACGTGCAAATTCAAGACTTCTTGATTATTCTCTTTTTTAAAGGCCCACTCTTATTTTAGTTAAAGGGAGAAGCACTCGGGCTCCCATGTGTGTTTGCATCGGACTAATGTCATAAAATTCTAAGATCACACGAAGTTGACCTAACTGACGAAGGTTAAGCAACCTCCCCCCTTAGCCCACGTTCATAGACTCTGTGTAAGTCTCAGGATCATGATACAAGCCTACGAATGTACAGTACACTTACTGAACTGATTAAAAACGGCTGGTTGCTAGATCTGTGAGCACAAACGGCACTCCCCGCCCCATTCTAACTCCTACAGGCTCTTTGCAGGTTGTCTTATCATAATATAAGTGTATATAAGTGTGTTTAATGTTATTTTCAGTTATACCCAACGGCTGGTAAGGATTTCCACTTTGTGACACCACTGACATAAGGTCAGTGTGTGCGTATTACACGCAGTACACAACATGGCACTGCCACTGACCATGCACTAAAGCACAAATTCCTACACTGACCAACACACAGCATGCAATCAACATAGTACAGTATCATACATAGTACAGTTTGTAGAATATTTAAATACAAACTTGAATTTGAGAATTATTTGATTCAATTAAATCCTACTGATAGATTTTTTTTGTCGCTTAAGGTGCTTGAATAATAAATTACCTGTAGTTACTGGACGGTACACAAGCGTGCCCAGAGGTGAAAGAACCTGTGAAAAATGTTCATTAGGTCAGATTGGTGACAAATTCCATTATTTGTTTTAGTGTCCGCTCTTTGAAAATTCTTGCAAACAAGCACTTAAGAAATATTTTTGGAGACACCCAAATGTATTTAAAATGGATTCACTATTTAACAACGCTACTAAAGAGACTTTTGTGAAGTTGGCGAAATTTTGTAAGGAAATTGTTAAATATTTTGATGAATAGCAAAGCGTATACTGTAGATTAGAATCCGTGTTATAAATATAGTCAAATGACTGTATTATCATTCATTTTGTACATATGATCATTAAAACTCATACAGTCGAAACTCTTTAAAACAAGGTCCATAGCATGGTACCGGGAAGTTTTGTTTGTTGTATTAAGTATTTTGTTGTATCGGTACGGTTAATGGATGATACGAAACAAAGAAAACTATTTAAGTGGGACTGCAGAGGGCGTTTTGTTTTGTTGTGTCTGGTATTTTGTTGTGTCAGACCTCTTTATATTGAGTTTTCACTGTATTAGCTATTGTATTTATGACTGTTAATATTTTAGTGCTCAGAAAAAGTGCAGGCGGTGCCTGTATGTTTGTGTTTTTACCTATAATACATGTACGTACTAAGCTTTACTGTTACTTACCAAACTTTGTTTAGTGAAAATTGTCCTTTTTAGATTTTGTCAAATTGATCTTGCCACTGCCATTTTGTACATAAGTTGTTTCATATCTTGTATTATGTTTTTGTGTTTGTACTCGCATACCCCAATGGGGTGATTGAGTTAACTTAACTAAACTAACCGGGATGTATTGTATAGAGCTGGAGGTCAGATACAGTTCAGCTATTCCTCACCGCTGATTGGTATGAAACGTGATAGGAGCCACGTCCATGGTCACTTCACACACATTGCCACATTTTATATCATTAGTCCGATGCAAACACACATGTCAGCTCAGTTGCTCATCCCTTTATTAAAGTGGATATTGTGGTTATGAAACCCTTGTCATGATTTCAGGAAAAGATAACGAAACTCTTCCACATCCCACCAGTTTTGACATTTGAAAGGAGGTTGATATCAAACAAATTTACTTTGCTTTCACAGATCCTAAATATGAAGAGCTTAGTTCCAAAGGGACTAATTCCAGTTTTGACCAAAACTGATTTTTAAAGATAAATTTCGCACATGGGAATCATCTCATTAAAAAATGTTTTTGTAAAAGTTGAAAAGTTTCTCTCAAAATTTACGGTTCATTCCAAAAGGAATTAAATCTAAATCTGTTTCATTACAAAATAATTATGCATTGTAGTCTGTTGGTATCTCGTTTTTTCATATATATTATCGCTTAAATTCATATCTCGATAATAATGTAGAATTATGAATGGCTACCATTGGGAATCTTGAAATAGCAGAAAATCCCACCTGACAATAGAGCTCTGCTCTGGCAGACAACAAGAAGGTAGACACAAACCACCATTATGTAGAATATTCAGAAATATGCTATGAAAATCCTCCCTGTAAGGATGATTGTATGTTTTTATTGTTATTGATAAATTGGGTCAGCATTCATTGTGATCGAATGTGAATACATATTCATGTAGTGGTAAATATGATTTCTATAATGTACACATTGATATTTGTATTTCGTTCTTGATAAAGTTGATCATTCGACATCATGATAATATTATGAAATATAGAGTTATGAATGGCCTCTTATGGGGTCTGTCCTGAATTAGTCGAAAAAGTTCAGCTCTGATAGACATCAACAATAAACACAAAGCACCATAATGTATTACTGAATGAGGTAATACGTTATTATATTAAATAATGAGGTACAGATTGAATGTGAATTTGTGCGATTTAAGACTACCCGCTAAATTACAAAATGCCAATGAATGCCTGAACATACACTGTACATGATTTTGTTAACCATTTCTTTTTAAAGATACGGTTATTTAATAAATGCAACAGTCAATCTCGAAATGAGTGTTGTTGATTTGTATTCTTTGTATTTGTATCTGATTTTGGATTCTATGGGGTCCAGTTTTCCTCCATAATTCTCTGGCAAGCAAAAAAAACCAAAAAAAAAAAAAGGTTATCAGCTCAAAAAGGGAGATCCGTATTTTTTTCCAGCTATCAAAAAGTCACTCAGTGAGGGGGGGGGGGGGGGGGGCTATTCAGATTTTAAGGGGTTCAGTTTTCCTCCCTAATTCTCTAACAAGCAAAAAAAAAATTTAAACAAATTTTCAGCCATCAAAAAGTCACTCAGTTGGGGGGGGGGGGCTGTTGAGATTGTAAGGGGTTCAGTTTTCCTCCCTAATTCTCTAACAAGCAACAACAAAAAAGAAAAAAAAAAGAGAATAAGTTCGACAGTTAGAGGGAGACACAGTTTTGGGGGGCAAAAGTTGTCGGGGGCAGTCTGCCCCCTGCCCCCCCCCCCTTCAGCTACACTAGTGGATACAAGACCACACAGAACGGAACAATACATCAAGACAACACAAGGACAAGGACTTAACAATTCATAAAAATTGAGTCATTAGCTAAACAAAAAAAATGTAATAATAATATACGACCGTACAAATGATTATTTAAGCGTTGTCAGTTGATAAAATCCGAGCATCAGGCATAAATGAAGTACGTAGTAAGTACCAGTGTGCCCCAAACTGTGCCCCCCCCCCCCACCTCCTCTGGCACCGGAAACAATTTTAGAATTAAATTGGGGGATCTTTTTTTTTTTTTTTTACTTCTACATAACTATGAGAATTTTGGATTTAAATTCACTCAAAATATCCGATGATTCTTTTTCTTGATGTTGGTTTTTAAAATTTCCTGGATCCGCCACTGGTTGTTTTAAGGTGACTTTTCTGTACCACCTTGGATTTCGCTTTTTTTTCAGAGTGCAATTAGTCTGCTGCAGGAGATTGCCCTTACAATAATAAATGAACTTAAGCTGGCGGTATTGTCATCATGCATAGATATCTATTTTGATTTCTGTGTCATTATGATTTTATTTCCACGCGTACCCCTCTGCCTTTTCACTTATACAAGCGAAAGAAAAATAAATGACCACACGGAGATATACCTACAATCTGATAAATATAGCGAAATTTACTTAATGCAACTTCTGAATAAATATCTTCATTACAAATCTGTAATTATTGTCTTTCACATAAAAATCCTAATAATAATAAATGTAGTACAAATTACCGTAATTTTGTTTTTATTTTTTTGCAAATAACCATAATCATTTCTAAAGCAAAAGCCATTGTAAAAGTAACATCATCAAATGAGGGCATTGATCCTAAGGGAGGGGAGCCCTTGATCATCCTAATAATCAAAAGATTACTTGGTGTAATTAAGCAGTGTCAAGCCTAAGAGTCCCAGTGAATGTTCTCCTCCCAATTTTAGATGATTCAGGCTGATGTTGGATAAGAGAGAAATAAAAAAATGAGGGAGAGAGGAGGGAGGAGAAATGGGGTATAATTATAGAGAAAGAGCAGAGGAGAGCAGAAAGAGAGAGAGAGAGAGAGAGAGAGGCCTTGCTTTTTTCGTGGACCTCTCCATTTCCACAAAATATAGATTAAGTTTCATACATAATTATTTTACTTTTCTTTTCAAATGTATTAATCCTTAATATTGATCTATATAGCTTCAAATGTGATGTTCTGTATAATTTTGCATTGTATTTTGTATTATTATGAAAATTGTATTCTGTATTTGTATTTTCTTGGAAATGAAAAAAATAAAATATGAAAAAATATGAAAAATATGTATGCATGCGTATGCGTGTGTGTGTAATTTTTTTTGCATAAAATGACCCACCCCAAAACCATATAAATATATATAGCATACCATTTGCATGCTACAATGAAACCATTAACGTTTTGCGGTCCTGATGGAATTCCAAAGGCCTACACGTACCGACATGCCCCCCCCTTTCCGCGCCCCTCCCTCCCCGTAAAATGGAGAGAAAAAAAGAGAAAAGACATGGACCCTTCTGTCAATCCCTTTGATGACCTTTTTTTTTCTTGCATGACATAAATTCAATTACTTAAAAAGGCCGTTGCTCCCGTGCCATTGCCCCCCCGGCCCCCCTCAATGGCTAGACCATATAGGGCTACGGAATTACGGTATGCCCCTAGGTGGAAATGTTGAGTATGGTCATGGATAAAATTTGAATAAAGAGTTTTGCAAACAGATGCCAAACTCTTTATTTCAATAAGACTTTTGAGATAAATTTACTCATATGTTAATCAAGATCTATGCAATATGGTGAACATTTTTGTTTCGGTGTTATCTGTTCGTTCTGATAAATCCCCTTTTTCCTTTGAATACGCTGTTCTCATTGTTTCAATATGAATGCAATTTCACGTGTAAAATGTAAGCTAAGAAGCAATATTATCCGTGAGAAATTCATAAAACAAACCAGGACCCTCGCCAGGGCCCCGTCTTATAAAGTAATGCGATTGATTAGAATCGATCGCAACTTAAAATCAATGGTGCATGAAATGTAAGAAAAAGGATTTCTGCGATAGATTGGAGGACTTTCTACTGATTTCGATCAATTGCAACTCTTTATAGACAGGGTCCAGGTGTAAAAAAAAAGAGTCAATAGATCTATCGGGTACCCAATAATAATTTTGTTAAATGAAGATCAATACTTGTTATAGGATTTATCAAAATCACAAATATAGTTATGTTTATCAGGTCACGATTTTCCTCCCTGCATGGGCCAAAACGGCGTTGCTGCTCGAAGATAAAGTTTCACTAATTGAAGTGCAAGCTACACACAGGGGTGTCGCTAAAGGGGGTCACACCCCCCCCCCCCCCCACTCAGAATTGCTGTCGGAAAATGCGCCACCTCTGTCGGCAAAAATAAAAGGAGGGGGAAAGGGAGAGGGAAGAGGAAATAGAAAAGGAAAAGGATTAAAGAAAAATGAGGGGAAAAAAAAGAAAAAGAGAAAAGGGAAAAGAAAAAAACAGAAAGAAAAGAAGGAAAGGAAAAGGGAAGGAAAGAAAAAGAAAGAAAAAATGGCCAATTTCTTTCCTCGCTCGCTTCGCACGCTCGCCCAAACAGTGGAAAGTTAATATTCGGGAAAAAGGTGTTCCCCTTCGGCAATGGGCTGTAGCCCCCCCCCCCCCCCCCGAGGTTTTTCAAAGTCCGATATTCGGGCAAACATCACTTCATATTCGGGCAGCGAGGTGCCAGAATATCCACATATTTGGAAATTTAAAAATGGAAAAGTTGACATTCGGGCAAAAGGCTTCCCCCTTCGGCAATGTGCTGCAGTCCCCCCCCCCCCTCCCCCAAGCATTTTCAAAGTACTGATATTCCGGCAACCACCACTTCATATTCGGGCAGTAAGATGCCAGTATATCCACATACTTGGGCAGCGAGGTTCCTAGATAATTCAGACTTCTGTATGTAACTTCTGTACATTTTCACTATGAAAAGTTTTTAAAAATTTGCTCGCTGGCAAAAGTTTAGAAATTGACAAGTTGATATTCGGGCAAAAGTCGTCAGTCCCCCCCCCCCCCCCCGGTGTTGCAGTCAAGGCACAAACCCTCAAGGCCACGGCCAAGGCCAAGGCATTGACTAGCAAGGCCAAGGCTTTGACCCCCAAGGCCAAGGCTATGGCCAAGGCTGGAAACCTCAAGGCCAAGGCCAAGGCCAAGGCCAAGGCCAAGGCATTAATAAATAAATGAGGGGGGGGGGGGGAGGAACATACAAAGACGGAGACTCTCTCTCTCTCACACACACACACGCACACACATAAAGAAAGTAGGCACTGCCTCCAAGAATCAACTGACAGCAGGCATGGCAGGGGTGGCTAAACAGTTTCAAAGGGGGGGGGGGGGAGATGGTCATTGCTAAAAAACACCTTTTTCTTTTTTTCTTTTTTTAAAGGAGGCACCTACAAAGGCCAAGGTGGAAAAAATATATACTAATTTTCATAACCCCCCCCCCTTTTTTTTAATGACCTACTATACTATTTGTACATGTACTTCCTGGACATAAATAACTTGTAATTAACTGGTTATTTTTTTGTGAGCAAATGAAGTGAGCTTGCTAATATAGAGGGAGTGTTCTTCCCTTAATTATCGGGACTTTATCTTTAAGAAAGCTTGATTTTGAGCTTGCATGTGTTTAATAAGTCAAGCAAGGCTCTGTGCATGTATTTTATTATGATTTTAACAAGAGATATATTTCTGCTCTCAAACCCACAATGTCCCTTTTCTGCAGTTGATTTTTCTATTAGGCCCAATTCACAATTTTAGGTCTCTTGCCAAGATATTTTATGTGAGGTCTCATTCGAGGTTGCATAGAAACTAGTGCTCCAGTGGTGTACATGTATCTTGGTATTGTGAAGCTCAGAGCAAACAATGAATCTGTTCCCCTCCCCCCCCCCCCCCCCCGAAAAAATATATATGCAACTTTACTAGCGAGAGCAGTAGATTTTTTGCACTTTTAATCCTCAAAAATGCAATTTCTATGCACTTTACTTGAGAAAATTTCCAAAGGAATACTGCAATCAAGCATTATACACTTTTGAATTATGTACACTGATTAATTTTTTGTCAAATGGGGCGTCAAATTCATGAAAATCCAGAATTCTTGTCGAGGAATTTAGTAAGGCAAACAAAAGTTAAGATTTCTTTCAACCTTTGCAAGTGCTATTTTAGCTTTAAATCTATGTGAGGGAGCAAAGCGAATAAGTTATATAAAATCATTCTCATTTTTTTACCCCCCAAATTATAATCCACAATAGTTTTTTTCCCTTTACTACCTTTCCTCTTTCTTAAATTATGTTTTTGCTCCCCATTCAAGTGCCCCCTCCCAGACAAAGTACACAAAAACAGATGTAGGTCTATAGCCAAAACTTAGTACTAGTTTTTGCATAATTATGACAATGAAATTCATTATAGCATAAGCCTTTGACCAAATTCACTAAAAGTTGCAATTACTTCATTCTAACTTACAAAATGTACACAGAAAGACAAGAAATGCAAGTACATTTGTTAAAATCTGCTCCTGTATTTTATACGGTATTACCGTTATCATCATTATCATGTAGTAATCGTCATTGTTATTATTAGTATAATTATCATTATTATCATCATCATCATCTTTATTATTATTATTTTTATTATTACTATCATTATTATTATTGTCATTTTCATTATTATTATAATTATCATTGTTATCATCATCATGATCATCATTTATTATTATTATTATTATTATTATTGCTATAATTATTATTATCGTTATTATTATTATCATTATTGTCATCATTATCATCATCATCATTCTATAATATAAATAAATAAGTTGTAAAACATGAATTCTTTTCCCAAGTCTCTTATGATTACCTAGATCTTGCATTATCTACATAATATGGTGTTACTGCACAAAATAACCAAAATAATTTTAAAAGGATTTACTTGCAAAAATAGCAAAGTTAAGTATGCTTTGAAAATGCCTTGAAATTTCATAGATATTATCAAGGCTTGGAACCCTCAAGGCCAAGGCACGCCAGAGGCCAAGGCATTAAAGTCCAAGGCCAAGGCATTGAAAAAACAGGCCTTAAGGCGTCTTAAGGCCAAGGCCGAGCATCAAGGCAATACAACACTGCCCCCCCCTTTCGAAAATGGGCCCCTATGATCATGCAAGATCATTACATCCGTCATTTTCTTTGATTATTATTTGCGGGGGGAGAGATTAGGGTGCAGCTTTTTTGTCGACAAATTCAAAATGTTCTAGCGGCGCCCCTGGGCCTACACACTATCAAATAGCCATAAACTCACGTTACACCTCACGTTTTATACAATTTTCCCTCATGCTGTAAGAAAATCAAAGGTAAGATTGATAAGCAGGTAACTGAGGAGGGGGGGGGGGGGGGTGGCACAACCGGTCGGCATACCATTCAGATCATCCAAGATGATCTGAAGTGGAATCTGCACGTGGAAGGCATAGTGTCAAAAGCCTCTCGAAAATTATACACCCTATGTATTCTCAGAAAGTGTAAAACCCCCATTGAAGACATGGTAACTGTGTACTCTTGTTATATTAGACCAGTCCTTGAGTATGCATGCCCAGTTTGGCATACTTCGCTAACAGAGGCTCAAGCCGACAAAATTGAATTTGTGCAAAAGAGAGAACTTCGGATCATCTTGGGCAAAAATTACACAGGTTATGATGAGCCTCTTGATGTGTGTAAGCTGCCCCCACTCCACTGTCGCCGAGAAACCTTCCTTCAAAGTTTTGGCCAGAAGATGCTACATTCTGTCAAACATAGACATTTACTCCCACCAACAAGGGCTAGTACCTGTAGTAGACAGTTAAGGGATATGTCTGGCCTTTGTACCATTAAATGCAATACAGAAAGATACCGCAAATCAACCATTCCCTTTTTGGCTAGAATTCTCAAGGTGTAATGTTTTTAAATTCAAACATATAACAACAATGTCTTTAATAATTATAGATAGAAATACTAACCCATTAATGATATAATTTCCATTGCCATAATCCATTTAACCAAAAAATACAACCCATACATTTGACAGATTAAGAAATTCAATATTTTATATTTGATTAGTCGATCACATTCCCTTGCCTATTATACGTACACTCTTTAAAAAGTTGGGCAAAAAAATGCCCAATTTTTAACCAACACTGGGCAACATACTGTCCACACAACTTTGGGTTAAAATTTGCCCAACTGATGTTGGGCAATCCATTTACTATGTTGTTAGGCAAATTAAATTGCCCATCAGTTGGTGAACCATTAGATTTTACCCAACTCTACAATTGCCCAACTGATGGTTATATTATCAGTTGGGTAATTATTGCCCAACCAATCTTACCCAATAGGATTGCCCAACCCTCTATTTGTTCAGCTGTTTGGTAACAAATATCATGTGGTTGGGCAAATTCAGCTGCCCAATTTATTGTTTCCTTTTTCCTCCAACCTAGGTAAAAAAAAATGAAATCTGCTTGTTACGTCCTTCTGGGTCTTAACCTAATCAATCCTAACCTATCCTATTTCAAGCTATCCTATCCTATATCTTAACCTATCCTATCCTAGTCCTATCCTATCCAGTTAGTGCAAACTAGTGCAAGCTCTTATATACCCCTTATATTTTTTTATGCATTCGGTGACAGTTAGTAAATCGGGCCACCCCAAACCATACACTACTAAAAATTCATGAATATTCATATAAGTGTTTTCCCCAATATTGGGTAAAAATATTTACCACAAGTTGGGCAAAAGCGAATTTCTAACCAACCATCAGTTACCCAACAAAATTTACCCAACTGGCAAAGGAAATGTGACAAAATTACACAACTACAGGGCAACAAGTACCCAACCCATAATTACCAAATACTGTTGGTAAATATATGCCCAATATTTAGGTAAAAAGTATTGACCAATATTGGTTACACCACTCGAGTGTCCAGTTGGTTAATAATAGCCCAGAATTGGGAATATTTTTAACCAACCAGCAGTTACCCAACTAAATTTACCCAAGAGTGTATACCTTTGTATTTTTTCTTGTGTGTGTGTCTATGTTTGAGTGTGTGTAGGTGTGATTGTGGGTGTGTTTATTCTTGTATATACTATTTAATTACCTATGATTATTTCAATGTCATATTGCCTTTATATTTTCATTCATATTTTTGTTTCTGTCCTTTTATTATTTGTATTGTCAATTGATTGTTATATATCTATGATTTATGTTGCCAAATTTGTAAACTGATCCTTTCAGCTTGCTGCTGATCAGTAATTGTATATACCAATAAATAAAAATAATAAAAAAATAATAAAGTACATAAATTAAAATGCGACCTCCATGTTCTTATGCCTTCCTTTTTTTTGGAAGTCAAATTAAAAAAGGGAGGCACAAGAACACAGTGGAGGTCACATCTTTTTTTCTTCTTTTTTTTCCCTTCTACTTTTTCGCTTTTAATGCTTTTAAGGTATACAAAGTGTAACAAAAGTTTTTAATGCCAGGATATCTTCAATTCTTATAATAATTATTTCGGGCCTATAAAAAATGTGAGAATTAAAATTTAGACGTAGCAAAACATTATAATGCCTTTATCTAAAGCTGGCGCTATACCACAATTAATCGCTATCATTAAACCCCGATGGCTGAGAAGGATAGCACCAAGAAGGTCACCAAGAAGAAGCCGGCAACACACCCACCTGCTGCCGAAATGATAACTTCGGCAGCAGGTGTGTGATGATGTTCGTAGGGTAGACACGTGCTTTGGAGCCTCTCCTGATTCCCATTGGAACGCGTGATAGAAAAATATGGCCAGCAGCTTACGTAATAGTGGGAAGGCATCTACCAAGAGACCGAGAGCTGATGCCGGTGCGAGCCCCCCAAGCCCTGATGTAAACCTGCTTCCGACTATCCGAAGGTTGCTAGAGCAGCAGACGGAGAGGTTGGAAGAAAGATTCTCTTCTCTGGAGGCTAATCTTAAAGAACAAGTGAAGCAAATTGAAGCTGAATTTAAAGAACTCAAAGAAGCCATTACTTTTCAGAGTACGGAGTCGGAGGATATTAAGAAAAAAATGAAGATGATGGAAGCGAAAGCGCTGGAAAATGAGTCGGACCTTCAAATGGAAATCGACAAGCTTTCCACCTACGTGGCGAGAGAGAACCTTCTTTTCATGGGACTACCAGAGAAGGAAGGGGAAGACATCAAACAAGTCATGAAGGATTTCTACATAAATAATTTGAAGATGTCAGAAGAAGAGGCCGATGGTGTAGAATATCAGCGGGTGCATAGAATTGCGACGAAATCAATGCCACGCCCTATTAAGGCGCGCTTCGTACGATTCAGGGACAGGGACAGCATTATGAGAAAAGCGAAAAATCTGAAGGGAACAAGGCTATCTATCAGAGAAGATATCCCCATGAGAATCAGGAATGCAAGGCAAGCACAGATGCCTGCCTTACTTACAGCGAGGAAGGTGGGAAAGTTGGCGTATTTTTCGAGGTCAGAACCAACTAAACTCTTCGTTAACAAAGTATGGCTACCAGTACCAGAACAAACAAAATTCATCGAAAATTTAAATTTGCGAGAGGAGCGTATGGATAGCGGGGTGATCTCGGCTGATAAATAGGTGAAAGAAAAAGCGGTGAGTTTCGATAATTAATACTTTGACATATAATATATTTTTCGACAGTCGGCTACGGACATTATGATAACACGCAGACACATTCATACTGAGGAATTTGGTTTTCTTCATTGCCATTTTAACCGCTGACTTACATGCCTATCATCCTTAAATATCAAGTAATGAACTTTGGAAAGTGGCTTCAAAGAACCTTGATTTCGATTTAGCATGAACAGGAATGGAAGGCTCAGTAGATAAATCCAGTTGTTTTCACTAAATTCATGATTACTGTTCATAATTATGGTTTCGTCGGTATGCTGCACGTGACGTGGGACTAGTGATGGAATGCATGTCCACGATAGAATCCCATGAGAATTCTTAGCACCTGTATGGAAGCCGAGGAGAGGAGGTATTGAGTTATGTTTTCGACAACCTTCGTATGAAACTACAGTTCTAAATAGGCGCAGGAAGGAAATTGCAAGTATCATTGAAATGCTCTCGTTTTTGGCTACGACAAGCCTCAAGTTAAGATGTTATACGGCTTATGAAGAAATTGAATTTCCAGCTAACCCAAATTCATGATTTCGTTTGTGATTACAAGGAGACACACCACGAAAGAATAGATAGTTTTGTCTTCAGATAAGTATTTGACTTCGTAGTTGTGCTACTGTGCGAAGAAAAAAAGCGAGCTACTTATACTGTCTTCAATGGAAATCAGTTGTAGATTAAAAATGTGCAAGTTTCTTTTTTTTTTAGTTCATTAGAGAAATCTGCAGATCAAGTACTGTCTTCAATGGAAATTAGTTATAGATTAAATACGTGCAAGTTTTGGCAAAGGGAATTCTTTATGTGCGTCTGTTCAGCTGAAGTTTAGTTCATGAGGGAAATCTGCAGATCGAGTCAAATCCAGTCGTCTAGATGTTTCATACACAGTCATGTACGTTGATCCACCCTTTACACATGGGAAGATACAGTGCAAAGGTAATGTGAATACTCATTTCAGCCACAAGAAGCGAATAATAAGAAACTAGAGGCAAGTGCTACCTATATGAGCAGAGATATATCAGGTGAAAAACTGTATGTATGAGCAGCAATTATATTCACCTTAACTGTAACCAGGATTGAATTCCATTGTAATGTTCAAAGTAATTGTGAAGCATGGACAATAGAATAACATATAAGACTAAACTACAATAGACTTTTTCAAAACAAAATAGAAATTAGTTGTTTAGTCACGAGCTTTATCTGTTTATTGGCAAAGAAAAGGTGTCATATCCAATAATTTCAGGTTAGATTTCATATTTACCTTTCAAATAAGAAGGGTTTAATTTTGTATTTGATCAGAATTTTTAGATTCATAAATACATGCATGCTCCACAAGATTCTTGTTTTTTCTGTACAAGTATTTCTATATGTAGATTGGAAAGCAAGGCAGAAAAGGTGCATCTAGAAGACATAAAATACTTTTACTACTTTGTAAAATAGGTTTCCTATGACATAGATGAATGATATTCCAAGCTTGATTTAACAGGCCCTTCATATCATTTTTGTAAACAGAAAAAGCAAGTGTGGTAATGAGACTTCTGTCATCAGGAATGTATACCTATTAGTTTGTTATTAGGATTCTTCTTTTTCCCCAGGAAATTTCAAGAGGGTTTTGCTATTTGCTTGATTTACTCAATGGAATATGTATAAAGAAAAATAAAGAGGGGAAGGAAAAGAAAAAAAGATATCAGTTAAAGTATAGTGAACTATACAATTGCCAATATGAAAGTTTTGAGTCAAGCTAGCCTGCCAAGTATATAAGAGTTATTTTTATGTATATTTTTTCATTAGTTAATTGGAGGTATTTCGATGATAATTCATTTTATATTTTCTGGTATCCATAATGTTCATGGAATAGAGAATAAGGCAACTTAGGGTTTTTATTGGTAGGGTATGTGGAAGGTGAGGTTTTAATTTGTGGTTGAGCTTCGTCTCCATAATACCCTACATGTTCAACATTGAATGTGTGATGATAACTGGAGGAAAAGAGAAATCTTCATGCTTATATAGTTGAACCCAGAAATGTGTATTATGCATTGTCACCAGCTCATTAAGATGGGAAGATGAAATCTTATACATTTTTTTTTTCAAAGGAAAAAAAGAAAAGAACCAAACAGACAAACTTGACGTCTTATGTATTAGCTTCTTGTTGTTGTTGTTTTTTTTTTTGGTTGTTTTTTTTTTTTATTATCATTCTAAAGAAATAATTGAGGAGAAGATTATCTTATACGTCTACCAAGAGATAATTATCATACTCTTTCTTTCTTACTGAGAATTTATGACATATAGTGGTAGCGTATATGAAAGATAGGCCTTGGGGTTATTCATTGTCGTGGGGTATGTGGAAGGCGAGGTTTGATTTTTGTGGAACTTCGTCTCCATAATGCCCTACATGATGAATAAAGGAGCTGTAGTGACAACAATGAGAGAAAATGGGGATATCTTCAGGCTGATGGTTTGTTTGGCAGAGCTGGTTCATATTGTTTCTGTCAACAATCTAATAAGCAAAGGGAGATGAATTCACTTTTACCCCATCTATCCTTCTATTAATGAAGGCTGAAGGAGACATCGCATGTTTTTTTTTTAAGGAGGGTGGGTATTATATAAAACGACAGATTTTGATGTCGAAGGAAAAAAAATAATATGATTGTCATGTCAACGGTTGTTGGTTCCATTTTCCTCATTTATGGCTTAAAATATAGTGAACTAAGATTTGTCATCTGTGGAATATACTATTTATTACAAAGTACTATTCATATACCTTGGTAAACATAGCATTACAAATTCAAATGCAAAGCCAAGTCTGAAGGGAAGAGGCCCTCTTCTTTCATGAGTTGCATATATTTCAGCAGTAACGCAGTCGATGCAAATTCACATATCTCAGTAAATGATAACATGCCTGTTATACATATTTAAAGCTCTTTCTGAAGTGAAAACAGTCCTTTCTCTCTCGAGATCAATATATATTCGAGTAATTAAGTAATGGGCCGGCTTGCTCACCCAGTCAAAACTCTTTCATTAGGGCCAGGTGGCGGGGTGTTGTTTATTGAAGGTGCGAACGTGTTTGGGGTCCGGTCTGCATACTTGCCTGTTTTGCTATGTCGGGCTGGCGGTTGTGGGCTTTCGGGTTGTCGGAAACGCCCTTTCTATTATCATGTTTAGGGCATGCATAACATTATGATCGGATGAGCGGGACGGTCTGATCAAAAGAAAAAAAATAGGGGAAAAGAAAGAAAGAAAGAAAGGCGTGTCTGCTCTACGAACATCACTCTACACGTCAAAGAAAAGAAGAAGAACCAGTTAGGGAAATCATGAAATTATGATTGGGTGAGTGAGCCGGTCTTTTCATTCATTTGTGAGGCATATTATGCAAATTGTGTAACTTGGTAAATGACAGCAAGCTCTGTATTACATTTTCAAGGCATGCTTTTAAGTGAGAAGAGACTTTTCTTTCAGGTGGTCTTTTCTTTCACGACATCTGAGTGCTTTATTTGTTGCTCATTTAAGCAAAACCATATTACTTGGACAATGACGGTTCTTTGTATTACACATTTATATGCATGTCTGAAGTGGGAGGGGCCTTTTCTCTTTACGCGTTGCATTTCCCTCGGGTAATTTATTTGTAAAAAGAAAAAAAAAGAAAAGAAAAGAGTCCACATAGTATGGTGTAAGCACATTCAAATTTCTTTGGTAAAATGAAGGTATGTAAAGATGAATCGATTAAGGGTATTTTCTTTTATCAGATGTTTATATATTTTGCGTAGTTCTTTTGTACCTTCTTTTTGGTCGTAAATTCATATATTTTGCATAACGCAACATTGCAAACTCAAATGCAAAATCAGCTCTGAAGCGAAAGGGCCCTCTTCTTTCACGAGATGCATATGCATATAATTAATATTATTATGCAAATTTCAAATGTCCTGGTAAATGACAGCATGTCTCTTGGGGCCCGGTGACGGGGTATTGTTACTAAGCGGGTGACAGGGCTTGGGGTTCGGTTATAGAATGTATTGTTTATTGTTTGTTGCTATGTCGGGCTGATGTCGTTTTGGGAAATTTGGTTTATTTGAATCGGCCCTTCTTTTAATCACAAGGTATGCATAATTGTGATCGGGTGCGTGGGCCGGTCACTTCATTCATTGTAACGCATTTTATGCAAATCATATAACTTAGTTATGACAGCGAGCTCTGTATTACAAATTTAAGGCATGCCTGAAGTGAGGAAAGATCTTCTTTTTTATTTCTTTTTTTTTTATATAGATTATTGTATATGTATTGAGTATTTTAATTGTGCAAACTGTGCAAACTCAGATACCTTGGTAATTTTAAGCAAGCTCGGATGCAGGATCTTTTCTTTCACGAGATGCTTACATATTCGAATTCAGTGAAGGAGTTATATCATTGGTCTAGTTAACTGACCATGCTGACGGATGGAGGGAGAGGGGGAGGCTCTTGCTCTCGGACTTATGTGTACCGAAGAGCAGTGTGGGGGTGTTGTGTGTAGATGTGTTGATGTGATGTTGATGTGTGGTATGTTTTCCAGTTCCGGTATCTGCCTGTACTTGTCTTATTTTCAATTTAATTTTTTTTGATGGCGGATAATTTGAAATTACTCTCAGTTAATGTCAGAGGACTGCGAGATAGAGCCAAAAGGAAGAAAATTTTTCAGTGGTGCAAAATGTCGGGAAACATAATATTTTTGCAGGAAACATTTAGTACAGAAGACATTGAAGACAGTTGGAAGGCTGATTGGGAAGGGTCTATGTTTTTTTAGTCATGGGAGTAACCATAGTAGGGGAGTTATTGTAATGTTTAAGCCATGTGTTACTTTTGTGACGGAAAGAATCTTAATCGATGAAGAGGGACGATACGTTATAATTAAAGGGAAATGTCAAGGCGAGAAGTTGATATTAGGAAGTGTGTATTTTCCCACAAGGGATAAGGAAAAAATGCAATGTGATTCTCTGTCTTATCTGGATAGAATGATATCTTCTGTATCTAGTCAAGAGTATTCCCTGATATTTGGAGGAGATTTCAATATAATTATGAATCCTAATATGGATTACATGGGTGCAAGTAATATTTCAAAAAGCAAATATAGGGACTTATTGATAGATTTTCTTGATAAGTTTGATTTAATTGACATCTGGCGTAAACGTCATCCTAATAAAAAGGAATTCACTTTCAGACAGAAGCAGCCATTAGTTCAGAGTAGATTAGATTATATCTTCATTTCCTCAAAATTAGAGAAGGTGGTAAGAAATTCCGAAATTTTACCCTCTATTACACCTGATCATGCTGGAGTTAGAGTAGAATTCATTAATTTAATCGATAGTTTTATTTATGGGAAATCGTATTGGAAGTTCAACAGTAGTTTGTGCAATGATAAAGATTTTGTAGAAGGGGTTAAAAAGAAGATTTCTGAAATAGAGGAAACTTGGCGGGGTCAAATAACTAGTAAAATGAAATTTTGGGAATTTATGAAAATGAAATTAAGAGAACATATAATGGAATTCTCTTGTGAAAAAGCAAAAGTTAGAAGACCTCACATTGAAAAATTGGAAAAAGAAATTAAAGACTTAGAATATCGATTGACGATTAATTTTCATAATAGTATTCAGGACGAAATTGACTTGAAAAAAATGGAACTGGAGAAGCTTTTCGACTATTCTCGTCAGGGCTTAAAGGTGCGTTCGAGAGTAGAATGGTCTGAAGAAGGAGAAAGAAATTCACAATTTTTTGAACAATTACTAAAGTCAAATAAAAGGAAAAGTGTGATTAAGGAGATATATAATGAAAAGAAGGAAGTTGTGCGTGATAGCAAAGGTATTTTGAAGATTATCGGGGAGTTTTATGAGAATTTATATGCATTTAAAGATGGTGAAATTACAGAGGATATCGAAAATATGTTTTTACATGAATTGCCTAAATTAAACGAAGAAAATAAAGAATTTTGTGAAGGGCAAATATCATTGGAAGAATGTTATCAAGCAGTAAAGGAAATGAAATGGAACAAGTCACCAGGCAATGATGGCTTCACCGCTGAATTTTATTTTACGTTCTGGCCAGTTTTAGGAAAAATCATAGTGGAGGCTTTTAATGAAGGTTTTGATATAGAGATATTATCAAGCTCACAGAGACAGGGAGTAATTACACTTATTGAGAAAGATGGCAAAGACCCTTTGTATATGAAAAACTATAGGCCAATAACTCTTTTAAATGTAGATTACAAAATATTGTCTAAAGTATTAGCTACAAGGGTAAAAGAGGTGTTAGGGGATATTATTCATTACGATCAGGTGGGCTATCTTAAAGATAGGAATATTGGGGAAGCGGTGCGGTTAATAGATGACATGTTCTTTCAATCCTTGTATCAACCAGTAGGTTTTTTAATTGCTGTAGATTTTGAAAAAGCATTTGACTGTATTTCACATAGGCTTTTATTGAAAGCATTAGAATTATTTGGGTTTGGTAAAGTATTATGTTCTTGGGTTAAAATTCTTTACAATAATGTTAGCAGTTGTGTGATGAACGGGGGACACTCAACTGGATATTTTGAGGTTAAAAGAGGAGTAAGACAAGGTGACCCCCTTTCGCCATATTTATTCATAATAGCTATTGAATTACTAGCTCATTATATTCGGAAGGATGGTAGTATTAAAGGAGTAGGGTTTGGGACGAGAGAAATTAAACAGGTGCTGTATGCAGATGACATTACATTGTTTTTAAAAGATATAGATTCAATTTATAGAGTGAAGAAAGTTTTCAAAGACTTTGAGAAATTGAGTGGATTAAAGATAAATATGGATAAGACAAATTTTATGTGGTTAGGAGAGGAAAGTGATAGGCCGGGTTTACCTCTGTTCGGACATTGGGTACAAGACATAAAAATCCTAGGGGTCTATTTCTCACGTAACTCCAAGATAAAAGATGATTTGAACTATAAGGAAATTCTTAGTAAAATCAAAAGATTAATCGGTTGGTGGAAACAACGAGATTTGACAATGTTTGGTAAAATCAAATTGTTGAAAATGTATGCATTATCAAAACTGAATTATGTTTCTTCTCTTATGTCAGTCCCCCATAGGATCTTTGAAGAAATCGAAAAGATTTCTTTTAATTTCATTTGGGGAGGGAAAGACAGAATAAAACGGAAAATATTATATCAAGATTACTGTGTTGGGGGACTTAGAGTAACGAACTTCGAAGTATTCATTAAGACTCAGAGAATAATGTGGATTAAACGGTTGCTTTATGGTGAAAAATATTCAGGTTGGAAAGTAACATTTGACTACTTTTTCAGATTATTGGGCGGTCAAATTATATTTCTATGTAATTATGATATAAATAAAATGAATCTGAATGGTATACCAATGTTTTATAAAGATATGTTGAAAGCATGGCAAGAATTAGACAAATGCAGACATTTTGGAGAAAATAAGATTAATCCTGTTATTTTCAACAATAGGTGTATATGTATTAGTAATAAAATTATTTTTGATGTTGAACTATTTCAGAAAGGTATATTTCAGGCATCAGATATAATTGTAGGAGGTCATTTAAAACCAGTATCAAATTTCTATAATTTGGGCTTTACCACTGAATGCCTGCTCAGGATTCAAAAAATATTTTCTGTTATTAGACAGGAGTGGATACAAAGTGATTTTATGGAAGTGGATACTGAAAATTTTGAAATAGAACTGATATTTGGAAGTTTACAGAAATTGTGTGATTTAAAGTCTAGACGGTTATATGATTACTTCATTGAAAAATTTCAAAAAGATTACACATTACATGTTACAGACAGGCATTGTCAATATGATCTTGGAATGGGGGAATTGAAAGAAACATTCACAAGAGTGAAAAATGCAATGTTATGTAGTAAACAAAGAGAGTTTCAATACAAACTATTACAAGGGGCTGTATATACGAAACAGGAGCTCTTTAAATTTGGTTTTGAGTCGGATCACTTTTGTTCCTTTTGTAAAAAAGAAGTAGAAACATACCAACATTTATTTTTAGATTGCCCAAAAGTGAAACGATTATGGCAGGAGGTAATTAAAAAGTTACACTTAAAGGAAGTTGATAGTGATGATTGGAAATCAATTTTTATGGGAGTATCCGGCAAAACTGTTAGAATATATGTAATAAATTGTTTAATCTTTCTAGTAAAACATATCATTTTCATTTCTAGAAAACAAGGCACTCTGCCATCCGGACAGAAAGTAATAGATATGATGAAAGATTACAGAGACGAAGAATATAAAATAGCCAACAAAAAGGGAAAACTGGGGGTGCACTTACAAAAATGGGACTCTCTCTTATGTACAGACAGATGAACCGGAACAGGGTGCATGCAGTTTGTGTGTGTGTATGTGCGTGCGTGTAGGGGGTGGGGGGGGGGGGTCGTCATGAGTATGTTGGGCATGGTTATGAATGTTGAGTTGAGGTGAGGGAGGAGTGAGAGTCGTACACCTCCCTGGGTGTGTGATGGGGTGGGGTAATATAATTTCATACCTTCCTCTATTTTTATTATAAGCTGTTTTATTTGAGAAAAAAATGTATAATCATGTATAATTTGAGATTTTTCTAAGATCATTGAGTGATATAATTAATGAAGCAGATGATTTAGTGTTTATGAATGTATCTTATATCGATGATTACGTTCTATATGATTTAATGTAATAATTTCATGTATTGTGAATGTATGACAAGAGGAAGGAAATAAAACATTATTTAAAAAAAAAAAAATTAAATAATATATGGATCATGCGATTTTTCTTCATTGCGGCTATATTATATTTATAGGATAAAACATCGACGAAAAGGAAACCTATCGCTCATGGATAACTGCTGGAATTTTCGGTAAAGCTGATAAATTCTACGTTTAATACACGTTTTCGATAGCATGTTAAGCGGAAATATATCTATGTACCCGGTTGCGTTTGTAAGGCTATTTTAGATGACTGATGTCAGTGAGAATGCATGGAGTTCAGTGAGTGTGTTTTTTTTTTTTTTTGTAATGATATTTTTATTTTCTCTCAAATCAAGAACATATTGTACAAATCATAAATGACAAAATTAAACATATTCTTCATAACAAAAACTAAATGCAGTTTACATTTTTCTCTTAGATCAGAAATCATATTGTACAAATTACAATGACAAAATTATACATATTCTTCAGAACAAAAACTGAATGCACTGTAAATTGATACTTTGACTTAAACATAAATTGCGAAAGTACTAGGAAAATTTTTTTTTTCCATACATGTTAAGAAAGCATATGATCAAAGAGTGGACATTGAGAGAGAGAGAGAGAAAAAAGATCTATTATCCCACTGACCCCCCCCCCCCCCAACAAAATACAATAAAATTAAATGAAACTGAGATCACCCAAAACATACTCCCACACACCTTCATCCACACACACTCACACATACACAGCATACAAGCATTCAAAAGCAAAAGGGGTCACGTATAGCGAAAAGTATAGCGCAGCCGTTCCAGCGTGTTTTTTTTTTTTTTTTTTTTTTCAACCAAAAAATGTATATGTATTTGTCCCGCCGTCCCTGGCCTACGTATGAAAGTTTTCCCATTTCCTTAGGTGGCGTGTTAATGCACCTCGTTCTTCAGCTAATTTTCTTTCCTCTTTTTCATTTTCCAGCATTCTTTCTTTAATTTCTTGAGGAGTGGGGGGTTTATTTTTAGTTCTGCTATAAACAAATATCATATGTTTAATTAAAAGTATGATGTGATTAAGTAACTGCTCCTTACCTATATCTAACAGTTTTATGCCAATATAAATTCCTTCCCAATTTATACTTTTAATATTCGATAAATTGAATAAATCCCCACAATCTCTCCAAAGAACCCTTATTTTTTCACAAGTAAAAAATAAATGCTCATAGGTCTCTTCATATTTATCACAAAAAGAGCATATATTACTAATTGAAAATTTAAATGCATACAAATGTTTTCTAGTGTATATAAGTTCATATAACAATTTAAATTGAAATTCCCTTAACTTACTATTTAAAGTACATTTCCTGGGTCTTAGAAATATTGTATGAATATCTTTTTCAGAATAATTATATATCCTCTCTAAATGTTTAACTGCATATGACTTTTCTATTTTCATATTTAACAATGCCGCATACATTTTTTTTGATGTAACATCAATCAATGTATTGACTCTTCCGTTAAATACAAATTCTAAATTTAAATCAGTGTCTCTCCATGAATCACTTTTCTTCAAAAGGGCTTTCCATGTCAATGGAATATTTCTAAATAGCTGATTAAGTTTAATTATTTCTTGTTCATTTAGCCCCATCCTTAGAAAATCCCTAGTTGATTTGATTTCACCTTCACCATCAACTATATGATGTAATTTATATATATTTTTAAGGAATAAACTTTCATCAAAGTATATATGTCCATCCAAACGAATAAACTTGTTGTTAAAAATAATTTCATTTCTTTTACCTGTTTCCTTTTTAAGCAAAACTTCTTTCATAGCGACCCAGACTTCCAGCATATTCCTATAAAAGCTTGGCAAAGACAGTTTACTCATGCTCAATGAAATATTACTAAAAAGAATCAGTAAACCTCCAAACTCACGAGTCTTATATTTAAAAAAACGTTTCCATCCCATCTTCGAATCTCCTAATATTAGTCTTTTGATCCACATGATTTTTTGTGTATAAACAAATAAATGGAAATCTATCATTTTAAGACCCCCCTTATCATAATTCAAATACATAACATTCCTTTTAATTTTATCCTTCCCATTCCATAAAAAATCAAACATTAAATTCTCAATTTCCTCAAAAACCCAAGGTGGTACTGGGATAAGTGATGACACATAATTTAATTTTGAAAGTACAAACGTTTTAATTAATTGTATTTTACCCATTAAAGTTAAATCCCTCTGTTTCCACCATTTTAACATCTTTTTAATTTTACTTAGAATTTCTTTATAATTAGTCCTTTCCCGCACGTCCACATCTAAAGAGAAAGTTATACCCAATATTTTAATGACCTCTACTAATTTACCAAAAGGGGTAACAATATTTTCTTTAGAGAGGGGACCTAACAACAATATAAACGTTTTATCTCTGTTCATTTTCAAACCGGAAATTTGTGCAAAACCTTCAAACAACTTTTCTATTCTATCAACTGATGCGGTATCTCTTACAAAAAGGGTCATATCGTCTGCATAAAGTACCTGTTTTACCTCTACATCACCAAAACTGATTCCATGAATAGCAGAGTCCTTACGAATTGAAAAAGCAAGGATCTCTATACAAAGTATAAATAAGTATGGAGAGAGAGGATCTCCCTGCCTTACACCTTTTTCAATACTGAAGTACCCTGTAGATATCCCCCCATTAAAAACGCAACTCAAAGCACCATTATATAGTGTTTGGATCCATCTACAAAATGACGGTCCGAAACCGAAAGAACGCAATACTTTTTGCAAATATATATGAGACACAGAATCAAAGGCTTTTTCAAAGTCTATTGCCATTAAATATCCAGGAATATCATTGTGTGTTGTATAGTAAATCATATCATCTATTAACCTTATTGCTTCACCTATATTTCTACCT
This sequence comes from Heliocidaris tuberculata, assembly GCA_025618425.1. Classification (NCBI taxonomy): domain Eukaryota; kingdom Metazoa; phylum Echinodermata; class Echinoidea; order Camarodonta; family Echinometridae; genus Heliocidaris; species Heliocidaris tuberculata. The sequence goes on along the minus strand of CM046836.1, from coordinate 17,974,209 downwards.
TTAATATACCCCACCTGATCTATATAAATTATTTCATGTAAGACTTTTTTAATTCTTATAGATAGTGCCTTAGCTAAAATTTTATAGTCAACATTTAATAATGATATAGGTCTATAATTTTTAGTTAACAAAGGGTCTTTCCCATCTTTACAAAACAAAATGATGACCGCCTGTTTTTGAGAAGACGAAAGTTCCCCTTTACAAAGAGTCTCATTTAAAGCTTCCACCACCACATCTCCTAATATCGGCCAGAATAATAAGTAAAACTCAACACTTAGTCCGTCGTTCCCTGGTGTTTTGTTAAGTTTCATTTGCTTTAAAGCTTCCCAACACTCTCCCTGTGTAATTTTTCCCTCACACAATTCCCGTGAAACTGAATCTAGTTTAGGCAAATCCTTAAAGAAGATGTTATTATTTAATATATTATCGTCACACACAGGTTGTGCATATAATCTGCTATAAAATCTATGTATCTCTTGTATTATTTCGTTTTGATCAAAACTTACTTTTTCTCCTATCATCATTTTCCGTATTGCTGTCTTTCTTTTATTAGACTGCATCAACTGTGTAAAGTATCTAGTGTCCCTTTGCCCATTTTCATAATATGATGCTCTAGATCGAATTTTAACCCCTTCATTTACATAATCATAACACATTTTTAAATCATTTCGTTTACACTCCAACAAATCAATTTTTTCATGATCTACCTTATCTAATAATTCTTTTTCTAAGGACAATATATCTTTTTCCAAATTATTAATTCTTTCTTTCCGTTGCCTTGCCTTTTCTTTAGAATATTTCCGAGTGAAATTACTTATTTTCATTTTCAAAAAATCCCATAAAACTCTCTTATCTATTATTTCTTCCTTAAATTCTTCTTTTAATCTTAAAATTTCTTCTTTCAATCTTAAAATTTCTTCTTTCATATTTTTTTTATAATCTTCATCGTTGCATAAGCTATTATTGAATTTCCAGTAAGATCCTTTAAATTTGAAATCAAAAGGTACATTATAAAAATGCAACTGAACTGCTGAATGGTCCGGTGCTACAGAGGGTATTATATTACATTTTAAAACCATCTCTTCTAACTTCTCAGATATAAACCAATAATCTAATCTACTTTGCATATAGGGATTAACCTGTCTATAAGTAAATTGCTTTTTTATACCATTCCTCTTCCTCCATATATCTATTAATCCATGATCATCTGAAAATCTGTCAAAACCAGAATTGAATCTAGAATGAAAATTTTGTTTACAACTTCCCCTATAGTCTAAATCTTTATCACGAATCATATTAAAATCTCCACCCATTATTATTGGATTATTCCTTCCGTTTATTTCTATTAACTTCTTATTGAAATTATTTAAAAAACTAATTTGTTCCAGTTCCTTCCCACGTACAGGAAAATATACATTCGCAATTATTAACCGTAATCCCTGTATAACACAGTCCATAATTATAAACCTACCATCCTCATCCGTTACTACCTTTAAAATTTGGGCATCTAATTTTGAATCAATTAAAATAATGACCCCTTTACTATGACATGTTCCGTGACTAAAATATACACTTCCACTCCACTGTTGCTTCCAACTATCTTCAATATCCCTTGTACTGTATGTCTCTTGTAAAAAAATGATATCTGTTCCCTTATCTCTACACCATTCAAAAATTTTCTGCCTCTTTGATTTTTCTCGTATTCCTTTCACATTTAATGAAACAAAATTACAGACAATAGATACATTCCTACCCTCCATTTAAATTAGAAGGAAAAAACAATGTACTAGCTGGTCGACTGTTTTTATTTTTAACAAGGGACAGCGAGGCAAACACCGATACTCTTACTTGGTTATTTTCCATAAACCTTATTTCAAACACACAGGAAAGGCCGCGATATCCATACAAACTAAAAGATACACCTGTAATAGCATACATGTAAAGAGAAGACACACACCACAAAAAAAATTGCGGTACTACGTAACCCCATTTAACCCAGACTAAGAACATTTCCAAAGCAATAAAATTTGCAAGACCCACTCAGGCAGCGGCCGCCCACACCCCACCCATCTTCCTTGCACTGCTCCACCAGACCGCCAGAAATACAAACCCCACCGACAACCCAAAGAAACACGCACCTCAGTGGGATGCCGGCGAAACCGCACCCACGACGGCATGATGAAAAGATACCCTGACTTCTAAAGAAAAACAAAAGCTAAATATTTTTCGAGATATCTACCTGATTGCCAACCCTCTTGTAATGAACCCACAAAACATTCCCGTGATATAAAACTTTTCGAATTCATTTTAGCCAAGACTCTGAAGTGCCTATTCTAAAACACCTGGCTTAACCCTATTGCCAACTTAACTACAGCCCAGTCAAGAATCAATTGTCTCATATTAAAGTTATGATTTAACCAATCAAGGTTCAGTTTCGTTCTTGAATTCTTAACTCGCAAATGCGAAGTACACATGTTGCTGTGAAACCAGAGCTATCTCTTAACCCCCCCCCCCCCCCCCGCCCGCCCCCGGTTAATACCATCAGAAACGTGCGGCTATTCATAAAGTTCATTTCTGATTATATATTATACCCTCGATCAATTATCGAATTATGGTCTTAGGAAATGAACAAAAGAAAGACAAAACAAAAGGCAAGCATAACCAAAAAGAAACATGAGGACTGTGCAGTTGGTTCAAGATATGAACACACAAAAAGCTGCTCCAACCTTTCCAATATCAATGAGTTTAAAGTCAATGTTGATTATGTCATTTAGAGTTTTATAAAGAAAAACTTCAAAAAAACTGTCATAAGACAGCCTTCTTGAATCATTTTTAAGCAACAAATGCAATCAAGAATGTGTATTACTCTCAGACTAGTAGAGAATGATATTACTAACTCCCTTCAAATATCTAAAATAAAAAATCCAACGCACAACTTCTTGTATCGTTTGGGATTTTTAAGAAAAAGTAACTTCCTAAGTTATAGGACATCCACCTTTGATACTATGCTTATTAATCACTTTGCCCCAGAACAATACCTGCAATCTGGAATGTACTACACTTCAAAAAAATTCAGTACAAAGGCAGCGAATCCATTATTTGAAATATCAGTATCTCAATTAAAAGGGCAAGACATATAACTTATTGTCACAGTTTGGAATTTTTAAAGAAGAAGAAAAAAAGAAGAAAAAAAAAACGATTTCCAATTGATGTCATAGGACAGCCACCTCTAACATGTTTGATACTTTATAAGCTTATTGTCATAATCACTTTATCCCTAAACAATACATGCAATCAGGAAAGTACTACCATTCATAGATTCAGTACAAACACAGTTACTTCATTCTTCCAGATATCAGTATCTCAATTAAAAAAAAAAAAGAACGCAATACATGTAACTTATTGTCACGTTTGGAATTTAAAGAAACAAAATGACCTCCAATAAGTGTCACAGGGTAACCACCCTGTGATACTTAAAAGTTAATGTATTCCTTTACTATTCAGCATTACATGCAATCAGGAGTGTGCTGCAATTCAAGGGTTCATTACACACACTGTCACTCCATCCTTTCAAATATCAGTGTCTGACTGCCTGCATCAAAAGACGCCCATGTAATTAATCACCACATTTGTAATTTAAAGCAAGAATGACTCCGAGACTTGTCATAGGACAACACCCTAAATACCTAATAAGCATATAATCAGAATACCTCTTTACTCTTCACCAGTACTTGAAATCAGGAATGTGCAACCACCTTGTGATAATTAATGTATTCCTTTACTATTCACCATGACATGCAATTAGGAGTGTGCTACAATTCAAGGGTTCAATACAAATACAATCACTCCATCTTTTCAAATATCAGTGTCTGACCCATAAAATATCTGTAATTTAAAGAAAGAATGACTCCGAGACATGTCACAGGACAACACCATAAATACCTAAGCAATAAGCATATAATCAGAATACCCTTTTACTCTTCACCAGTACCTGAAATCAGGAATGTGCAACCACCTTGTGATACTTAATGTATTCCTTTACTATTAAGCATTACATGCAATCAAAGTGTGCTGCAATTCAAGGGTTAAATACAAGCACAGTTACTTCATCCTTTCAAATATCAGTGACTGGCTGTCTGCATCAAATACGCCCATGTAATTAATCAACATACAATGTATTTGTAATTTAAAGCAAGAATGACTCCCAAGACATGTCATAGGACATCACCAGAAATACCTAATAGGCATATAATCAGAATACCCCTTTTACTCTTCACCAGTTCCTGAAATCAGGAATGTGATTATACAGTTCAAAAGTTCAGTGAAAATAGTTCCTTTCAAATAAATATCAGTGTCTAAATAAAAAGACATACAAAATGTCACACTTGGAATTTGAAACAAGAGAGATTTCCCAATTAGGACAAAACCTTGAAATTGTTACATCATTATTCAACCTGCAAAGCAGGGACGTGACGTCAGAACGTTTTAACGATTTCCATTCTTTGTCAAGAAGCAGTGTCTGAAAACACGATAGAGCATATTTTAAAATATGCCTCTTTTGTAACTTGAGCAAAAATGCAATTGAGATTTTACCTTTAATTCAAGGGTTTAGTACAATGAGAATACAAACAGTTATGTGGCATCGATCTTGTTTCAATTACCAAACGTATGCACTTCCAAGAATACTTGACTTCGTATTATTATCATTTTTTTTCTCCCTTTTTTTTTGAAGGAGAAAAAAAACAAAAAAAAACTACTTTCTGTACAAATTAACCTATTTAACATAATATTTTATTCCTTTGATAATCAGAAACAGGAGTATGAGCAAGACTGCATTATGTCCCACCCTCAAACATCAATTCACGTTGGGTTATTCAATGAGCTATACATTTACCTTGAATACTGCTTCTTTTAAGGATGAATGCAGAACAATGAAACAATCCCTGACTCCTGTCCGGAGACTGAATTAAAGCACTCTCCCCTAGATATTATATAATTATGATTGCATACCTCAAAATAATAATCATCAACTATGAGAACAATGTTCTTAAAGATTTCCCCCATGGAAGGAGGCACGTGTATACAACTCATTGCCAACAGTATTTCGACATTGTCTACAGACTTGTTTTCTTTTTTTATGATTTCATAATAACATGCATTTGTAACTGTCATCAGAATCTCTCCAACTTTGAAATTAATTTGTTTTTATTATTTTGAAACTGATATAGTGCAGTCATGTTGTAAATACACCAACTGCTTAATATAGTCTGTATATTTTAGAAATCGGTTCAAACAAGAGGTCAGTCATATTTTGTTTGTTTAGATAAAACGAAGAGAAAAAAAAAAGGAAAGAAAAAGAAAAATCAACTTTCCTGTATTAAAAAAACTTTGTAATATTCCTTTTATACTTTCTCTTCTTTTTAATAACTTGATTCGGATGGAGATTCTGGACCTGGCCTCTGTTGACAAAGGTTCTGATAACATGAATGAAATTCTTATGGATGAATATCATTCTTTCTTGCCAGATATGATCAAATGATATCCTTCCTTTCCTGATATCATGAATATCATGTACATCAAAATCATCACTCACTATTCCTATATAATATCCTATCTACTGATAAGATACTAAATCCCTATTAATTTCTGTCTTATTATTTTCGTTTTATTTGCTTCAATCTGAGGCCAATATAAACAACAACGTCATCATTAATGTTGGATAAGATAAACTCAAGTAATTCACAGCAATATGTTGAAAGAAAAGAAGGAAGATTTAAAAAAAAAAAAAAAAAAAAAAAAAAAAAAAAAAAAAACAATATCACTGTGTATACAATCATAACAATATCAAAGATTATATAAAACGGTTAACCCTGAAATATATCTTAAATTACAATGCCATCCTTTACCAAATTAAATTCTGCTAATATTCTCTCTCTAGGTGTAATATACATGTATACACCTTTCTATTATAAAGGCTTACACTTTTCTTGGTTCAGAATTTTCAAACACAATATAAATTGATATAAAGGTGTTCAGTGACTACTTTTTGTCACTCACACACACACCAAAAAAAACAACAACATCAGAGAGAAAAAAGAAACACCTATCATATCTTGAGGCAAAACTTATCATACTCGATATCAAGAATATTGCATAAGTTCACGTACCATGTTCTCAGCCGTTCTCAGCCTTTTCTGATTTCGTTGACGATATTCATTTTGGTCTTTTCTTCACTGTCAATCAAAATGATATATCTAGGTAGATTTCCAATGCTCTCAGATCAACCAAATTATTCTACCGATGGCACCGATTATGCATTCCACGCAATACTTTCATATGATTTTGATAACCGACGACACATCATTTTTGCAAGACTTGCAAAATTTGGTTCCTCCTACTTTCTGACGAAATTGATGAAATTACTATATTATCCGGCTGTTCTACAGGTTCCGAAGCTCAGACATATTTTATTCATATAAAATCATAATTTCGTTGTTTCATTATTTATGCACATCGAAATCTTTCAAATTGCTCCACAAAATCAATGATTTCCCGCGTCAACAATTATTGGATAATTCCCTGCCGAAGCTCCATGGATGTCCGTAGACTGGTTATGATCCGTCTCCATCGGAGGAAACTCCTTAGCTTGTGGACTCGTTGACTTCGGTCTGACAGCCAAAGGTACGCCTTTCTTATGTGCCTCTCTTGTAGCCGTCACCGGGGTTGACTGGGCCCGAGTACTCTGAATCACCTCGCGCTTCTCGAGCTTTTCCACGAACCTTGCCTGATCTTTCTTCGGCAGCCAAACGTGGTCTACGAAAAGCTTCGCTGGTTCGGTTTTCGAGAAGTATGCGAGTTTCCCCGCGTTTCTCGCTGCCTTTAACGCCTCTACTTGATTCCGCCTGTCCATTCTCACTCTTCTCGAAAGATCATCAGTTATGTACATTGTCGTACCTTTCAACAATTTCGCCCTTTGTTGAACAGCAACCTTATCCTTATAACGAAGGTACCGTACCTTTATAGGTTTAGGTGTTGAACCGGTCTGAACTCGATGTAAACGTTGGTACTCGATCCTCGCCACCTCCCGTTCCGTGAACTGTAGTTTTCTTATCATAAATTCTTTCAGAGTTTCTTCCACATTCTCCCTCTGTCCTTCTTTGAGCACCTTTTCTGGTACCGGCACGTTAAGAAAAACCAAATTCTCTCTTGCTGCATATGTTTCGATTCTGTCCAGTTCTTCTTTATATTCTTTCTCGGTAGTATCCATTTCTTCTTTCATCTTTTCCATTTCCTTTTTCAAGTCCGCGATCTCTTTAGAGTTGTACTCTACCGCTCCCGCTACCTCTGCAAATTGTTCGCGAATTTGTTTGATCTCTTTCGTTATATTGCTCTCCAGTTCCGTAAATCGATTTCCGAAATGTTGATGAAGTTTGTTTGTTTGATCGTCAATCATTTGCTGTATGATTGGTATAAGGCTTGAACCCTCAGCAGAAACAGGACTGGTCGGAGTCTTTGAAGGGCGGGGCCGCTTACCGCTGTTAGACATAGTTCTCGTATCGCGGGCTGGCTGGTATAGATTTCTCATGCGGTTAAATTCCTCATTCAAAAATACACGTAAGTGAGTTGTGGGCGAGCCGCTTGCGCGAGGTACGTCTTCACTCGATGAAGGTCATGTGGTCTTATCATTTCGGCAGCAGGTGGGTGTGTTGCCGGCTTCTTCTTGGTGTGTTGACAAAGCAGATCGATTCCTGCAGACTGTGTGATTTACATTTTTTTAAAATGTGTGGTCCCATTCGTAAAAAATTTCTGTAAAGCGTTATTTTGCCTTTTGGTAATTGACTTGAGACACTGAAGCTGTGGAATTTAAATGTAACGTTGTCGTTGAACGGATATTTTACAGATGAGTTTACAACTTCATTCAAATTTATTCATCTGAATTATCGGCAATATCGTGAAATAGGTCCCCCCCCCCCCTCATTCACTCCGCACACTATCTGTTACTACTACTAGTGTTCATTGCGTGCCATGCTATGGGGACTTCATTCCCCCTCAATAGACATAACACGCAAGTGTGTGTGTACACACTGAAAGAGAGGGGACTTATTCCACAATTAGGCCGAATTATCTTATCGGCCACTAACACTTATGCAAGGTTGTAACTTATATTATGTTAACCTCGCACAACGGACGTGCTTTAATTATAATATAATTAATTTTAAAGGGTACCTGAGGCCTGAAAAAATAATTTGTGTATAGTTAGCTTACACAAAATCAACCCCAGAAAACTTAACACGACATTCAACGGTGACAGGATACAGGAGATATTGATTTTTGAAAATAAAATACCTCCAAAAATTAATACAAATAAGACTTGAGCAAAGACTAGTCGATCAATCACGATAGCTCACCTAACGATATATCGATTCAGGAACGAATCGATTCAGGAACAAAAATCTTCACTTTCAATTTTCGATTCGATAAATGAATTTTGCGACTTAGTTCTAATTTATTTGTTGTTTCATTTGGTCTGTAGATTCTTTGTAATTTATGCGCCAAACCAATTTTCTATTTTATTTAAACGTTTTGCGTTGAATACTTGATTCATCTGTTGTTTTGTTTGGGTTGTAGATTCTCCATAAATTACGCGGCAACTGAATTTTCAGTTCGATAAAAACAGTTTGCGTTGTATACTTCATCCATTTGATGTTTTATTTGGGTTGTATATTATTCGTAAGTTACGCGCCAAATCAATTTCCAGTTCAATTTCCAATTCGATAAAAAAAATTAAAGAAATAAAATAAATTTGCGTTGTATACTTCATTCATTTCATATTTTATTTGGGTTGTATATTATTCCTAAGTTAAGCGCCAAATCAATTTTTGAATCGATAAATGTATCTTGCGTCATAGTTCTAATTTGTTTGTTTCATTCGGTCTGTAAATTCTTAGTAATTTATGCGCCAAACCAATGTTATATTCGACATAAACGTTTTGTGTTGAATACTTAATTCATTTGTTGTTTTATTTTTTTTGTAGATTCTCTATAAATTACGCACCAACTTATATTTTTCATTTCAATAAAAACATTTTGCGTTGCATATTTCATTTATTTCATATTTTATTTGGGTTGTATATTACCCCTAAGTTAAGCGCCAAATCAATTTTCGATTCGATATATGTATTTTGCGTCTTATATTTCTAATTTGTTTGTTGTTTCTTTTGGTCTGTAGATTCTTTGTAATTTATGAGCCGAACCAATTTTCTATTCGATATAAAAATTGTGCGTTGTATACTTCATCCATTTCATGTTTTATTTGGGTTGTATATTATCCATTAATTACGCACCAAATCAATTTCCAATCGATAACAAGTGAATGAGTAAATTACGCAATGCGTAATAAATGTCCCCGCCGGAAGTGCAGATCTGTGGAAATCAACTAGCCTGAACCTTAAAACTTCAGTGAAAAACTTTAGTGAATAAAATAATAATGTTACTGCATGCAAAAGAAGAGAATACCAACAATGCATGTATACAACTGAAATATAAAACATGAAAACATTATGAACCTTCAGCCATTTTGAATAAATTTGCATAAATTTGCATGAATAATGAATTTCAAAATTCTGTGTAGAAGTTTGGAAGCCCCCACCCAGCCCTATCAGATAAAACAATCGGAATCAAAATCCGATGTGAAATAGAGGAGAAGTAGCATTTTTCGTCAATTTTGAATAAATTTGCATAAATTTGCATAATTAATGAATTTCAAAATTCTGTGTAGAAGTTTGGAAGCCCCCACCCAGCCCTATCAGATAAAACAATCGGAATCAAAATCCGATGTGAAATAGAGGAGAAGTAGCATTTTTCGTCAATTTTGAATAAATTTGCATAAATTTGCATAATTAATGAATTTCAAAATTCTGTGTAGAAGTTTGGAAGCCCCCACCCAGCCCTATCAGATAAAACAATCGGAATCAAAATCCGATGTGAAATAGAGGAGAAGTAGCATTTTTCGTCAATTTTGAATAAATTTGCATAAATTTGCATAATTAATGAATTTCAAAATTCTGTGTAGAAATTTGGAAGCCCCCACCCAGCCCTATCAGATAAAACAATCAGAATCAAAATCGGCCAAGAAATGACGGAGAAGTAGCATTTTCTAACATTTGAGCACACACGGACAGACGGACGGACGGACGGACGGACACACACACACACACACACACACACACACACACACACACACACACACGCACACACGTACGGAGCCCGTTTCATAGTCCCCTCGCGAACTTCGTTCGGCGAGGACAAAAAAAACATTTTGCGTTGTATACTTCATTCATTTCATAGTTTATTTGGGTTGTATATTATCCCTTAATTAAAGGGTGACTAAAATAAAAAATTAATTGCCCATTTTTCGTAGGAAGGAGTCATCAGGAGCCAAAAAATATCTATCACACACTTTTTTATGCATTCAGTCGTATTTCATAATCATTTGAAAAGTACATTTTTGCTGATTTACACAGTCATAAGCCCCGCCCCTTAAAAAAAACCCATCGAGCGACATCATGATCACGTGATCTGTGACGTACGAGAAGTAAGGGAAAATATTCCACCAACCTATATACCGTGCGCGACCGCAGGCCCCGGCAGGCCCAGCCCGGTGCCGAGCATGACATTCACCGCATCGACCATTTGCATCGCATATTTTCGTGTGTTTAATTCCTCACAATAACTTTGATTTTGGGACACAATTTCATTAGTAATGCCAAATCGGTGTATAGTTGCGGGCTGTAGCAAGACCCCTAAAGATGATGTAAGCCTACGTACATCATTTTTCTAAAGCTGAAAATCTACGGAAATTGTGGGTCGCAAAGGTATGCTCACGCGGGCAGAGTGGCAAGGGCCAAGTGAGTGGAGTACAATTTGCAGTGATCACTTTTCTTCTCCAGCAGCTGCAGCAGCTTCACCCGCGGCCCTTCCCCCGCGACCCCTTCACCATGCCCTGGCGCGTCTTCTGCGAGGGGTTCAAACATAATGGTCGAATTCCCCTTGCCACTGCACTTGAGCTTCTTCTCTTTCGGGATCGATAAATCATCTGATAAATCAGAGGTCGTATCTGGCTCAAAAAAGTCCTCCAAATCGGACTCGCGATCACTATCCATCTCTCTAAGTTACTCGAAGAATTCAGCCAAAAATCTAAGTCAGTACTACCGTAGTAAATGTAAAGCGAAGTAAAAAAAGGAGAGAGTAAAAACAAACCAAACAAAAGCGTTCACCAGTCGCTTAGTTATACGAGGGGGAACATATTTGCCGTACTAAAGATGTGTAGTACATTGCACAGACGCATAAAACGGCTGTGTACGCGTTTAAGACCAATGCAAAACTATCGTTCGACAAGCTCAGATGAATGAGAACATTGTTCAAAGAAAAGTTAAAAAAAACAAAACAAGAGCTGTATATTTGGGCAAAAGTGTTCACTGATCTTAAAGAAAATATATTGATATGATTATTCACTCCTTAGACTATTGATTAATTTTCCTTTTTCATAAATTGTCCGTTGAACAGAGGGGTCAAATACCGCATTATGTGTACAATGTACAATTGCCGCAGCCTGCAGATCTTGTGCCTCTTACTCTTCATACGTCACTTGGGGGTGTGACGTCAATTAGCCAATCAGCTCACGAGTTTTAAGGAACGGTCCCCAAACCTCTATTTTTCCCCCCTTTTCGCCAAAACGAGACATAATTTTGACAATCAATTGCCAGATTCGTGATTTGAATGCAAAAATACATGGAAACAGCACCTTTTTTCTCTCTAATTTAGTCACCCTTTAAGCGCTAAATCAATTTTCGATTCGATACATTTATTTGCGTCTTATTTCTAATTCATTTGTTGTTTCATTTGGTCTGTAGATTCTTTGTAATTTATGCGGCGAACCAATTTTATATTCAATATAAAAATTGTGCGTTGTATACTTCATCCATTTCATCTTTTATTTGGGTTGTAGATTCTTCATAAATTACGTGCCAACTTATAATTTTCATTTCGATAAAAACATTTTGCGTCGTATACTTCTTTCATTTTGTTTCTTCTGAGTTGTATCCCTAAGTTAAGCGCCAAATCAATTTTCGATTCGATAAATATATTTAGTTTAGTTCTAATTTATTTGTTGTTTCACTTGGTCTGTAGATTCTTTGTAATTTGTGCGCCGAACCATTTTCTATTCGATATAAATGTTTTGCGTTGTATACTTCATCCATTTCATATTTTATTTGGGTTGTATATTTTCCATTAGTTACGCGCCAAATCAATTTCCAATCGATAAAAAAACACATTTTGCGTTGTATACTTCATTTCATATTTTATTTGGGTTGTATATTATTCCTTAGTTAAGCGCCAAAGCAATTTTTGATTCAATATATGTATTTTGCGTCTTAGTTCTAATTTATTTGTTGTTTCATTTGGTCTGTAGATTCTTTGTAATTTATGCGCCGAACCAATTTTCTATTCGATATAAATATTTTGCATTGTATACTTCATCCATTTTATGTTTTATTAGGATTGTATATTATCCATTAGTTACGCCCCAAATCAGTTTCCAATCGATAAAAAAACATTTTGCGTTGTATACTTCATTCATTTCATATTATCCCTAAGTTAAGCGCCAAATCAATTTTTGATTCGATAAATGTATTTTGCGTCTTAGTTCTAATTTATTTGTTGTTTCATTTGGTCTGTAGATTCTTTGTAATTTATGCGTCGAACCAATTTTCTATTCGATATTTACATTTTGCGTTGTATACTTCATTCATTTGTTGTTTAATTTGGGGTATAGAATCCCCGTTACGCCCCAAATCAATTAACACGACAAAAACTACTTTCGTAAAATAAACTCAAGATAATGTCAATAGCCCTGTCTATCACCTTTAGAAATGTGCGAACATTACAATGGCGTATTACGTAATCCGAACAAGATTTCTATGGGCAGTATAATAGGCCTTTGAAAGTAGTTTTTCTCGTGTTAATTTTTGATTCTTTAAAAACATTTTCCGTTGAATGACTTCATTCATTTGTTGTTTTATTTGGGTTGTAGATTATCCATAAGTTACGCACCAAATCAATTTCCAATTGGATAAAAACATTTTGGGTTGTATCCTTTATTCATTTGTTGTTTCATTAGGGCTGAATATAATCCGTAAGTTCCGCCCCAAATCAATTTTCGAGTGTTTGTCAGCCCCGGCGCTGTACATAGCAGACGAGAAAGCGATAATGCGATCGCGATAATTCCACTATCGCGTCTTGGCGTTCGCCGAACGTGCACGCATAAGAAAAACGCACATAGAAAACTGCTAGCGCAGAACTCAACTCCAGTTGAGTTCCGCACGTCATTCGTTCAAGCAGTCCTTTATTCTCTTCAAACTCCTTACCCGCTAACCTGTAGAATGCCGGGTAAAGTTATTTGGGGTTAATTTTATACATTCTAACAGTATACAAATTATTTTTTTTGGCCTCAGAGACTCTTTAACATAGGGATTTTTGGAAGTGCTCTCATGACAGTCACAGCCCAGTTTGGCCATCTTCTTTTTTTTTTAGTTTATTTGACAATGAAAATTGTGCTCAACATGTACATGAGTACACTGGCAAGCAACTAAATTTTAAAAAGAAAAACAGTGATAAAACTAAACTGTTAATAAAAGGGGAAAAACTCACCAGTTGTCCGTCTCTCCTTCAGGCAGCTTCACGCTGCAGTCTTCGTATGTCCAACGATGGTGGCGAACTGCATTGCGTAATGGGTGAAGCTATTTGTTACCAGGGCACGCAAAGATGAAGGTGGCCCCATCGTAAAGACACTAATTCATTAGTGTATTTACACTGGGCTACATTCATCCCCGCACGCGACTTGTTGACAAATAACACGTGCTGAGCCTTCTGAATGTTGTCCGTACGTTTGTACCATACGTGCGCGCATGTACATATTCGGAAGACGAAGCCTGCACGTTCTTTCCCCAATCATTGCTGCTAGTTCTTAGTAAGAGACTAAAAATATGTTGGAAAATGGCCTTTTTTACCGGAGAATCACTACCACCTGATGAGATGATCAAGTAACGTCGAGAGAAGAGATACTATACAATGTGGTGTAGTAGTTGAGATGTCTCACGAAATATCCATGAATTATGCTAAGCGAAGATGGCGTTAAGCCAGTTGAAACGCTACATGTATGGTGAAGAACCTGTAGGTAGTGTGGGCCAGTAGGAAAGTGATTTTTTAATGAAGGAGAGCTGGATTAAAATGCTAGGCTCTAGAAGAGTAGCGTAAGCTTTTTTTTTTTTTTTACTCTTCTAGATCCTTTTCTAGTCTACTCCTGGAACCATCTAGGCTTCTCATGGAACCATCACTATGTGGGGCTGTGTCAAATTCGGCGGCGGTCGCGACCTCGAAGTTGAAGAGGTGAAAACACCAATAAATACAATAGGCAATATTAGGAGAAAATACTTCCTTCTACATTTTAGGATGATAGATTTCCTTGCCAGATTCTTCAATAGGATCTTTATCACCTTGATCAAGTGAAATTTTCAGGCTGTTTTTGACTGATGATCTTGCTTCATTGAAACTGAAAGTTTAGATTTAGAATTTTTTAATATTCCTGGGGGAGCAAGTGAGGGTCCAGGTCTCTCACACATATGTGGGGTTATTTATAACGGTAACCTCGCACACCATGTGTCTGTACTGCCGGGATTACCTACCATAGGCGACAGTGTGTTCTCAATCTCTAATGAGAGTTCCAAAGAAGCGAGATCGAGCTATCGCTTATAAGGCTTAAGGTAATAGAGATCAAATTGGAGGAATTGTCTGGTAATAAGATATTTTATCATCCTACAATGTAAAAAGGAAGTATTTTCCTGAAATTTTGCCCACTATTCTGTTGATTTTACCTCTTTTTACTTAGAGGTCGACTGCTGCTGCTGTAATTGACACAGCCCCACATAGGGATGCTTATTGATGGGTCCAGATATTAACCAGTATACTGGTTATCCGTAAATATTCACAATGCAGCACATTTAATACGCCAACTTCTGAGGTGACTAAGCAACGCTGATAATATCTTTGAGGTTTGCCAAAAAGAATTGGATCCTAGATCTTGTAATTTTCCTTTATTTTTTGTTAGACCTACATGTATATTGAAGCCTATCAATCAATGAATTTCACATCAATCGGCCGTGAAATCAAGATTTAAAATCATTTGATACATGGAAAATAAATAAATGAAATGAAATGAAATGAAATGTGCATAGCATGCTTAATGACCTATTCATTTCGGCCAGTCCATCGTTTGGACTGGCCGAAAACACGTCCCCATACTATTGCTCAGCCTGATTTTTTAGTTTAGAAGTATAAAAACTGTCACACATCCTATTCACCACAGATGTTCAAGAGTGCATCACAGAGCAAGAGGCAACCAAGATGTCTACCTACATGTACAGGTGGCTTGTAGGAGATCATCATGAATCGTAGATCATGAGCTCATTGGAGGAAGGCACTGATGCCATCCCCATGGCAACGACAACAAGCGAGATAACATCAACCGCAACTAAGGACAGGAGTGACAGCCATAGCAGTTGCGATAGCAGTTGTGGCGTCACTACCAGCCATGGAGGCAGCAACCCAGGTAGTGGTAGTAACAGTAGGAAGAACTCTCTGACTGCCAGGACTGAAGGCAGCAAGAGTGGCAATGGTGGCAGGGGGAAGAGCAGTTCGGGAAAGAAAGTGAGCGGAGAAGCGTACATAGAGGGCGACATCAAGCTGAGATTCTTGTGCCCGGAGGATGTGGAAGCAGTCAAGCAGCTCTGCAGGGACTGGTTCCCAGTCGAGTAAGCATACCAATTTCTTTTTTTTTTTTTTTTTCTTTTTTTTTTTGGGGGGGGGGGGTGCCATGTGGGACTAACTGTAGGCCTACATGTATATTGCTTAAGCACAATGGAAACTACAGTGTGTTTGTGCTGGGCTATGAGTTTGCTCCAGCTCCGCGTAGAAAGGGGTTATTGTATATTTCCAAATGGAATGGACAATTGCCCTAAGTCTCATGTTAGTGTTGAGCCCTGGTTTTTATACATAAAGTTCCAACAAAACCAGAACAATGAAAATAGGAAATCATTCTCCCAGCTTATTAAACAATTTATTGTACCTAGATGTAGTTCTTGGTTTTAACTCTTTAAAAACTTGTGTTACATTTTATGTGACAGAAACCCTTAGGTATCTATGTTATAAGAAAACAAGTGGTATTGAATAGGATACTAGAGACTTTAAAACTGATTTCGAAGTAAAAATAGAGAGAAATACAATTGCATTTATCTATCTTTTTCTTCTTACTACAGGTATCCTGATTTCTGGTACAAGGATATCACAAATGATAAGCGCTTCTTTTCCCTGGCTGCTGCAATAGGCTCTACTATCGTTGGTTTGTTAGTGGCTGAGGTGAAGACTAGGGCCAGATGTCACAGCGAGGTTAGTACATCGTGTTACTATTGCTTTTGTTGTTGTTATTGTTTTGTTTTACGGATGATGTACTGGTGTGATGTTTTGTTTTCTGGTTGCATGAATAATGAACCCCAACCCTGCAAACTTCAGTTTTTATTCCTCAGCAAGAACCTTTTACAAGATAAATGGTTGTCTGTCTTTTCGCTCATCTAGAGTTTGTGTACAGATCTTTAGAAACATTTGAGACTTGAAACTACATGTACTTACTGTGATTTGTGCTTGTGTTCATTTATAGAGACATGAAGCCATTATCTTTTGGGGTATATGTACGGCAACCAAGGACGATTCATGTAAAATTAGTTTGGTGTTGTAGTCTACACACTTTATCCTGTTTTTTTTTCAAAACTCGTATGCTTTACCATAATGATTAGCCATGAAGATCAGTTCACATGAAAGATATTGGAGCTACTCTTGAATAATAAGAATTTGCAGCAATAGTGCTTTTTGACTTGTAAAAGAGAGTGAGAGATGTCAGTCACTATGAATTGCTGATAGTGGAGTAAATATACATGTACATGTATGTAAGTTGTTTGGACCTGAATGTAATCCACAAAGCTTTTAGACACTGAGAAATGCCAATACACAATTGTGCATGTATGGGACACCGTTATTGTACCAACAGAAGATAGTATCTTATATTTTGTTATCAATTTGTTTGGGGCAGGTATCCTGTATGCACATGTATGTAATGTTTGCATTTGAACAAAGCAGTACAATTATTGTTCTTTAAAGGGAAGCTTGAGTTCTGGGAAAGGCAAAAGATAATTTGTGAGCTTTCTCATTCTTTTTATGTTAGTGTGGAAGATTATCATATAGTAGATATGTACCCTGAAAAGGTCATTTGGACCGACAGATTTTCCGTGTTATATTAGTTATAGTCGAAACCTTGTTGTAACAGAACATACATAGAAATGCACATATGGGATTATTTATACATTAATGAATCTACCGAGTATTGCATGCTGCTGTTATTGTCTCCCCCGGCAGAATGCCGGAGGATACTTTGGATTAAGCAGCGTTACGCCGCCGCCGCCGCGTCACATTCTTGTGTGCGCTCTTACTGCCACATTCCTTGACGGATTTCTTTCAAATTTTGTATGGAGGTGTATCTTGGTAAAATCTACACACCTATAAGTTTTAATGATGCTGCCCCCAGTGTTCTGTCTTATGTAGGGTAAAAGGCCATATTTTGTGTGCGCTCTATAGGCCACATTTCTAAATGGATTTTGTTCAAATTTTGAATGAAGGTGTATATTGGTATAATCTAGAAGCTTATAGATTTTGGTCATGCTGCCTCCAGTGTTCCGTCTTTTATAGGGTCAAAGGTCATATTTTGATAGATGTCTTGTGTGCGGTCTAAATGCCACATTTTTTGACAGATTTCTTTCAAATTTTGTATGGAAGTGTATCTTGGTAAAATATACACATCTTTAGTTTTTGGTGATGCTGCCACCAGTGTTCCGTCTTTTATAAGGTCAAAGGTCAATATTTTGGATGATGTCTTGTGTGCGCTCTGCAGGCCATATTTCTTGACGGATTCCCTTCAAATTTTGTATGGAGATGTATTTTGGTACAATCTACAAATTTATACTTTTTGATAATGCTGCCCTCATTGTTCCGTCCTTTATAGGGTCAAAGGTCACATGTCTTTTGTGCGCTCTTACTGCCACATTTCTTCACGGATTTCTTTCAAATTTTGTATGGTGTGTCTTAGTAAAATCTACACATCTTTAGTGTTTGGTGATGCTGCCCCCAGTGTTCCGCTTTTTGTATGGTCAAACGTCATATTTTCGTTGCTGTCTTGCATGCACCCTGGCAGTCACATTTTTCGACTGATTTCTTTCAGGTTTTGTATGGAGGTCCATCATAGTTTACTCTAGACCTCTACAGTTTTTGGTGATGCTGCCCCCAGTGTTCTGTCTTTTACAGGGTCAAAGGTCATATTTTAGTGGATATCTTGTGTGCACTCTGCAGGTCACATTTCTTGACATTATTTCTTTCGAATTTTCTATAGAGATGCATTATACTCTAATCTACACATATATTGTTTTGGTGATGCTGCTCCTACTGTTGACAATAGTCCGGGCCACTGGTGGCAATCTCTACGTCATCCTTTTGTTTATGGGAGGGGAGCGGGGAGGTTCTTTGTCCCTCCTTCGAACAAAAGGATGACGAAAATATCGCTGCCAGTGCCGGGGGATACATTCGCATTGCGCGGCAATGGACATTTCTGGTTAACTCATGTAATTGCATTAAGTCATGATTAATATGTTGATCCTCTGATTTTATAAGCTAATAAAATACTGAATTATTTCAGAAAATGCATAAAATGTATAATTTATAGATGCTAAATTACCGACAAGTGAGTCAGTCATACTTTTCCCCCAGCTCATGCATAATTCACTATCTAAGACCTGCTCAGCTAATCATATCAGCCCGTCTGATAAACCAGCAGACTGCTGCTCTGACTAGATTCTGAGCTTTTTCGTGATGTATGTGCTATTGGTTATCCAGTCATAATCATTGCTCTATACACAGCTCCATTCCTCCCCTCCCACCTTTCTCTTATCCCAAAGAGAGTGCTTGGAAAGCCCTTAGCCAATGTTCCCCCAAGTGTCCCGTTAATAAGCCAGCTGGTCGCCTAGCCCAGCTAGCCCATTTTCTGTTTACTGTGCTGGCAGACTTGCCACACAAGAATGTTGCATGCTGCAATGATTTTCTGTGAAATTTGCTCGTTATAACAGGAATGATTAACAGTATTTCACTTTATTTTATGGGCATGAGTTTAAGCTTGTTATAGGTTCTTTCAGCCATAGAATTACGGGCAAGCATTGTGGGACCATGGCAAGATCCTGATTGTAACCGTTACCTTGTTTAAGCCGACCTTGTTATGTCAAGTTTTCCCTGCATTAGTTTAGAACCACATTATATCGACAGACCGATTCCTGTCGTAGCACATATACATGTACATGTATACCTTGATTGGGGGAACCAAAATTCTTTATAAAGATGATTCAGTGAATTATGTAACAAGTGATGTTCAATTTCTGTCATAAATTTGTTCAAAAGTTTTTTTCTCATAAATAAACTGAGATGACGTGTTTCAACTAAAGGAGCCTGGAAAGTTGTGTATTAATATTTCCCTTATAACAGGTTACACAGTAAAAAATATTTTAAACTCTTCAAATTTTTAAAACAACGCTGTTTAAGCCGGTCACTCTAACAACTGTTGTTTAAAATGTTAAACAACTACGGTTGTTTAAACTTTAAACAGCCTGTTGTTTAAAATTTTTAACAATTTTTTTTAAACAACGGCTTTTAAACAACTAGGTTGTTGAAATTAAGTTGTTTAAACACACACAGTTGTTTAAAACTTTTTTACAACTACTGTTTAAAATATTTGTTGTTAAAAATATTGTTTTAAATATCTAGGTTGTTTAAGTTGTTTAAAACTTTTTGCACAACTGTTGTTTTAAAAAATACATTCAAAGTTAATTGTTCAAAATAATTGTTTCAAACATTATAGGGCCTACGGTTGTTTAAGGCTGTTGCACACAAATAAGTTCCAAATGCCAGAGCTGATTGATACGTTCAGAGGTAAGCATTTAGACTAAATATATTGTAATCTGATCGAGTTTATACTCAAGACACATTTGTGTTGCGGTGACATCTACATGATGTCTAGATCTAGACCACATCCACAAAATAAATTATGTAGACCCCGGGGGGGGGGGGGGGGTACTCAGATTATAATTGGACGGGGGTGTGCGGCTGAGAACTCCAGACCCATACCCACATCCAAGGGTCCTTTTGCTGTAAATAGGCACCCATGTCTAAGGATTTTTTTTGTGAAAAATGGACCCATGTCTAAGGATTTCGAACTTTAAATATTACATATTTTAGCTGTAATATAATGCAATGGCCAAACATTTTGCAGATTCTTGATAAAATTCTTTATAACTCATTATTAATCTGTACCATACTACATGTAGTTTTGGGTTTACAAGTAGTTTACACATATAATGGTGAAAACACCATACAATATAATGTGCTAGCACCTCTAGCATCTTTAAATGATCGGGATTTCCTCGTCAAATTGGCAACAACTATATCTTTATTTCATTCCTACATCGTATTGCTAAATGTATATCAAATGACCTCGTATAAAACTATGTATAAACTAGTTTTCATATGGCAAGACATTTCCTTTATCTGTTTATTCTGTTTTAACCATTGTTCTTGTACTTTCTTTGTACACTTTCAGAAACAGGGCTGCTTCATATGCATGACATTAAAAGTACACACAGGGTCCAATATGTATAGAGGTTTGCAACTGATTGAAGCCTGTACTATTCTAACCCATGGATGTAGTTTCTGAAAGATTTACATGAATCAGGATTTCCTCCTTAAATTGGCAACAGCTCTATTTTTTTTCCCACTCCTTCATCGCTTAGATAAATGTTACCTGGTATATATATATATAAAACCACATAATACTTTTCACCTGGCAAGATACAGTATTTCCTTTATATGTTTACTCTATTTTAACCATTGTTCTTGTACTTTCTTGGTACTTTCAAAAACAGAGCTCATTCATATACATGATGAAATTAAATACACACAAGGTAATAGGTATAGGTCCACTTTTTGAAAAAAAAAAATTGCCCCCTCCCCCCACTGAGCGACTTTTGGAGGGCTGGTGAGACAAAACAAATACGGATCTAACTTTTGGAGGGCTGGCGAAAAAAATAATTCCCCCCCCCCCCCCCCCCCCCCCCCCCCCCCCCCCCCCCCCACCGAGCGAGTTTTGGAGGGCTGGTGAGAAGAAAAATATCCCGGAAAAATATACGGGTCTCCCTCCAAGCCACAATGACAGTTGACAAAATTTGCTTCCCTTGTAAAAAAAAATCTTTGGTACGTCCCACTGAGGGTCCGTCTTCTTGACTTACGCACCCCCCCCCCCCCCTTGAAAAATCCTGGCTACGAGCCTGAACGATGTGTATTTCATCATGCAATAGTACGTTGTTTAACTTTAAAATTGCTCATTTTCAATCATATTGATCATGACTTTGTAGTACATTTTGGAACTTTAAAACTGCTTATTTTCAATCATATTGACCATGTTTCCGTAAAATGTGGCCGCAGCATTTAATATTAAAATTAAATCATTTATTTTTTATTTGATCTTGGTTTCTCGCGATTTAAGCCATGGCGGAAGTTGTCATGATTCTTACGGCCAGCCATGGTAAGGTGCGCTGTGGCTTCGCCGAGTAAAGATTCAGTGGGGCCAGCGGCAGCCCACCAGCCCTGGTGTGTATGCCCATGGGTCAGTCCTACATGTTATGATTCATGTAGACTACACAAATCACAATATTTGGGACTGACCTGGCCCAGGCGTGCAAAATACGTATGATCGAAATCACCGCTGCAGAGCATGCAGACTCGTTCACCAAAACTTATCCAACACACATGAATGATCAATTCAACTCAACACCCCTCAACAGTGACAGTGTCATTCACACAGCATGTACTTTTACAGTCTTGACCAGGAGTTGTTCGCCCCCCGCTCAGCTCCCCGGGCTCAGCTCCCGGCTCAGCTCAGACCACAGCGGGGCGGGCCCCGGACCGGCGCCAGAAAGTTTCGTCATGCCGTCATGCACATGCACATTCATTCCACAACGCGGGGCGGGGGCCCATGTGGTGACTGGTTCAAAGTAATAATCTAAAGTAGATATTAAGTTTGGTGATTTGATAAATGTATTTTAATACTTTTATAAATCTGATTATCAAAGAGTGAGAATTTACCTCAAAATCCATGGCCGTAACTCCTGGTGATGACAGGGTGATAAGGGGGTGATCCGGGGGGTGATCCCGACGTCGATGTTCGTTTTACCATGTCACGTCGCAGCTAGCCTAGCCGTGCGTGAAGACGCACGTTGTGTAATGGCATATCGCGCGCTGCGCAGGCATTATGATATATGCAGCGCAGTTAGCTAGCTCGGGCTCGGCGCAGTCCCGCAGTTACTGAAGCTGCCGCATGTACTACGCATACGAAGCTCGGATCCATATCCCCAATTCCAAGCTCGGGCGCTTGGCCTGGCGCCTAGCGCGCATAATGTAATAAATAATGTGGTACTTCCGGGGTACGTTCTACGTATAGCTAAGTAGGCATTTACAATGTAGGCTCGATTACCTCGAGTATTTGGGTGCAAATCCGAAAATCCCGGACAAATGAGGGAGAAAAGAGAGGAATGAAACAAAATGATAAGAGCCGGGATAAGAGACCCATGTCTAAGGATTTTTTGGGGAAAAATGGGACCCATGTCTAAGGATCTTTTTAATGAAAAGGGGACTCATGTCTAAGGATCTTTCTTCAAAAAGTCACCCTTCCCAGCGGCACATCCCCGTATACCCAATATACGTGAGTACCCCCCCCCCCCCCCGGGATGTAGACCTGGAACTTTGCAGCGTAGCGCAGTTTAAGTTATTTGCACACAGTATACCGGACCCACGCGTGCGTTCACTGTGTGCAGCTTAAACTGCGCTGCGCTACGTTGGAAGGGCGACTTGCAAAGTTGCAGGTCTAAATCATAATTAATTATGTGACTATGGCTTAGATCTAGATATCATATAAATGTCTTGGCAGCACAAATATGTCTTGAGTATAAACTCGATCAGATTACAATATATTTAGTCTAAATGCTTACCTCTGAATGTATCAATCAGCTCCGGCGTTCGGAACTTCTGCAACATGTCAACCACAAATTCTTCCGCCATGATGAAGCCCGACCGTACGTGTTTGGCGGAGAAGGAAACCCGTCTAGCGCAAATTTTCAATCTTTTTAAACAACGTTGTTTAAAAGATTATTCTATAATATCATTGATGTCTTAAACAGCAGTTGTTTAAAATACAGGGTCCGTTTTTTAAACAACGTTGTTTAAAATTTAAACAACACAATTTTAAACAGCGAAATTTTAAACAGCGTTTTTGCTGTGTAGCCATCAAAATGAATGCTGTTTTTAACTACCGATGGAGATCGTGATTTCTTTTCAAACAATGATTTAAGTTGCTCACTGATTAAAATTGCGATGTAAGAAATATTAGCGTATTTTAACCAGTGTTGATATCACAATGGTCCATTTACATTCAGGACATTATCACAAAGCACCGTAAAGTATTCTCACTACATTTTATAGAACTCTTTGTTCTTTATATAAGGTAGTCTCTTCAATACTTCAAAATTATTATAGAATGAAGACATATTATAATATATATTAAAATACATAACAAAACAAAACAAAAATAAAAAGATAGATTAAAAATAGAAACATGTATAATTATACACATATTCCCTTTTTGTCATATATTTCGCAGACCTGAAGAGACCAAGCATAGCTGGTCAATGGAGGTGGCAGTGATGCTAAGAGACCAAGAACAGGCTGACTACACACACAACCAGGTGTTTGGGTGAATCAGATCACTTACAACTCAGGGATGCCTTGGATTCCGTAACTGCAAGGGTGAGGCAGTTGCAACGGATGTTGTGTTCCAGGACAGCTCTTGATAGTTGTAGTTGTGTCAGGAGCAAGTCCTACATATTCCCATTTCCAACTCGCTAAATAATTGATTATAGTGGTCCTGATGATTGCTTAAATGAATATCGACAGCATATGATACCAAGTAAAAGAATACTTTTAAAACTGCTCTTTGAAATTATTTCTTTATATTCTGTAATGTATGGGGCATGACTATATTATAAATGCCCATGTTGAACTTGTTTTTAGGCTATATGGTTTTTGTGCATAAAATGGAAACTGAGAGTAGAGGTAATATCAGGCTCTTGTGTTTACCTGCAAGAAAAATTCCAGCTGCCCAATTGTCTGGTGTGTGGCACAAATACACAATCAAAAATTAAAAAACAACAACCCAAATCACCCATGGTGGGGTAAAATAGCCTAGCACATTTCCTATTGAAATGTACAACATTCAAATGATCTCTTCTGACTTCTGTATTCTCTCATGATCCGTCCATCCTTTCTATGGGAAGTACAATATGTTATTGACATTGCACTACATTTATGGCTTGGGCGGTACACATATAGTGTATTGATTCGGTTATTCCCTAGACTTCTTTCTATTAGCGTGGGAACAATAATGACATATCCTGACTACTGCCATGGCAGCAGGGGCCTGTTTCTCGAAACCGTCATATGTCTAAGTTCTTGACTAAATCAGCGCTAGTTCTCTAGTTGTCCGCTACGTGTTTCACGAAGCCGTCTTTACCAAGGTGCGCGACAACTTCCTGACTAAGGACTTATGACGCCTCCAACCCTGTCGTATCTTTTTTAGTCGACGTACAGCGCCATCACATGTTATTTATTGGGTAGATTATGGTAGGCAAAACGGGACACTACATACTTCTATGCAACTCTTTCTACGCATTCACTTTATCTGGAATTTATCCATGTTTATATTATGAAAATTATATGAAAATACATAGTGTTTTTGTTCAAGGCTTGTCTCCACTTAACTCTAGTGATCAACACTGTTTCCACATTCTAATGGATAAAAATACAACAAAAAAAAAAAAAAAAACAAACAAACTAACAAACAATAGTCTAATTGAGGTCATTTCAATATGAAAGGAACTTTTTTTTTCAAATGAAAAAGAAAACCATAATAAAAACGATAACAATAATGGACTGTCAGGAGATAGGCCTGTATCAAAATGTGGTGGGATTTGAAAAAAAAAAGTTAAACCAAAACCTGTCAAATTAATCCCATCATTGGAAACTGGAAAAAAAAACAACTATTGACAAATAAACATTGGGCAAGAAAAGAATACAAGCCTTACTTATAAGCAATGGGAAATATAATCTAGAAAAAATATAAATTCATAACTGTTGCTAGGTATGTTTTATGTCATAATGAATTTAGTAAGTCTCAAATAACTTCTGATTGCAAAGCTATTTTACGATATGGGTCCTTCATATCTGATCAATTAGCATGAAAAATGACGTCCGGGGGGGGGGGGTACCTATCCAACGTAAAACTGGCTCACCGATCATGAAATCAATCACTCATATTTTTCATTTTACAAGCGAATCCATCATATAATTTACATAATTTAAAAAGTGTTTGGCATCTATTATACCCTTCTACATTTTCTATTTTCTAGCAGCTGGATTCCCTTCTAGCACAGCTCAGCCTAGAGCATGCCTGACCCTTGGAAGTGTTATCGTCAAAAACTGAGCTAGAGCACTCTGTTGAAGTGACCCTTTGTGTCTGTCCAGAGATATTCAGACATGACAGCGTAAAGCACTTTAAAATAACCCTCTATGCAGTAGCATTAAATTCAGAAAGCGTAGGGGACTGCATATTTGTGCTTCTTATGAAACACAAATGATTGTGCATCTGTGTTTTTTTTTTTGGTTGTTGTTTATTTTACCCCAGACAAAATTGGCTCTTGCCATTCATTTACATGTATGAATAGGGATTAAATGGGGCTGTGTGAGGGATAGTTGAACTTATGAATTATTATGTCGTATAGGAGAACACTTAGTTATGAAGGAATTTGTAAAGATGTTGTTCTTTTCTAATTGTACCTCTATGTTTTAATCTATGTGCATAACTATACAATCATGTCCTAAGTCCCTTTACAATCAAAGGAATGACAATCTCACCAACTATTTTAATATGTCCATTCTGTCTTTGCTTAGAGATTTGTGAATGAGAAAAGAAATAATAAGTGATATCTCTGTGAGTTACTAGGTATGCTTGAATACAGAGCAGGCAGGTTGATTATGTAAGATTAGAAAGTTAAGCAAATACAGTCGAAACTCACTATAACGAGGACCTTGGGACCATAAAACTACCTTGTAATATCAGGAATCTTCTTATATTAGGCTTAAAAAAAACCCCAAAACATAAAGACCCGGGACCAGCAAAATTACCTTGTTACATCAGGAATCTTGTTATATTGGAGCTCTTTATAACAAGTTTCCACTGTATTCTTTCCAGCTGCCTGTTCTGGGTTCAAGCACTTAGGTATATTGTTTTTCACTCTACATCTTTCGTTTACTTTTCTCACTTTTGTGTTTGATATTTTTGATGCTGTTTAACCTTGACAAAATTTATTGTGGGTTGGTACTTAACATAGACAGATCATAGTGAAGAGTGGAATGTGAAATAAACATTTATTATTTCCTAGATATGAGACTCTGTTCATAGACATTATACAGCCATTATTAGGGTACTGGAGGCTCAAATAACCTCACAACAGCCTGATCTTGAGTAGGGTAACTTGGAATATTGTTAGTATAGATGCTGATAATGATGAATACATGTATATTATATATATTTTTTCTTACATACACTGTAAAGTTTAATAATACTTTGTCTTGATGTTAAATTTATTCCCTTTTTTGTGTGTGTAAATATAAATGACTGAGAACTTTCATAATGTGTTGTCTGAATAGAATTCTTGCTCAAAAGAAGGATGTGTGCTTTTAAAACTGTCTTCCTCTCATTTCTAGAAAATTGTACCTGTGTCATTTTACATGGTATTTCAACCATTGCTTAGCGCTTTTTGTCAAAATATGTTGTGAGTGGTATTCCAAATACTAGCTTGACTGCCAAACCGATTTGTGTTCCTAGGAGTTTAAAGAACACCAATCACATGTTAGTAACAACTCTGTTCCTAGGAGTCTGAAGAACACCAATCACAGTACACGTTAAACAACTCTGTGTAAGGGTCACAAAGTGCTATATTATTTGATTGAATTCATGTAAGACGTGCCATACAAGGATGACTTAAAATAAAATGCAATAAAACACATATTTTAGAAATAAGGAAACATGAATTTATCAATTGAGATGAAATGCTCAAAATTTTTAGTGGCAAACAATTACCAGTGTGATACATTTTTGAAATGTTTAAAACATCCAAGGTGATACACAATCACGCTTTATTGTTTATTTGTAGTAAATTTTGTACCATGGCTGGAAGATATTCATTTTCATTGATAACCGTTGATAATTTTTGGAATACATGTATTTCAAAAGAATTTCAAAATACAAAAATGTTGTATTTTTATGGAGTCTCCCCTTTATGTAGTTGCTGGGGATTTGCAAGAGTTATGAAACAATTCAATAGGTACCAAGGAGTATCCATTACTGGATAAAGAAATTATGAATGTATAGAAAAACTGTAAACAGCCATGATGAAAAGGAATGTATAATCAGTAGAAATAACTTTCTTTTTTTGGTGGGGGGAGGGGGGGGGGTAATTTGAAATCTCATTCTATCTATAGAACAAGTCATCAACTTATTTGTGACATTTTGGGCTTTTCTCAACCCGTTGATACAATTTGATTTTGATATGACACATATTTTATGATGTCATAAAATATGACATATATATTATTTTCCTCCTGCCCCAGTTATTTCAGGCGTAGTATTCAGTGGGTGAAATGCAAATGACATTGATAGATCTAAGCAGAAATTTAAATCAACGTTAGTACAACCTCCTCTACACAAGGACATATGAAGTACAGTTTAAGAAATGTGAAATTGAATATTAAGGAAGTCTATTTTTACAGTTTCTTCATTATTCTCACAGTTCACTGTGCATTTACCAGGTACACTGTATAAGAAATATCTCTCAGTGCTTCACCCTATTTGATGTGTAAAGATGTTCTCAAGAGGGCAGTATGACACAACTGATATCACAGCCATCTATATGCAGAGTTTGGCCAACTCATCTCCAGTAGGCAACAACTTTTTGCATGTTGCTTTGTTGGGCAAGCATAAATGACACAATTGATATCACAGCCATCTGTATGCAGAGTTTGGCCAACTCATCTCCAGTAGGCAACAACTTTTTGCATGTTGCTTTGTTGGGCAAGCATAAATGACACAATTGATATCACAGCCATATGCAGAGTTTGGCCAACTCATCTCCAGTAGGCAACAACTTTTTGCATGTTGCTTTGTTGGGCAAGCATAACGTCTATTGAGAACCAGAAGGGTGTTAACCCTGTGTTAAGATGTTAACATGTATATGGGTTCACGTAAATACCCTCCAACGAGGACCTTGACATGGATACACAACTTCTAACCGAGGACCCACAGCAATCGAGGACGTCCTCGGTTAGAAATAGCTGCGTTTTCAGACTCGGGACATGCAAACGAGTACGCTATTTGATTAATATTCTTATCTGAGACAGTCCTCGTTTTCAAGGCATAAAGTCGGGTTAGCAGGTGTATCTGGATGAAATTACGGTCGACGGGGTGACAAATTTGAACTCCGTGAGCTCCTTTTTTTTAATAGCGCCATCTTCGAGTTTTTTGCGAAAGTCCACGGTAGTGCCGCACAGGGTTGCCATTTGGCCTTTTTTCCGGCCAGATTCCAGAAATCTGGCCGTATAAAATTTAGTTTGGCCGTGAAAAAAAAATATTTCGTATTCTGGCCGTAAAACAGAAATCTTGGCCGTGAATCTTTATTTCTGGCCTTTTGCATAATCAGATAGGAAATGTAACCATAAAATCACTTGAAATATGTAAAAATGCAATAGGATGTGCATGCGCGCGTCTGCTACGGCGTGTGTTATGCATGAATTAAGCCCTGGGGAGCGTTTCATGAAAGGACTTGTCGGATTTTTTATCCGATAACTGTTATAAGCTACTGAAATCCTCGCATCTGATTGGCTGAGAGCAAACTTGTCGGATAAAATATCCGGCAAGTCCTTTCATGAAACACTCCCTTAGCCTAGTCTACACACTAGTCTGTGCTGCAGGCCGGGGACACGGTCGATAATAAGCATGCGTATACATACTAGTATTCGCATGACCACATCTTATTAGACTCAAATACAGAAACTTGCACGTTGTCGCTCAATATCATGTCAAACTATTTAAGCAGGCTTTATTGTAAACCTAGGGGAGTGCATGAGACAGTTAATTTGTGTATAGGGGTATACCTAATTTCATTTCTAAATAGATATAATTTGGCCGTGAAAAAAAAATAGTTTGGCCGAATTTGGCCGTAAAATATGTTGAGTTTGGCCGTGAAGACTAGCCACGATCTGGCAACCCTGGTGCCGCAGCGAGTCCGAACTGTTCGTCATATGGTCTCAGTGCAATATAGGCCGGGCGCCCAGACCATTTTATTCATGTGAAAAGGGTCAAAACATCGAGGTCCTCATTTTTATGGGTAAATGCCGAAGCCCTCGTTTGAATGTGAAAAGGGTCAAAACATCGAGGTCCTCATTTTTATGGGTAAATGCCGAAGTCCTCGTTTGAAGGCATTTACCAGTATGGGTGTTCACGCTCCTCTGGCTCCAAACAGACGACATAACAAAACAATGTGCGCCATACTGTGTCCAAGTGAACCCGAGTTGGCCAAATTCTGTGTATGGATGGCTCTGATTGATATCAGTTCATAGTTTGCTCAACTCTCGATCTTGTTTACTCATTGTAGTAGAGTTGACCAAGCTCTGTGTATAGATTGCAGTAACTCGCGTAAGTTCACATCCCCCCCCCCCAACAAAAAAAATCACATATCTACATTGTATATAATGTGCTAACCAAAGTACAGTTTAAAGAACACCAGAATTTGGTAGAAGCCGTTTTGATTCAACTAACAGGCTACATTCATATAATAGTATAACAGACAACTCATATGATTAGAAGAAATACACAATAGGCAGCGATATAATGTTATTCTTAATTATATACCAGGCATTAAGTGTCCCCGGGCCATGTAATATATCAGATATACTACGCTTTGACATATACCTTTTGATACAACTGAGATAGCTGTCTACTTTAATTTGCTGTCAAGTGCATGATTCTGAAACAAAATATGTTCCAATTGTTAAGTTACTATTTATCTCTGACATTAATTATTAGGAGGCTTAATGTGTGCCGGGGCCGTGTAATATATCAAATATACTAGGCTTTGATATTTGATACTTTATGATGCAACTGAGAAAACTGTCTACTTAATTTTGCTGTCATGTGCATGATTCTGAAACAAAATGTGTTCTAATTAATTGCAAACTCAGTTAACCATTTATCTCTGATCTTGATATCTTCATTAAAAAGAAAGTTTTGAAATATTGTTCTGTTGGCCTAATTACTTGCCTTATCAACTTCTCCTCTATGAGAACCAAAATTTAGCATGGCATATGAAATCCCAGTCTTGTTTATGATTTTGTCTTTTGTCTAAGTAAGTAAATTTGTATTAAAAAAATATATTTTGCTGTTTTTCATTGTCTTCCTGTACTTTGAAAAAAACTTGAAATTGTCAACATTCCCCATTTTGTGTTAGTCCAGATATTCATCTCTACTTTTGATGCTAAGTTAACTTTATCGCACGATGTTCATCATTTCATGGCACTATTTTGTCAAACCTTCCCAGATTGAGGGGGTTAAAGTCAAAAGGTACTAAGTTGTCAGCTTAGTGCACAGTCAGTGTCATACCTGTTTGTCAATGGTGACAGCATATTGAATCACTTCTTAGCTACATTGTCAAAAAGTATATTTATACAGAGTTGTCAGGTACATGAATTGTTCTCTATGCAGGATTGCCCCATATTGATTGTATGCATGATTAATTAGTGATAATTGATATTACCTTTTGATATTGCATAATGCATATGAAGTGCTCTATCAGTTTGTGTTCTGTTCATGTGCCAGGTTTTTAAATTTTGAAATATCTTATCTGTCAATAACTTAAGGGGGTAGGGGGGGGGGACTTGTGATGGTTTTGTTTCATTTAATTTAATTTCATTTATTTCCACTTCCAACAAATTAAATACACAGTTTTACATCGTACATAGCAAATCAATGAAACTTTACAATTATTGGTTACAGTGTAAAATAGACATAGAAAAACATAAACAAGGTTGGTCGCGGAGGGGACTGCTAAAAAGCTGGGCTTGTAGATTGCAGCCCCTATAACTTATAATTGCAAAAATAGTGTATTGTTGAAAAGGGAACGTATTTGTATATAAATCGGATAAACAAAACATAAGAGGAGTGAAAGAGACAGGAAAGGAAGGGA
Source organism: Heliocidaris tuberculata (assembly GCA_025618425.1). Lineage (NCBI taxonomy): Eukaryota > Metazoa > Echinodermata > Echinoidea > Camarodonta > Echinometridae > Heliocidaris > Heliocidaris tuberculata. The sequence continues at coordinate 17,942,605 of CM046836.1, read as the reverse complement.
AACAAGGAACGAGGGAGGTAGGACTCTTACCTATAGACACACAACAAAACACGGACCAACCAGAATACGGATGGCAGTATGAAATGAATGGGAACGTAATCGTGTACACTGTTGAGTGAAATAAATTGAAGAAGGTTGAGGGATGATGAGTTTTAAAGAGCCGACGTTTGAGAATAATTACTCAGAAGAAATTTTTTAGATTTAAATTTTAAAGAGTTTAAACTAGGGGCATTCTTGATGCTATTATCAAGAATGGTCCAGAGCTTCGGGCCTGTGAAAGTGAATATGGATTTAAAGAGTACAGTTTTAGTTAATGGCAGATGAAATTCGTCAGATTGTCGTGTTGGGTATTGATGTATAGTTTTGTTTTTATTGAATATTATTTTGAAGATTGAGGGTAGAGCATTATTATTCAACTGGTACATAAACTGACCAAGGTTATAGCGATATAAATCAGTTATCTTCACAATTTTATTTTCTGTAAACAAGGCATCAGTATGGGATCTCCATGAAGTGTTACAAATAACACGCATGGCTTTCTTTTATAGAAGTAGTATTCTATGAAGATAAGAATTGCGTGTATTCCCCCAATTTTCTTGTTATAGAAGCAAAAATGGCATGTACTGTTATATGGAAGATGGAAGAATTGTGTTCAAGTTGGAATTACCACTGCAATTTATTCTGTAAAGGCATAACACCCAGAGCATGTTTTTTTGTGAAAGGTAATTTCACGAAAATAACTATTTCAATAAAAGTATTTTAGCCTATTACAGCTTTCATCCAGCTTTTTAAGGTAGCGAAGAAGCTCCAATATATAAACCGATGGTCAAAGTTTCGAAACGCCTAGAAATTGTTTTACGATACATGTATTTACTTCTCAGCTTTCATTTTCATTTTTGAATATGATGTTCATTAAGTACTTCTCATGAATTTGTTATTGAAAAAGAGAAATGTTTACTGCAATTAAAACGTGCCATCAATTGATCTAACTAAATTGACTTTTGTTTTGTTTACTTGGCTACTGTCCTCTGTATATTTTAGTTCCAGTTGTGTTTTGGTAAACCTCCTCAGCGAATTTACCAGATTTCTTGGATTTTATTTAATGAATAACAGGTATTCAGAGTGCTGTAGAGTTTTTGTCTCAAAACGGAGTAGTAAGAGAATAAGATGAGAAAATAATATAGATCCCTGGACGAGACTGAACTTCCTTTCGTTTTCCTTTTTAAAAAATTCCTCAATTCCTTTAAAGTGGATTTCCTAAATTAATGAACACCCACATGATGAATAAATTCGTGGAGAAAGTACATGTAGTTCAATTTTTTCTGGTTTCAGTAGTTGCTGAGGACAGAAAGTTATGGAGAACGTTTCTAGATCCATCACATTGTTGCCCCAATGGCCACAAGTTACGGGACAGATAGCACAGGTGTACACAGGGGCAGGGGAGCATCTTTCAAAGTTAGCGGGGGGGGGGGGGCACCATCAAAAGTTGGCACTTTTGGGGGAAAAGGGGGCACCTACAAGGGTGAACATAAAGCAAAAAGGGGGCAATTTTGTGACATTGGTATTACCCTACAGTTATTATCAAGCATCATCTTCATTTTTATAGTGGCTCTGCTTCAGCTTTCCCAATTAGCAGTTGTGTGTAATGGTCTAATGATTCATGTGCGAGCGAGCAAAAATGGGCACTTATGAGAAGAGGAATTGGGCACAATATTAGATAGTGAAAGGAGCACTTATCAGAAGCAAAGATGGGGCACTTATCATATTTAAAAAGAGACACTTCTTAGGAGGGGGGAAAGGGCACACATTAGAAGGGAAAACGGGCACCTATCAGAAGTAAAACTGGACTTATCAAAGGAGAAAATGACACATATTAGAGAGAAAGAAGGAGCAATTATTACATATGAAAAGGGGCACTTATCAGAAGGAAAAAAGAGCACTTAGAGAGATATGAATGCAGTTATCAGATTTGAACAGGGGCAATTATCAGAAGGGTAAAGGGCACTTTAAAAAATGGGCACTTTCAGTAGAAAAAAGGGCACCTATCAGAGGGAAAGGGGGGAATTTTCAGAAATAAAAAGTTACTTTTTTGGTACTTGAAAAAGTGCGTGTGGGCGGGGGGGGGGGGGGACACTGTGCACCCCGGGTGCGCCGCCTCTGTGTATACAGATATACAGGGCCCGAGGAAATCTAGTGCAATCTATGGGGTCGGTCGAAGTGACTACAGTCGTCTATTTCCTCGAGGGGCGAGAGCCCCGAGAGAAATAGACGATTGACTGTAGTCGGTGTGGACTTTTCCTTTAACGCAGCAATTTACGCCTGCCGAATGTACTACGGAAGTACGGGAGAGGTCTTTGGCCAAACTCTGTATGTAAAAGGCTCTGATTGGCTTGTGTGCACCTTTTATACCCCCCTTTTTTCAGTGACATGGCCTTATATGCCCCCAACGAACAAATTCTCTAAATTCTCTTTGTGAAATTCTCTAAATTCTGTGAAATAACAGCATAACAGACAACTCATAATGGCTGACAGAAATTTGTACAATAGGCAACAAATCATATTTTTTGTTATTAATTACAAAGCATTACCTGTCTGTTTGACATCTATCTTTGATAACAAATGTAGCCTGAGAAAACTGTCTACTCATTTGCTGTCAAGTTTTCATTTATTGTAAAGGCAGTTAATCATTTCAAGGTTCGCTTTATTTTCATGTTTCACATTTCATTTTCTTTTATACATATTGTCAGTTTTGATAAGAATAATACAGGGTATTTTCAATAAACATAAGTACATAAAATATATTACATCACTTTGGTTTTCTTGTTGTTAAACTGAAATTTCTTGTAAAATAATGACTAACAAAATTGGAAGTAAGGATAAAAGGAGCCTAAGGTAAAAGCAAAGCTTGTTGGTTGTAGGCTCCGGAGAGCAACACAGTATAAGTCTTACAGAGTTGGGAGATCGTCTCTGGCCGTGTCACTTGTATAAAAAGTTTTGAAATATAAACACGCAGGCCTTATCAATAAAGCTGAGGATAGGGTGTCCCCAAATGATTTTTTTTTCTTCTCTTCTTTGAGAGCAAAAATTTAGCATTGTATATGAAACCTCAGTTATGCTTGATTCTGTTTTTGTCGTGTAAATAACTTAGTACTAAAGAATGTTTCTAATGTCCTTTTGGTATTGACGTCCTATGATTTGAAAAGAAAGAAGAAAACTCTTAAAATGGTGAATTTTCGCCATTTCTGTCAGCTTATATTCTCTACTTATGATGCCAATTAACATGATTACATGATGTTCATGGTACCAATTCTTTCAAACCTCAGGTGGAGAGGGTTAAAGTGAAAAAAGAAGAAATTATTGGATTGTCAGCTCAGTACACAAGACATTTAATGTCTTTACAACACGATAAAAACTACTTTCGAAAAATAAACTCAAGACAATTTCAATAGCCCTGTCTATCACCTTTAGAAAAGTGCGAACATTATAATGGTATATTACATAATCCGAACCTGATTTCTATGGGCAGTACAATAGGCCTTTGAAATTGCCCTTGAGTTTATTTTTCGAAAGTAGTTTTATCGTGTTTTACTTTTTTTCAATATTGACACCAAATTTGATACTCTTACTTAGCCACATTGTCAAACAGTATTTTATACAGATAAGGGTTCATCGGTTGTACACAACATATAGTAGGGTATCTAAGAGGGGTATCCGTGCATCCCCCAGGACCAAACGAAACCAACTTTTTATCTTCTTTATAAAGTACTTTAACATATTCAAGATGTTAACAAGAAGAAAAAAAAAGGGGTGAAAATTAAGATGGCGTCAAAGGTGATGAAAATGGGCTTTTATTCAATTTCCTTGGGGGTCCCATTGTACCAGTTAGATATCTTCTCCAGTAACTTTTTGTATGATTATTAGATTTCATTGAAAGTGGTCATCGTATTTTGAATTATATTCCGCACATTTTGATACCACCCAAACGTATGTACGTTACTGATCGTTGCTATGGCAACTGTCTATTTCAATGATAGTTTTGAGAATTTAAAAAAATATATTTTGGGGTGAAAATTGAACTGGTTTTTAAACTTTACTTTCAGTATGGATTAAATACATTATTTAGACAGAAGAAAGATATCGTATATCTCTTTGGAGTATCTTAACACTATGTTGATAATGGTTACCTTAATTTCTTATCAGCAGAGTACCCTGTAAAGCATTATATAAACCTCCGTTTTGGGAAAATTTGAGATTTGTCGACATTTGTCAACACATATAACACATAAAAAGTTACCTTATACTAGGCCATCTCAAGATAATAATTCAACGAAACTGGACATTCTGTTCAGAATGATATTATCCATGATTTAAACCAACAAAAATATTTTTGTATCAATTTCCGTTGCCATGGTAACCGTTAATACTGTAAATATAATTTATTATATAAAAAATTGTTTTGAACGTCGAAAATCGAAAATGTGAGTTTTATATAATAACCAGGCAGTTAAGGCGTCGTTTGTAAATCTTATACACCTGGATAAGATCATGCGTGATAATTATTCTTTATTTTTATCTTTAGGATCTTTTTGAAATCTTTATTTGTTAAGCCGATTATCTCACTACGTATTTGCTCATGTTGAATGAAATATGCTGAGAGGAGATATTTCTTTTAACATAACTTTAGAGGTATTCAGCAAATTTATGAATAATACAATCTACCCCCAGGGGCGGCGCCAGGGTATTTAAATAGGGGGTGGGGGCAAAATGACGCGTATAGCAATGTCGCACGTCGAGGGTCTTGAAATAACAAATAGGACTATAACAGTTATGTCATAATTGCATGGCCTAGCCTTCTCTTCTCCATTTCCCCTTCTCTTTCTCCTCCCCCCCCCCCCCCTTCTTCCTCTTTTTTTTTTTTTTTTTTTTTTGCTCGCTTGAAAAATGATCGATAGGGGCCGCCCCGACTCCCCTCTTTTAATATGTGATTTCTTTTTAAATCCAATGTCCCAACCTCAGTGACTTCAATGTAATGTGATGGTAAGCTGTAGACACTATGATTTAAACCTTGAACTTGCACCACTGAATATTTAATGTGAACATAGTGGTAATTGGACGTCATTGACAAAAATCTGATTTCACACTTTGATGAAACTGAAATCTGATTTAATCAAGAATAAAATATTCTATAAGAAATTAGGCTTTGCATAGACATAGTACTTTAGAATTCACATCTTGCTGGTTACATTTTGGAGAGTAGTCATTAGATATCATTGGTTATACCGGTATATCATGATATTGTGATCTTTCAACAAACAAATAAAAATCTCCATCTTGATAACAGTTTGAAAAGACTGAACAAGTTGAATCAATAGTTGTTATAGTTCTGACCAATGAAAGAAATATTGTTTTTTATGATGTTTGTCGAGACAGTTGGGTATTCAAGTAGATTATATTTACATGAAAATAACATACACCTGTTGTTGATATCAAATTTATTGAATTGATAAAGAAACATAAATACATGTACTGTATATGTAAATATTAATTTATTGCCTGTTTTGTGTTTTAGACTTTTCCTTTTTAAAATTCATATGAAGATCATGCAGCCTATCTTAAACTGGGGGATACTAGAATTCTGGATTTTGATCTTTACCTCTTATTTTGCTCTACTGTGATATGATATACATTAAATAAAAATAATAAGAACTGTACTTTACTTAAAGTTACAATTATAGGTTTTCCCGGTCAAATTCGCAAAATTAGCTTTCAAACTCATTTTCAAACGCCCGTATTCAAGCGATTTGCTACTCCGGTTTACTGCTGTGGTTCATATTAATTTTCAGTGTTTTACATTCATTTTCCAGCGTCCAGAAATGTGCTTCGAACATCCAAATTAATTTATCGTAGACCAAAGCGTCATTCAAATTTATTTATGACGACTCGGGCGCGGATTCTTGCTCCAGTTTTACTTTCCTTTTCATTAATAGACAGTTAAGTTAGCAGTATGTTCATTCATTTTCAAACAGGTAAAAGAACTAGAAAAATAGCCCGGCTTTGCCTTCTTTATAAATCTAATTTTCTCGAATTTATTTGTTATAAACGCATTCTCATGTTTTCAGAATTAATTTGTTGTTGCAAAATGATGTAGTCAACTAGTCATCTAATCATATGGGTGTAAACAAATTATTAGACTATACCCTTAACTTTTCATACTGAATCGTTTCAAATGTGTATAGTTATTCAAAGTAGGCTTTCACATCATCCTGTCTGTCTTTAAAAAAAATCTAGTTTAATCTTATTTTTTCAGTTGACCATCCGCTTTGTTATTTCTTCTTCTTTTCTTTGTAATCTCAGCCCCCTCCCCCTAAATAGGAGGGGTGCTCACGGAGCTATTGATGAATTCGAAGTCCCAAAAGTTCACGATCCGAAGCTCATGTGAATTTGAATGCTCACTGGGTAAAATTCTAATTTGAATGTTCATTCTATCAAAATGCATAAAAAAAGTATGCGATCGCTTACCCTAAAAATAAAACTGAATGCTCATTTCAGGAAAGTGAAAGTTGATCTTGACGAGCATTCAAATTCACATGAAAATAAGCGACTGTGCATTAATTTGTATGCTGTTTGACTGATTTGACCAGGAAAACCTACATTAAAAAGTGCCATAGATTGATTTGAATTGAAGTTTTGATTCCTCATTTTCATTCATTCATTTATTTTCTTCCCATGGGGTGGAACATCCGAACAGCAAAAGCTGGTTTCCATAGAAATCCACTAACATAAAGCATATTTCAGATAAAAATACAGTTGAAATACTGAAATCATATAAGTATGTGATAAATAAATATTAAAACACACATATAGAAAATAAAATAAAATGAGATTTTTTTTTCTAAAAAGGATTAATAATTAAATAGAAGCTACTCTCTAGATGCAAAGGGGTAAATTTGATAATCTATATTAAGATTGAAGGAACATTCACTCCGAATGGAGTGGTAAAGCACTCCCCTTTGAGTGAACATGCCGATATTCCTTCATCAGCCGTCTCACTCACTGACAGAGTGAGCCTGTGTTCCGCTCAATATTTTATGCAGACTTTCACTCGTGAGCAACGAGTGACGCAAGGCAACCAATGACAAGAATTCACTGTCAGTGTCATTTCTTTGTTGTGAACAAAATTACAGGCACCACTCTTGAAAAAGAGTGGTTGATGCTAGAGCTAAGTATTTTATAAGTGACAGCACATCGATTACAACGTGCAAACCAATGGAGATTACAACGTACTGTACTGGTTGGACTTCAGGCAGGAAAATAAGCATAATTCGCATATTTAAATGATTTTGTCATGACTCATTTTGATAGATTATTTCTTGATAAAGTTGTCTTGCCGAGAATCAGTGGTTACATTTGATAATTCAGTAGGGATTATGTTGTTTTAATGATAGTGTTAGTTTACTGTTACATCAATGATTTGTTATAAAGTTAGATATTGTAGTACATTCCTAAAATGATGGGATTGTGTGCTTCACACTATTCATCACATTGCATCCGCCCCCATCATGACCCGATGGATCTCACCGAGGTTTCATCTGGCATTTACTCTGCAGCCTATGATCTCTCAATGCTGGTCATTAATTAGGTGCTGCATCCCCTGTTGCTTAGAGATAATAATTAAAGAAGTTACTCATCTAAGCGCAGCAACATGCAAATCTTCAGAGCTGATCGATTGCCATCGACGACGGATGAGTGATTGCTGGTGCTGGTGTGATGGTTGGTGATGGTTGAGTGCCGGTAACTCCAGCCATCAGCAGCGGACATACATTTTGACCAGACAGACGGGGAGCTCGGCCAGGCACAAGATAGCCCTGTCAGCGGCGTGGCTAACCGTGCCCGCCACAATACTCTTGAGACAGAGTTTGATGATTTCATTCAGAAAGGAGTGAATTATCTCCACTCTGTCCACATGAGTGATAAAATTTTCACTCTTTAAAGGATTGGTGTTTCACTCTGTCTTGAGTGAAATAGTGACCACTCTTTTTTTTCACTCGAAAAAGGGTTGTCCCTCATTCAACTCCTTGTGAGAGTTTAATTTCACTTTCTTTTGAGTGCCTTTTCACTCTTTTACATTTAGAGAGTAAATAACGAAAACATGGGCCTTGTTTTACACGAAATCCAGATAAAATTTGATATAAAATCATTTGAAATATTAAAATATGCAAACACATATAAATACCAAAAAAAAAGCAAAATATATACAAGAGTTAAAAAGGCAAAGAAGATGTTCGGTAAAAAGAAAGCATGGGGAAAGAAAGATCATCAACCATATCAGCCTACATGTATAAAATTATATAAATGGCTATTGGGTCTGATAAAATAATTGATTTACCAAAGTCTATTAATATGGGTTTTAAAAGTGTTGACTGACATACATGATGTAACTACCTTTTCGATACTGTTCCAGAGTTTAAGAGCTCCATATGAAACATCAAATGTGCAAAATGCTTGTAGGGGCGCACATTTAGGCTATCATTTGAAGGAAACATAATTCATTTTCAAGATTATTTGTAGTGATCGATTCTGAAGGATTTGCAATTGTCATGATCTTGTTTCTGTGTGTTTCCCCATACCACACTACCGTAATCAAAGTGACATTGAATAACAGACAAATACTGCCTGTCACCACCCCGTTGTTCTTTAAAAGAATTTGTTTTGTGAATGTGAAAAGAAAAAAAATACCAACGAGGTGAATGCAGTCGTGCGTGAATACAAGCATCGCTGTACATTCTGTGTGATTCCCCCTACAACACTACCGTAATCAAAGTGAGATTGAACAGGAGACTTATAGAACAGAAAAGAAGTACGCATATCGATAAATGGTTTTACTCTCTTTAGCAGATATATAAATTTTAAAATTTTCTTGGACAGAACTTTGATATGAGAGTTCCAAAGGAACTATTAATAATTATGTATTCACAAGAATGGAATCTATTTATTGTTCATTTTTCTATTTGCACTTTACTTTCTTGGATATGTTTCATCTTTTACATCGGGGAGATGAACCAATAATCATTTATTCACATTTTTTTCTGATTGACTACTAATCTATTCCTTTTCAATCATTGCGAGATATTTACTAGATCAAGATTCAAATTTCAAGAATCATCTTTGTTAAAAGTGATGGGTTTCAGTGATCGATTTCAGTAGGTAAATCATTCGCATGTAATGAAAAGAGCAATGGTCTCTGAAGACTAGTAACTTTGTTCAAGTCATTGGTTAGAAACCATTGACACAATGTAAATTGTCGAAAAGATGAATAGTTTTCGAACCATTTTATGACGGATTCTTTAAACCCTTAAACTAATCCTCTATTAATCTATTTCCTGAATGTTGTCTTGACAATTACAATTTATTATTTAGTGGAAGACCATTTTTATTTTGGAATTCTGCATTAAAAAATAATATTGCAATAAAAATCGAAGATGATGACAGAGAACAGGTATGTCTGAAACTATGGAGACTAGAAAACGTTGAGAAAAAAAAATGGTTTGTAAAAGCCCCACTTAAAGGTAAGAGATAGTTTTGGGAAGCTCTCAAAAACTTTTCGTGAGATTTCTTTGATTTTACAGCAGGGTACTAACATAACTAAGATGTTGTGAAGTTTTTTCCTCCTCAAGTGAAGTATTTATCTAATGAAAGGTGAAAAGTAATAAAAATCCCTGGCCCCAAAAAGAGGGGATGTAAATTCAAACAACGGCCACACACATTACGCACATGGGGATTGCCGTGTGTTATAGAATACGCTACACACAGTGCGAAGCGCTGGGTTTATTGTGCGGGGAACCTTCAGGTGGATATGGTCTTAGCGTGAGGCAGTGAAAAGCCGTTACCAAGCGTTTCTTACAGATATTTACACTAAAATTTGTTCGAAATCGTGAATGGAATGTTAAAATAATCTCGTACATGTGTCTTATGATAAAAGGAGAATAGTATGTGACTATGTTAGATAAGTTTCTTGCCAGTATTGTTTTTGCTACCGAGACTGTCTGCGAGCTTTAAGAAGAAATAATTGTAGCTTTCAACGTCCTGGGGTCGTTTCATCAAATCAACTCCATGACAAGCAACTCTTGCCCGCGATCAACGGAAATATCATGGACCTGACAAACCGTTTCACAAATTCATGATGAACAACAACTCGATGATATCGATACTCACTGACTATAGAATCATAGTCTTCATCACATTCCATCGGACTTATTGTGAATTACACTTGCAGAGTTTTAGGCTCAATTTTGCCCAAACTGTTCCAAATGAAGGAAAGGGCAGCACAAACTAAGATACATGGTACAAATTTGCAATCTACATGAACAAATTATTTTATGGCATCCTGGAATTTTTAGAATTGAGAAAACTCGAGGTTGCTTTTGCGACGTGATCCCAGATTTGTGCGTAAGAGAAACCATAAGTGACAAATTATCGAAAGAAGACCTCAATTTTGTACGTTTATTCATAAAGAATACACGTAATATTATTTGTATTAGTGCTTTGCTTTAAAAAGGAAAAATGTATTTCCCTATAGGGAAATTTAACATACCTGATCAATATTATTGTCGTCGTTCGCATGGGTCTGTATCAATAGACAGGAGCGTCGATCTTGGGGGGGGGGGGGGCAGTTGCCCCCAAGTAAATATTGGAGGGGCAAATATATCGTTCCCCCCCCCCATAAATCCGGAGGTGAAAATAAAATATGTAAAAATGATGCAAACTCGGGAAATGAATTGAAATGAATTGAATTTAATTTATTTCCACATTTCCATTTAAAAAACATTCATAAAACATGTCAAATATATCTACAAACAATAGCATAATACAAACAAATATACAAAGAAAAAAAATTGTAAATGTGGGATCATAAAAAATTTGGTAAAAAACTTGTAAACATTATCCTATTTCACATGAAAACAAAAAAATACCCCCCGATAACAAGAGAACCCAAACTCTTCGACTTCCTTTCAGGGCAACCTAAAATCTCATCTGTTTAAATGTGTGTTCTGAATGACAGACATTTTTTCTTAAAACTCTGTAATTATCATTCTCTTGTTATCTTTGTAACTTCTTTCGTTCGTTATGTCATGAAGCGCCTTGAGCATTCAATCAAAATGGAAAATTGCGCTATAGAAATCCCATGTATCATTTATTATTTATTATTATTATTATGTGCGTCGGTACAATATTTCAATATAGACATTAATAAAACTATTTGATAAAGAAAAGTTGAGAGACAGCTCCGGCAACCATTCCGTCGATTCGTACACTAACCGAATTCTGAACCAAACACAAAACCTAACCTAACCTAAACCTAACCTAACATTTTCGTGAGGGGGGGGGGGGCTGACGCTTTTCACCCAAATATCAACTTTCCACTTTCTATATTATGACACTTTTTCGTAGTGAAAATGACAGAAATGACTATTCGGGCACATCACTACCCTAATATGAGGACAATATAGGAGGTGATGATTACCTGAATATTGGCATTTTCGAAATCCTGGGGGGGGGGGGGGCGTTGGGGGTTGCAGTCTCCCTGCCCCCGCTTTGTATTGTACGCCTTTGCCAAATTGCAACCCCCACTCTAACCCTATATTTTTGTCGAAAAAAAGCCCTGAGTAATATTGTCGCCGGACCATATGTCGGAGTGCCGCTGATAAAAAAATTGATTCACACTATTGCCAGAAAGAAGGCTATTCTATTACAACATTATAAAAGTTAAGTTTTCACAAAAACTTTTGGCAAAGGATGAAGATAAGGGGTTCGAACTGATACTTGTTTCGGGTGTGTGTCACAGTGAAACATGTGAAAGATGTGTCTTTGGTTAAGCAAAATTTGGCATTCCTTTATAGGTTATTGGGCTGTTGGCGCGATGCTTAGAGTGACAAAGACGTATTGACCTTATGCATAAATGCTCGAGATATCGGGTACACAAGATGGCCACCTCTTCGCATCGCGACTTTAAATAGGAATGACCAATCCAATTAGCAATCCCCATGCATGGAAATATGTTTTACAACAAAAGGCAACTTGGGAGGGATTATTATCTTTACTAAGTGGTCAAATCGGAGTAGTTTCAGGATTTCTGGAACGGACTGATATTTTGCATTATTATTATTATTATTATTATTATCATTTTTTTTTGGGGGGGGGGGTCAATTCTTCTTTGTTACATCAGATTATTCTTGACATCCATTTAGGCTCTAGTCATTTGTTGTTGTTGTTGTTGTTGTTGTAGTAGTTCTTGTTCCTTAAGAAATAGGGCTGTAGTGTGATTTTCACGTGCTTATTTTAGGAATGTTAAAGGAATTCTCAATATGTAGATTAGGGAGAGCGTGGCCAATTCACCGCGGTTCGAAAGACTGAAAAATCATTCAGTACAGCCTAAGTGAATCGTTAAAACTGAAGATGGGGGATTTGTCAATCCCTGCAAATGATCTAGTTTAATTATCGTAATTCTGTTCATATTATGTTATATCAATTTGTATATCTCTCTTCCAACTCCCTGGTAAAACACTGAAAGACATCATGTGGAAATAAAAAAAAAACCTTGAAACCTTAATGATATCAATATTGTATGCTAATGTTTTACTTCAAACGGTGTGTTTTTTGCCGTGCATGGATACTCATCAGTTAAAAACTTTCTATTTATTATAAAAACCTCTTCTACGGTTATGAAGGTTTGTGGTAGGTCCATGCTTCAACCAAGGTATGTTCATTCATGTATTTCCCATCAGCATGATCAGTCGACTTCATAAATTGATAAGATATGTGAAAGATGAGCATCAGCATACAGTTTCTTCACCAAACATTCGTGTATTCAGCACCTTCCCCTCTCATTATTCATGTTATTATATTGCTTTTCTCTTCATCTCATTGTGGTCATGATGGTGGTTCAACCAAACAGTAATATAATCACTGTGAGTAATCCAAATGCAAATGTCATAATGCAAATCTTACATGTTTACCCCCATTACTGTCAGTAAGCGATTGGTATTTTCTTATCATTTTTTGAAGAATATCCTTTCCATCTAGGCTATACAAAAAAAAAAAAAAGAAGAAGAAGAAAAAAAAAAGGGTTTGTCTAACGTTGAATTAAAGTTATAATTGCGTAAACTATTTAAAAGGCAAACGCAATACAATATTAGTAGTCATGGTAATACTAAGTTTCTGAAATTATATAGGTCCTATCATCATGTTCCTCCGAGATGAATTTGGTTTTCCCCCATTCCATCAGTTCATGTAATGAAGGCCTCATAACTATCGATAACAATGGGAAACACTCTTGGTTAAACTATTATAGGCCTACTTTTTAACATTTTATACAATTACCACTGGCGTAGTCATTGGGCACAGGTGGGGGGGGGGGGGAGGGGTGACACACATAATTATGGAGTAACATAGTCACACACACACGCGCGAGCGCGCACACACCCTCACACACTTCCGTGTATCACCTTTTTTTTAGCGGATGGAGAAGGGCAAGGGGCATGGCCTTCTTGTGCCTCATGGCTATGCCTATACAAATACTGGTACCCTATACGTATACACTTTGTTTATTTGTATAATCATTTTTTATTGATTAATATTATTACTGCATCGGTACTTGGGTAATGATGGTTCACATTTAGTGAAGTTTTAATCCTAATTCTCCTTTTCCAACAGTAATGTGTACTTACATGTTACGTGTACCTGTAACCTCCATTCATTTATTATTCTCTTTTGTCATACAACCATTGGAATTGGAATAGGCGACTCATTTCCACGGCCATTTCTGTCCCTGGCATTCCAGTGGTTGTAATGATCTAACTTTGTACAATAAAATGTTCAATTCTGTCTGTATTATTCAGTTACGCTTTACCAAAGTTGTTATCGTTGTGTGGTTTCCCAGTCGGTTATGATCATCAGGTACAAGGCCTTTACGCCAGTAGAGAAACATAAAAAGTATTGTTAATTTTCGCTACCTTGAATTTTCAAAGATGTTTTGTATTCACACATGACTGCATTCACCCCGTTGATATTTCTTTCACATTCGTAATAAAAAAAAAAAAAAAAAACTTTTGAAAAGAACAGTTGGAGTGGTGGTAGGATATTGTTACCACAACGTGTGCAGAAGGTCATTCCCATGCATAGGTGAGGGGACTTAACACTCATATTTAAAACAAAGTTGATCAGACAAGCCTCATATAAAAAAAAATGATGTAATTCACAGGAAGCAGATAGAAAACAACTTCTCCAAAATACAAAGGTGACTTCTAAACCATGATCTGAACGAGACCATGTCTAGCTTAAAACTTAGAACCCTTGACAAAATCTGATAAAAACTTACAAAATTCAATATAATCCATAATAACCAAGAACGTATTCACCGTCATATTTGTGGATTTGCCATGGTTTTAAAAATTAATGTAATCCTGTCCCATTGCTCGTAAGTCCACAACTTCATGTAGTATTTCTAAGGTAGAATGTCCAGTCATGACTTTTTGAAGTGTATTATACCATAACTAGAATTATCCTCCTGGGTCTATTTGTGGGTAGTCCCGTAGACGGTACCATATACCATGTACACGACCGGGAAAAGTTGTCAAGTACAAGGTTTTTTTTATTTTTTATTTGTGTTCTAGATGGGTATTGAACTAAATTCAGCTTGGTTGCCACCTTGGCAACCTTGAGCAATTTTTTAAATTAGCCTAATTAGCATAATGATCGAATTAGCATATGTGCAATATGTAATATGTTGCTAATATGTTGGCTTCTAAGAGAGAATCTTGTACAGTTATTGCCTTTAATCACTGACATTATCAATATCTCTCTATATACAGGTAGGTTCCCTGTGGGTGCTCATTCAACAATTGTTAGACCTCTGTTGAAAAAGCCGAATCTGGATCAAAATGAACTTTCAAACTACAGACCAGTTTCTAATCTGTCCTTTCTTGGTAAACTCATTGAAAAGGCAGCTTGTTCACAACTGATCCAACACATTGAAAATAATAACATGTTTGATTCTGTTCAATCTGCTTACAGGCCACATCATAGCACAGAGTCAGCACTAGTTAAAGTTAAAAATGATATCATGTTTTCCCTTGACTGTAACAGAGTTGTTTTGATTGCACTTTTGGATTTATCTGCTGCCTTCGACACGATTGACCACAAGATTCTTTTATCCCGTCTTTACATCAGAATAGGTGTAAGATCTACAGCTCTGTCATGGTTCGAGTCCTATCTCACGGGATGGTCCTCCAGAGTCAACATTGCTGGTGAACTATCTAGTCCCACTAATCTTGACTTTGGACTTCCTCAGGGATCAGTAGTAGGCCCTATCGGGTATTCTATATATACTCTCCCTGTTGGTAATATTATTAGACATCATTACATCAACTACCATCTTTATGCAGATGATACCCAACTGTATATTTCATTCGATCCCAGAATCCCAGGAGATTTAGTTGTTGCTTTGTTTAGACTTCAGAACTGCATTTCAGATATTATAAATTGGATGATGGTTAATAAATTGAAGTTGAATGACTCAAAGATAGAATTCTTCATAGCAGCCTCTCCTCACAGTCTACGCAGTCTGCCAGATCTTAAGCTTAATGTTGGCAATTTTTCCATAAGACCTTCAGTCACTGTTAAAAATCTTGGTGTAATTTTTGATAGAGAAATGTCGATGGCGGACCGTGTCTCTCAAATATGTACTACTGTAACTTTCCATTTACGTAACATTTCTCGAATTCGAAGATACATTACTCAATCAGCCTGTAACAACGCAATCCGTTCTCTAGTTCTGTCCCGTTTAGATTACTGTAATGGCCTTCTTTCCACCATCCCTGTTACTCAATTAGATCGTATTCAACGGCTTCAAAATTGGGCAGCCCGCCTAATTTATCAGGTAACGAGATTTCACTCCCCTAAACCACTCCTTAACTCGTTACACTGGCTTCCTGTAAGACATCGAATAGTTTTTTAATTACTTTTGTTGGTCTTCAAATCTCTTAATAAGCAGGCACCTCAATATCTACATGATTCTTTGACCCTATACACCCCTCGCAGGAATGTGCGATCCTCCAGCGACCCACTCCGTCTTACATATAATATCACACGGAAACTTGCTGGAGATAGGACCTTCACAATAACTGCATCAAAATATTGGAATAGGTTACCTTTAATACTTAGGCAATCACCATCTGTCTCTTCATTCAAAAAGGGACTCAAAACATTTCTTTTTTCTAATCCAGATTTTTAGGCTTGTTCGTTTTTAATCTTTTTTCTTGTTGTAAGCGCTTTGGGCCATCTCGGGAAAAGCGCAGTATATAAATAATAATAATAATAATAATAATAATAATAATAATAATAATAATCTTAATCAAGAAAGCCTGAAAACATAAATAATACAACTTTCCTAGGGTTTTCTATGACGAGGAATTCATTTATGACATCAATTTTTAGTTTTAAGTAATGTAATCGTTGTAAATAGCATAATTACCATAATTAGCAAATTAGCATATGCGCAATATATGGAATTCTTTGTCATTGTTTATCCAGAAAGCCTGAAAACATAAATAATACAACTTTTCTAGGGTTTTCCTTGATGAGGATTTCATTTATGACACCAATTTTTAATTTCAAGTAATGCCATTTATGTAATTAGCATAATTAGCATAATGAGCTAATTAACATATGTGCTATATGTAGACTTCTTTGTCATTGTTTATCTAGAAACCCTGAAGAATCGTGCAATGCAACATTTTAACACACTTTTTAAAGACAACACATTAGTTTATAAGAAGATATTCCATGTAGATGTAGCATAATTAGCCTAATTAACATAATAAGTAAATTTGCATATTTGCATTTATTAATATAGTTAATCCAGAAAATTCTTAGATGACAGATTTAATGTGTATACATTTTTATAATGACCGATATTCATCTCAGAGGTCAACCATGTTGACACGAAAAATAAGTAGCCTTATTAGCATAATGAGCATATCAATCAGGCAATTGCCTAATGGCTCTTTGAATTTCTGTCTGACAGGACAGAATACGTAGGTATTCATTTGTAATTTCCCTCTGTACCAGTGATAAGAGCAGAATAAACAGTAATGACAAAGACCAGTAAGTTATTAAAGATATGAAAAAATGGGTTTGGTCGACTGAAAGATGGTTATGGTGGTAAAGAATGTAGATCTTTTCTTCTTTTTCTTCTTTGAGTTTATAGGTGTTGGGGTGTTGTCATCGTTAATATCATCATCATTCTATCATAATAATCTAAAAACTTGTAAAACATGAATTCATTTCCCACATCTCTTATGATCACCTCACATGTTTATTTTGTATTAGCTACATGATAAAGTGTTACTGCACAAAATAACAAAAATATTTCAAAAAAGTTAACTTTCAGAAATAACAAATTTCCATATGCCTTGAAAATGCCTTAATTTTTTTTTTTTTTTTTTTTTTTTGTTGAGATTATCAAGGCTTGTAACCCTCGAGGCCAAGGCATGCCGAAGGCTAAGGCATCCAATTCCGAAGCCAAGGTATTGAAAAAACAGGCCTTGAAGGCGCCTTAAGGCCATGCAAGGCCGAGCATCAAGGCACTACAATACTGTTGCACATATATGCTAGTTAGCTCATTGTGCTAATTATGCTATTTACAACAATTGCATTACTTCAAAATAAAAACTGGTGTCATAAATGAATTCCTCGTCATAGAAAACCTAGAAAACTTGTATTATTTGTGTTTTCAGGCTTTCTGGATAAACAATGACAAAGAAGTCCACATATATTGCACATATTCTAATTAGCTCATTATGCTAATTATGCTATTTACAACAATTGCATTACTTAAAAATAAATCTGGTATCATAAATGAATTCCTCGTCATAGAAACCCCTAGAAAAATTGTATTATTTATGTTTTCAGGCTTTCTGGGTTAAGATTAGCAACATATTATATATTGCATATATGCTAATTTGATGGTTATCCTAATTAGGCTAATTAAAAAAATACCAACCAAGCTGAATTTACCTCAATACCCATCTAGAACACGAATCAATAAAAAAAAACCTTGTACTTAACAACTTTTCCAGGTCTGAAAAACTTCTACTGGACTAGGGTGAATCTTATCATACTTGTAAGTTCTTCACTCTTTTTTTTTTTTTTTTTGCCTTAAGGATGCAATACACAAAACTACAGCTTGTCATTTCTAAAGCTGTGTCGGTAGCATGGAAAGTGATCATAATGCCACAGGAAATGAGGGTATACCTACACTGTCACCGCTCATTCTAGCAGCTCAAACAAGTGATAGTGTGCTACTGATTATTTTTATGTTATTGACGATGCTAAATTTACATGAACTTAGCAATGATATATCGGGGAGTGCTGAGTTGCATTAACTTTTGTTAGAGCAACAGTTGTGGAGCTAATGATGATGACGAGTACATATAGGGAGGCTTCAAGAAGGACAGGGGTGTTATTTATTTATTTTATCTTTTTTTTGTAATGAATTGCTTCAAGATTACACTGCAAGAGAACAAAAATTCCTACCACGGGGGGGGGGGGGGGGGGGTCCTTTAGATACATCCAAATTGGTAGCTCCGCTTCCATGCAGTAGTTTAACCCAAAACAATGTAAATTTATGCTTTTGAACCATTGACACGTCCAATCAGCCTTCCCCACCTTTCAAAACAAATTTGTGCCCTTGATTTTATTTTATTTTATTTATTTATCTTTATGATCCTTTTTTTTCTTCAAATATATTTTACAAACTGATTAAAACATAATAAACAAATATTAATACATTATCAAGTAGAGTAATTGCATGGTATAATTAACGTAAATGAATCATAAAGAAGGATTGTCACAAAAGCAAAGCTTGATGGCGTGACAATACTTTACAAAAAATATGAAATACTAAAGAAAAAGGGATATTAAAAAAGAAAAGAAAAAAAGAAAAAAGAAAGAAAAAACACTTTTCGTTGTATTCAAAGTAATAGAAGTCAAGTAAGGATGGAGATGAGATGAGATGTATGGAGAAAGAAAACATAAAAAGAAGAGGATGGTAAGTAAAAAAGTGAACTGTGTTGAAGAGATATTAGGCAACAGTTAGGCAGAGGGAAGAAATGAAAAGTGGGCAGTGTAGGGAGTGCAAAGAAAGAGAGAGAAAAAGGAGAAAGGGAGGATGAAGAAAGAAAGAAAGAGGGAGAAAGAGGAGAGAAGAAGTAATATGTCATTTACGCCCAGAGTCATCATACTGTTTGATGAGGTACTTTTTGGCGGCTGCCTTGAAAGAATAGAGAGTAGTGTGTGACATGACTGCATCTGGTAGTGAATTCCATATATCTGGAACGGTATGTCTAATAGATTTGTGTGCTAACAAAGTTTTAGGATTATTTAAGTGGTAATTATTAGCGGTACGGGTTGGGTATGAATGAATACTTCTGTCAAGCATAAACATATCACTAAGTGGGGATGGAACTTGATGTATAGAGACTTTAAAGGGCTATTTGGAGTGTATTTATGTCAAAGACTTTAGGGTGTTGAGTTTATGGAATAATGGGGTCGGAGTTCGCTCGTAGTGTGAGCCCGTGCATATATGTAGTGCTTTCTTTTGCAGTAAAAGTATATTGAATTAATCTTGTATATGGCAGTATTTGCCCAAATCATGTTGCACATGTTGCACATGCAAGCCATGCATTTACGCATGACAATTAGACCGCATTATTTCATTTGTACATACACACACACGTTTTTGTTGTTGTTGTTTCTTTCCATTTTTATTTCTTTCCCTTTTCACATAATATCATACACTGAAAGTAATCACATAATCACATACAAAGTATTCATACACTGAACAAATTATATCATCCACTGAATGCAAAGTATACAAGTAAATCATGTAAATGGACTTAAAAGTCTCAAAGGTAAGATGTGCTTCATCAAAATTAGAAAAAAAAGAAAGAAGAAGACAAAAGCAGGGATGGGCACCTAATCACACACAAATTATATCATACATTAAACAAAATGTAAGCATGTACATGTACATAATTCAATTGGATTTAAAAATCTTAAGAGTCAGGGGAAAGGCACCTATACCCAAGAACGAATTTATATTTTTTGTTTCTGTTTTAGGTATTATTTCATTCATTTCTTTTCAGTGAAATTAATAGATATACAAAAGTAGAAACATTACATTTTTGATCTGTGAAAAGGGAAATATTTTATCAAAATCCCCCCTCCTCCCCCCAAACCCCCTCCCTTCTCACGCACACACGCACACACACACACAAACAACCACACAAAAAAAATATGCCCTATTCAAAACAAAGAAGAGTTCAACTCCTCCCACTTCTGTAAATGTAATTTGCTTCTCTTCTTCGCTAACTTCTTTTCATTTTCTCTAAAACTAGTGATCAATTTTAATGTACGTTCTAAGGCTGGAATTATTCCCTTTGACCTTGCAGAAAAAATAATATCTTTCAACAAAACAAAATTATAGTATTACACAGATTTATCCTTGAAGATTTACCCGATAGCCCAAGAAATATCTCATCTCATGACCCTTGTCCAATTTCAAATAGCTTCAAATGTCTTGCTTCTTCTTCCCAAAGTGTATGAACTATTTGACATTTAAGGAGAAAATGCGGATATGTTACAGTCTCAAGTTTACAAAAGGAGCATAAAGTATCCGATATAAAATCAAATTTGAATGGATTCTTAATAGTATAAACAGCTCCATGTAGTAATTTAAACTGGAATTCTTGCAGTCTGCTACAAAGGATTGAACCTTTAACTCGTAAAAATATTTCTCTCAGTTCCACGACGGTGAAACTAAACTATGTCCATCTCTTACCCATAGAACATAATCATTCTGCAGCTGCTTAATAAAGTAATTATAAACTTTCCTTGATGTCAAACCAGACAATAATTCAACGTTTTCTGAAATTTTTGAATGAATATCGTATATAGAAGTATCAATATACATAAAATTTTCCTCCTTATATTTATCTGGAATTACTGAACATAATATGTCATGTATTTTTAACAAGCTATTACCTTTAATTCCCATATTCCCAAAATGAGTATACGGCTTCATCTTTCTATTGTTCATAACATCTCGAAAAAAGCATATTCCATTTCTTAACAAACCTTCATCATAAACCGTTTTATTTCTTATATACACATCTGTGTTATTGAAAATGATAGGGTTATGATCATCATCTTCATAAAATCTACATTTTTTTTCATTTCTTGCCAACCTCTTAAAAGTTCTGTATAAAAAGGGGGTATGTTCTTCAGATCCATTTTACCAATATCATAATTACATAAAAACACAAAACGACCTCCCATCTTTGAACGACAAAAATCAAATGATATCTTCCATCCAGACATTTCTTCCTCACTCAGTAAACGCTTCAACCACATTAATTGTTGACTTTTAACGAATATTTTAAAATTACTCATTCTCAACCCTCCGAATTGGTAATCTTGGTACATATTCTCCTTTTTATTCTATCTTTCCCTTCCCACACGAAATCAAACGATATTCTTTCGACCTCCCTAAAAATATCATGTGGGACCACGCTTCAACCACATTAATTGTTCACTTTTAACGAATATTTCAAAATTACTCATTCTCAACCCTCCGAATTGGTAATCTTGGTACAATATTCTCCTTTTTATTCTATCTTTCCCTTCCCACACGAAATCAAACGATATTCTTTCGACCTCCCTAAAAATATCATGTGGGACCACTATTAAGAAGGATTATTTTTTCAATAATCTTTATTTTGATTCCACTCAATAATTATACATAAATCATAAATTAACATTTCAGTGAAAGTATATAACAAAGCACATTATCAAGTAACATCTTCTTTAAATAGATAACTGAAATTCAAAACTATGAAGAAAAAAAAGCATTGAATGAAATCTTTTCATAAAATAGCCCCCCCCCCCCCCCCCCATGAACATGGGAAACAATATTTATATCAAATAACTGCATATACATTGTACTGGCCTCCCTACACCCAAACCCCTACCCCCTTCACACACACACACACACACACACACACACACACACCTCCCTCTCTCTCTCTCTCTCAGACACACACCCATACACACACCACACGCCCACCCCCCTACACGCACATATACACACACACACACACACAACACAATAACAGTAAGGTTACCCGTTCACACTCATATTTACCTTTAGTTCTTCCCATTTTTGTAGGTTAACTGACAACCTACCCGTTTTCGTAGCTAATTCCTTTTCTTCCCCTATAATTTTCTGTATCTTGATACTGGAAGGTAAATGACCTTCTGCCCTTGATTTAAAAATTGTATATTTTACCCAAATTATAATGCTATTCACACACTTAATTTTATTTGAGTTGCCCGATAATCCTAAAAATATATCTCGCCACTTCATATCCCTTAATTCAACTAAATCAAAGTGTTCAATAGTAAATTGCCATAACTCTTTGACCTTCCCACAATTGGAAAATAAGTGTAAGTAGGTTTCTTTGTCCTTTTTGCAAAATGAACAGAAATCGTCCTCAACAAAACCAAACTTCATTAGCTGTACTTTTGTGTATATGACTCCGTGTAATTGCATGAACTGAAATTCTCTCTGTTTTCTGATAAGTGTTGTGCATCTTGCTGTTATGAAAAGATCACTTATTTCTTTATCCGTTAAGTCAAATTAGCTACTGCAATCCTTTACTTGCAAGTTATATGATTCACGTAATCTTTGACAAAACAGTCATAAATTTTCTTTGATTTTGTAGCCTGAAACATTGATATCTGACCAGCAATATTTAGGTTCATATCAAAATCAAACAAAATCAACTTGCTGAAATTTAACAGAGGGGGTGGCGTTCTTCCAACTAGTGGGTATAACATGTGCAATTTCGATAATCTGAAGCAATTGATTCGCGTTTAACCCAATATTTTGGAAATGGGCCACAGGTTTCAAATGACCATTATCAAAAATATGGTTTACATGGTATATGCCTTTATCAAATAAATCTTTATCAAAAATCATTTTACCTTTCATACATATATTTCTGTTATTAAATATTATAGGATTCTCATCATTTTCAGAGTATCTGAATTTTCCCATATCCTGCCAAGCCTTCAACATTTCTAAATAAAATGGAGGTATTTCCAGTGTTAATTTGGACGTATCGTAGTTACATAAAAACAAAAATCTCCCCCCTAAGGTTCGAAAACAGTGATCAAAGTACAGTTTCCATCCAGCAGTCTTTTCTCCATATAATAAATGTTTTAACCACATTATACGTTGTGTCTTCACAAAAAGTCTAAAATTCATCATTCTCAACCCCCCGTAAGCGTAGTCCTGATACATTACTTTCCTTTTTATACGGTCTTTTCCTGTCCATGAAAATTCAAAAGTTATTTTTTCCACCTCATTAAGCAACCACTGAGGGACTACTATAAGAGATGAGACATAGTTCAACCTTGACAGTGCATATGTTTTTAACAAGTGTATCTTACCCATAAGTATTAAATCCCTCTCTTTCCACCACCCTAATAGCCTCTTTATTTTACTAAGTATCTCTTTGTAATTCAAATCTTCTTTTATTCTAACATCTACAGAAAAATGAATACCCAATATTTTAACTTGCTGAACTAGGTTTCCAAACAAAGATATATGAGGTCTATCACTATCCTTGCCCATCCACAAAAAGTTTGTTTTTCCTTTATTGATTTTAAGACCGCTGACTTTCCTGAATTCTTCAAAAAGATATTGTAGCCTATTAATTGAATTCGTATCTTTACACACATACACACACACACACACACACACTCACACAGAGTCTCTCTCTCTCTCTCTCTCTCCCCTCTCTCTCTCTCTCTCACTCACTCACTCACTCACTCATGGATACAGCCCTCAATCCTGCTGTTTTCATACAACTTCTCCCACTTTAACAAATGCTTGTCTAACTTGTTCCTTTTCTTAGCTATCGCCTTTTCTTCCTCTCGATGTTCTACTATTCTTTGAAAAATTTCCCCCTGAGTAGGAACTACACCCTTTGACCTTGATCTGAAAATAATGTATTTCATTAAAAAGATTACTGTATTACAAATTTTGATTTCAAAGTCTTTTCGAGTAATCCCCACATATGTATATCTTTCCACTCTGCATTTTGAAGCTTTACCAATCAAAAATTTTCAATCACCCTCTGCCATAAAGCTTTGACATCATCGCAATCCCAAAATATGTGTTCATAGGATTCTAAATTTTTCTTACCGAAGGAACAGTAATTATTTTCAACAAAACAAAATTTAAAGAGATTTTCTTTTGTATATATTGCTCCATGAAGTAATTTATAAATGTTGTAAATCTGTCACAAGAATTTCGTAAACCTTTCTGGAAGGGGGGGGGGGGGTAACCTCGCTAGTCATAAGGACCTCTATTCATAAGGACGACTTATTCATAAGGACAGCTATCCATAACGCGTGACTAAATGAATAGCGGTTTTGTACGAATAGCGGTCCTTCTGAATAGCGAGCAAACTATAGACAAATTTCTTCGCAATTCATAAGAACATTCATTCATAAGGACCACTATTCATAACTACTCATAAGGACCGCTATTCATAGCGCGTGTTAAATGAATAGCGGTTTTCTATGAATAGCGGTTCTTATGAATAGCGAGCGGACCCGCTGGAAGGTACATCTTTCAATAGAATGATATTTTCAAAAATCTTCAATGAAATATTATAATTGTGTATATCAACGGAGTAGAAATCGCATAAGTTCCCTTCATATTTTACGCTTTTCAAAACTGCATCACTTATCTTCCAAATTTCCATAACATTTTCACTACTTAAACCTAATTTACGGAAATAAATCAATTGTTTTCACCTGTTCTTTCTCTAAAATGACGTGATCCACTAGATAAATTTCTTTCTTACATAAATCTTTATCAAAAATCATTTTACCTTTGGAAAGGTAATCTTTATTATTAAAACTGATTGGATTAGCTTTTCCTACAAGAAAACTCCTGCTTTTCTCCATATCTTGCCAGGCCTTTAAAATTTCTAAACAAAACAATGGTACTTTAAAAGTCAGTAATTTAACATCGTAATTATACAGGGATATAAACCTTCCACCCACTTTTCTAAAGCTATAGTCAAAGTAAAGCTTCCACCCAATATTCCTTTCCCCATATAGTAGCCGTTTTAACCACATTACTCTTTGAGTTTTCACAAATAATTCAAAATCTATCATTCTTAAGCAACCATCCCCGTAATCCTGGTAGCAGATGACTCTTTTAATTCGGTCTTTTCCATTCCATATGAAATCAAAACTAATTTTCTTAATCTCTGCTACTACCCACTTTGGAACAACTAATGATGAGGAAACATAATTCAATTTTGACAAAGCATATGTTTTAAGCAAATGTACTTTCCCCATCACTGTTAAATCTCTCTGTTTCCACCGTCCCAAAATCTTTTAATTCTACTCAGAATCTCTTTGTAATTTAACTCTTCCCTCATTTTTATATCCAGTGAATAATATACTCCTAAAATTTTTCATTCTAGTTACTATATTGCCCATAGGTAATGTTCCCGAATCTCCTCTGTTTATTCCTATCCTCATCACATTAGTTTTTTCTGTGTTGACCTTTAAACCACTTAACTTATAGAAAGCCCGGAATATATCCTGTATTCTTGTAATCGATGTTTCATTTTTAACGAACAAAGTCATATCACAAAGATATACACACCCCCAACACACACACGCGCGCGCGCGCACACACACACACACACACACACACACACTTTTTTTGTTTTTCAGTAATCTTTATTCAATTTCTGTATATAACATAACATTCGTCTTGAATGTATACAACAAATTACACTCGATAAAATCATTGAAACAAAGCATATACAACAAAAATATCATTGAATGAAATGTAATCATTAAAAAACAAACAAACAAGAAGACGAAGAAGAAGAAAAAAAAAATGCCCCCTCCTTACCTCAAACAATGAATATCAAACTGTATAACATAATTCATTCTTACTCTAGACTCCTTATTCCACTTACTTCCATGCATGTGTGACAACACGACGAAGAATACACAAACAGAAATAAATAATGACCTCGTATAATCCATAATGTTAATACTATGGACCTTGTATTAGCGACCCTCCATCCACCGCCGTATAATCATAATAAGTGTTTAAAAGTCTTAAACTTGGCCCTTATCAAGTTTCATCACAACGAAAACGAATCCCTACGCCCAAACCCAAATTGGAGACAAAGTATTAAAACAGCACATTTCACACTGTCTTGTCTTGTCTAGCAATCTACAGAGAGAGAGAGAGAGAGAGAGAGAGAGAGAGAGAAAAGTCCTACAACCTCGCCTGAGATGTTCGCAGGGTAACCTAACAAAGAAATACACTAGACCAATAGGTCAAAAGCTTTAAACGTGAGTATAAGGTATAATAGAATTAACCCTCTCAATATGGCCCTATAGATCCATCAATGCATGTATACAAGTACATTGTTATGGGCCTGCATGGTAGGTCCATTGAATAAGCCAGTTCACGATTAAGCCTTGCACATGTGCATATAAAGTTATGTGTGCCCAGCTTGTGAAATTCACCTATTGAAACTCTTAAATACTATTCTAACACGTTCAATACGAGGCCTCATGCAGATTCTGTTCTTTGACATTAATGACCCGCAATTGATATGTATGCCTCTTTTTAGAAAGCATACATAATATCCCATTCATTTCATGTCGATGAGGATCGAGGAATTATAATGTGAGGCTGGTTTACGTTTAACCGTGAACTAGTTTGTATATAATAAAGATACCTATTTAAAACAAGCAGGTGCATACACAAATAAAATTTACATATCAACAACGTTGTAAAGACCAAGACATCATAAACTTTGAGTGTCCCTGGATAGGATTAAAAATTACAGTGTCGTTGGAAAACGGCACCATTTTCATCCAAGTAATCCCTTGTCATTGACACAAAGAAGTAACTTTTAATGCATATTACCGTTGCATAGCATATAAATATTTTGACATCCAGAAAATAGCTCATGACTTCTGAATTATGTACTTTAAAAAACTAAGCTCGTACTGTGATTCAATGGAAGAGAGAGAGAGAGAGAAAAAAAATGGCGCCGTTTTTAACATTACAAACACATACCACATTATAGTGTGTTATGATCATGAACATTACCATTATAATGCATTAATTGCTATCAACCAGTTCACGATCAAGCCTTGCACACGTGTCTGCAATTATAAAGTTGTGTGGGTCCAGCTTGTGGAATTCACATGTTAATTTATAATTCAAAGACTATTCTAACATGCTAAACGAGGACGGAAAGGGCCTCGTGCATGTTCTCTCCCTTGTCATTAATGACAAAACACTATACAAACGTTATTATGTAGTCCCCCTTTTTTTCCTTGCCGCTACACATAAACTGGTTTGTACCTTGTATTGGAAAAAAAAAGTTGCTATTATGTTCATAGTTAGCAATGCATCATTAGTTGCAGTAAACTGCTTTCAAATTCTAAACCAAACAGGTGCATATTCAAATGAATGCCCTGATTTACAAAGTTGTTTAGACCAAAACATCATAATACTTGAGTATCCCTTTATTCCCTTAACAGGATTTTAAACAATGTCGATGGAAACGGCGCCATTTTTATCCAGTATTCATGTTTCATTGGCACAAAGAAGTAGCTTTTAATTCATATTAACGATGTAGTATTATCTGGACATCACATAAAATGGATCATGACTACTGAATTACATAACTTTGTCTAAGTTCCATTCTGAAATGGCGCCATTTGGTATCAAGTAATCACAAGGCTCAAAGCAATGACCCACATGGGCTAAACTAGAACAGTGGCTTTGAATTAGTGTGCTAGTTATTAATTGTAAAATTTAAGACATTTTGTTGATGAACCTTGTATCTCAAGGATTAATAATTTATTCCTTGAAAGTCAAAACTTATACCCTGTCTAACAAGTCGCAAACTTTTTTCTTTTTTTTTTAGTATTGTGATTCAAATGACAACAATGGCGCCATCTTGATCTTTACAAAAACACAGGACCTACCGCATTATTATACAGTGTGGTAATGAACATGAAAGTGAGCTATATCATAAAGCATACCACGCATTTGCATGTGAAGTGGACAAGGTATTTTGGCGCCAAAATTTCGGTGGCATTACCATAAAAGTCACTTAAGGAAATTTTCGTGACAGAGAGGACAAAAGCACCCAATTTGGCATGAACACTCCTTTTGGCCTATTTATCAATATTAGTCGAGGAGCCCTCGTGAATTTTTATAGGTGGTCGAGTAAAATGCAAAAATCCAAAATGGCCGCCATCCAATA
The DNA here is from genome assembly GCA_025618425.1 of Heliocidaris tuberculata. NCBI lineage: Eukaryota > Metazoa > Echinodermata > Echinoidea > Camarodonta > Echinometridae > Heliocidaris > Heliocidaris tuberculata. The sequence continues at coordinate 17,914,154 of CM046836.1, read as the reverse complement.
TGATATAAACAATCTTTTCGGGTTAAATAATTTCAAAGAAAGCATAAATTTGTTGTCAGATGAAATTATCGGGATCACATCACATCACTTACCATTTAAAAAATACAGGGCCTGTTTATAGACACCCTCACTTAGATCAAAAATTTTGCTTGGATAACAGTCACTGTAAAAGGAGCTGCATTTCAGCCAGGAAATCAAATGAAAAACACAGCCGAATCATTGGCAAAGCGTTCTACTCATTCCTAGGTGTTTTTAAAGTCACGAATGAGATATATTTTTACTCTCATTTTTTCTCGATCAGTCTTGATGCTTCTAATAATTGATTTTTATTTGCCGCCGCAAAAGAGTAGATATTGGCTAAGGAGCAAACAGACTGCGAATACATGGTGTATCGAAATACCTCTCCAAAACAAATAAATTTATCTTCATTTTATAAAGGATCACAGACTCACTGTACAATTGCATTGGGGAATAGGAACGATATTACAATCCTTCCCTCTTAGTAGGCCTTCCCAGTCCAATGAATTACCGAATGACATGAATCTGATAAAATACATTTTTGTTAGTTTGTGAATGAAAGTACAGTAATAAACCTCTACAAACAGTAATACACGTCATTGAGGTAGATATAAAAGAACGCATGATGATGCTCCTTTCACAAACATTTAAGTTTTTATTGGGAGTCATGATGAACTTGAAGTATAATGCAGATTTTTCCCCCAGATATCTTAATTTCTGAGTAATCTAGCTCTTTGTTATGTCTATCATTTATATCGCATCGCATCTTTTAAAATACTTTTGTCATTTTGCAAAGATATTCTTTTTGATGTAATCCATGTCACATAAGTCCTAGGACTGCGATTTTTCATTTTTTCCATAAAATCTCTCTCCATCTCTATCATTATTTAATGTATAGCTGTTTGCACACTACTGCAAATCAAATGAATAATTGACAGGTATAAATTATAATACCTTATTGAAGTTACTATTACAAATATAATATATACAGCATATCGCAAGTGTGATTGCTGTATAAAGCACCAATAAAGCATATATAGGGGATGAGGCAGTGGGGGCGGGGGAGCCTGGAGCTGGGCGCAACTCTATCCCTAAGGATTTTCAAAGTTTCATCACCTCATATTTGGGCAGCGAGGTGCCGGAATATCTCATTTTCATATCTTATCTAATGTTTTTTGATGGCGATTTTTAAAAATTTTTCTCAAGTAAATTATCTTATTTTGAAAACTGGAAAGTTGTTATTCCGGCAATAGTCATCAGCCCCCCCCCCCCCTCGCAAATTGTGCCCGTACGCCTATGCAAGAGACTGACCTCAATTTTGTATTAACTTGTGAATAGTTTATGGTTATCTAAGTCAATATTTTTAAAAATTCCAGATAAAAATTATTAAAGAACCAAACCTGATATGTAAAAAAAAACCTTACATAGTTTATATTATGTTTTGCATGAACTTTGTGATATAATGAATATCTAAATAGTCGGGTCTGACCAGCACCATCCTGCCCTGTGTCCTGTCTTTCCCCGCGAGCCCCCGCTAGCCCCCGCTAGCCTGCCTTCCCGTAGTCTGGATTATATTTAACCATAAATATATATTACCATGTATTAACCATAAAGATATTTTTCAGTTGCGTCAGTATTACATTCTGGTAGCGAAATCAGATGGTACTAAGCCTCAAAAGTCCAGAACAATTACAATTTCAGCATAATTTTTATTTTTTCACTCACTTCGTGGAAGACCTCTTTGTTTCAGTTTAACCAAAGAAAAAAAAACACGAAAAATAAAGAGTTGTCGTGGCAATACTAAGTTCATTTTCTCTGCCTTGGAGTCGGTTTCCGTCATAGGCGTGCTGGTCTTCGGCCACGTGCACAAACTCAATGGAGCGTTCGCGCGCTGAGCAAAATGCCAGCGGTCCAAGCAAGTGTCCCACGCCAAAACTTCTCACATACAATCCTGTCAAAAACAAGCGCAGCGATATCAAACACTGACATAGATAGCAAAACATACGGAGCTATCGCGTGTGTCTCATAAAATGAATATTGATGACCGCAACGGTTCATCAGACGCTTCTGAGCTTGCCACATACGTAATATCCCAGTCTATAACTGAATATTTCTTGTAACACAGCTCAGTTTTAGGAACTATGTCGCCTTGCGGGCAACCCTACTCTACTCATGAGTAATCATTGTAGCTTTAAAGAGAAATGGAATGTATCATATTTAGATAAAAGGTATATGGGCCCAGCATATCCCTGAAATATGAAATAAAACATAGAATCCATAATCATGATAATAGACGCCGTTATGCTGAAATTGTAATTGTTCTGGACTTTTGAGGCTTAGTACCATCCGATTTTGTCCAGCTTTCACTCAATTCATATGAAATCATCCTTGGGACATGCTGCAAATGACATGGTTTGAGAAAAACATACACATAAGCAGCGACATGGTGTATATGCTGTTCGAAGTACATGTAGTTCTCTTAACCAAATCCCATGACCAATTCCCATGACCAAATTTCATGCATATGACATGTATGACCAATTTCATGCATACGATCAAATTTCATGCATATGAATTAATAATGTATCATTTGAATCCGCTATTGATCCCTCCATTGCATAGCACACACACACACACACACACTCACACACACACAGAGAGCGGTGTATCTGGACTTTGGCTTTGGGGGAGGGGGAGGGGCAAAATATCGAACCGATGGTGATCAAGAAAAAGGTCCTAGTTTGTGTCGGAATGGTTGGGGGTGTCACAAATTAAGTTCCAATAATTTAACTAGTAAAACTTGAACGTTATTTAATTGCAGTTTTATATAAAATAATTGATACTTTTCCCTTTAGTCTGTGAGTCTGCGCAATTTGCTGTCAACCTCTGACCGACGCGTGATGTTTTCTTTACGCTCGCATGATCTTATTTTAGAGCATTACATTGGTTCGCTGGTTTTAGAAGCTAGCGTCCCTAATTTGCATATTGCAGAGAACCGCGCCTTGCCCAAGGTATACGGGCACTGCACCACCGTCTTTGCTACACGACAGATGTGTTTGTTTGAGCAGGCAGTCAGCTCATAATGGCAGCAGTCAACTTAGCACCTTTAATGTGAGTGAGAGAATGTTGATAGACGAGAAATGGAACCAGTTTTGCTGTTTTCAGGCGCATTTTATTCATATTTTGCGGAAACCAGATATTTTCCAGTCTCCACGCCTCTACTCTATCTCTCCGAGGTTGCACTAGCTGCCCTGCAATTGTTGTATTCGAGATAACGGAAGTGGTTTTTCTTTTAAGTTGTACATGGTCTTTGGATGCTTATAAAAGAAGAAATCAGTCAAATTGCTTACTATTTAAAATTTATCAAGAACGAACAAATGAAAATGTGAATTTGATAAACTGATAATTTATTTTTTGATATGAAGCGAACGAAGGAGTTGTTTAGTAATGTATATTGTTATTTGACAAGCTGAATAATTTAATTGTCTTATAATCTTACTATACCAAGAAAATGCATATTTTTATGAAAGAATATTGAAATATTGTTTTGTTTTTAATAATAGAGAAGTATAGAGAGGGTATTTATTATACCGAGTAAACATTTATGCAAAAAACTGATTGGAAAATGTGAACAAAAGCTTTTCATGGACTTATTGTTTTCGGTGTCAATATTATTAATGACATGCATAGGCCTAATCCATTTTATGAAATTAATGTGATTATTATAAACGCTTCTTAATGGTTTGCATTGTAGGTATATTATGAACAATGTATTATGATTAGGGTGATAATTGTTTTTAAAGCCCTTTGTCGGGAGTAGGCCCACCCTGTGTGTACCCCACCGTGTAATCAATATCCAGAACGATGAAGCTCCAGTGAGCACCCAACAGTCGACGTCTACGAGAGGGAAGGATCGACGAATCCAAGGTTACAATTCGCTTGACGATAGTACTCCGATGTCGCATTTCTGTTCCACGCGAGGACTATCAGTCAATAGCTTGAGAACTCTCGCGAGCTCATTTTATAGGGAAGTTTCCTTTATCAAAATAATTATTTTAACAACGCTACCACTTTATTGGAAATTGTAATGAGAGTATATTGTTCATCTAATTCTTTTCTGTAAAGATATTTTTTTTGTTCTTTGATTATATATTTGAATTTTGCAATATTGTGTGAACTTAAACCAGTAATAAATATTTAAATTTCGTTTATTATAATGTATCACTGGACTGAACAGAATAGTTTGTTTATGTCTTGAATAATTATATTCGTATATCCGCGACAGGGGGTAGGACGTCCGATTTTAATTTTAGTATTTAAAAAAGAAATCAATGTAAGTGTCATTAGCAACAGCACAATGAGTCCTATATATTTGCCTCAATGTGTTTTGATTGAAAGTGTTGAACAGGATTAATTCTTTATAATTCATCCATAAACTATCGATTTGTATGTTTGAAGATATTTCAGTTTTTATTTAAATGCATAATATAAGAGAGGCGTTCAAATTCGCTCTGTTTGGCTTAGCACGTGCTCCAGTAGCTGTGTTTACCTTTTCAGTGACGGCCGGTGTCATAGGCGATTTGTTCCGAGCAGGTGATTGGTTCCACAGGATCCAACCGACTGAATGTCTACCCGCCGATTGGATCCGCTTTGGTCGAGTCGATGCGAGCGTCATAGGCGATTGGTTCCGGTGTCATAGTCGATCTGTTCCGGGTTCCGGCGGAACGAAACGACTAGTCGATTCGTTCCCCGGAACCAAGCGACTAGTCGATTCGTTCCAGTGGACTCAAACGACTGATATCACTTTTGGCCGATACGTAACGAAAGCCGCCGTTTGGTTCCGACATTAGTTTTCCATTGGGGCAGTATTGTTTACCTGCAATAGGCTGCATACTTCATTTTCTCCCTTTTTTCATTTCTTTTTCTTTTCTTTTTCTTTTCTTTTTCTTTTCTTTTTCTTTTCTTTTTCTTTTCTTTTTCTTTTTCTTTTTTCCTTTGCGCAGAATGGGGAGGGGGGGCTACTGCCCCCAAGCCCTCCACCAGTACGCCAGTGATGTATACAGTGTATACAGTGGCGGACTGGGGGGGGGGCAATCCCGGCCCGTGCCCCCCCCCCCCATTTTGAAAGAAAACAATGCATTGTGCCCCCCAATTTTTGATTGTGCCCCCCCCCTTTTAGAACAGGAAACCTTTTTTTTTTTTTTTTTTGCTTGTCAGAGTATTATGGAGGGGAAATGTACCCCATAACCCCCCCCCCCCCCCACTGAGCGACTTTTGGAGGGCTGGCGAGACCAGAAAAATATGGGTCTCCCTCCAAGCAGTTTCCCAAAGTTGACAATCCTCCATTTGTTTGCCCCCCCCCCTTATACGAAATCCTGTATCCGCCCCTGAGTGTATGCTTATTCATATCTTAAGTCCATCTGTAATGGCCTGATGGGCAGTGGGTATCCAGGATTTTGTAACGGGGGGGGGGGGGGGGAATCTCCGAAAATTTTCTGACAAGCAAAAAAAAAAAAAGGTTAGCACATTTTGGGGGTCTACTTTTCCTCCAAAATTCTCTGACAAGCAACAACAACAACAAAAAAAGGGGGGTTATCGCATTTTGGGGGTGTAGCAAACATTTTTCATTAACCCGATAACCTTTTTTTGTGTGTGTCCCAGTGCTGATGGGGGAACATGGCATGTATTTTTACACTAGTTATTATTGGACCACATAATTTTGAAAGACAAAGCTTTACAGATAATAAAAGCTAGAAATGTGCTAACCTTGTTTCACTCTCTATTTCCAGCAAAGATTTTTTTTTTTTTTTTTTTTTTGGTCACTAAAACCTGGGGGATGATTGTATACACCCTGCTATCTTTGCCCCTTTCACGTAGGGATCCCATTTGGAAGCATCTAAAAGAGTTGAATAGTTCACAATACAGGTCACATGTATGATATCCAGTATGCTATGTGTTTCATGTATTAAAGGGTAAACATATGTATACTCTGTTCTAGCTTATATTGTTGTATTTACTGTTGCACCTTAACTGTCAAAATGACAAAATTCGCGAAGAGTATGGTGGTTGATCCAGTGTCCGAACACTTTTCAGAAAATCAACGATAGAAAATTAAATATCAAACGAATATCTGTCAAACTTACATAATGAATGCTCAAAGTCCTACAGAAAAAGAAGTTGATTAAATTTAAAAAAGACAACGTAGATTTAATACGATATTCCCTTCCGAGTGAACCCCTTCCCAACGACGCGGCGTTTTGGTCGCTTGAAAAAGGTACCGTAATTCCGAACGTGTGAAACCTATGGGAAAAAGACACACCTTTGTTTCAATAGTGTGGTTTTCATACGCGTATTTCCCAAGCGTATGAAAACCCATTTTAGGCGCTTAACTTTACACGTTCGGTAATACAATCTGTTCGGAATTACAATCCTTGACTATACATCTTTCTATACAAAATTCGTAAATAGGCAACAGTGTCCGTTCTGTTGGTGTGGCTGATTTGGAGGACTTTGATTGGTTACAAAAGGCGACCAGAAGAGTACATATTTCTTTAGGGGTGTTACCATGACATGATGCTTGAGCAGAATAGAGATTCGGATCGCATGAGCGGCTAAATATCTCGTCGATTGGTTCCAAGGAACGAATCTCCTGGCCGGAACCAATCGCCTATGACGCTCGCATCGACTCGACCAAAGCGGATCCAATCGGCGGGTAGACATTCAGTCGATTGGATCCTGTGGAACCAATCGCCTGCTCGGAACAAATCGCCTATGACACCGGCCAGGAGATTCGTTCCTTGGAACCAATCGACGAGATATTTAGCCGCTCATGCGATCCGAATCTCTATTGTGCTCAAGCATCATGTCATGGTAACACCCCTAAAGAAAAATGTACTCTTCTGGTCGCCTTTTGTAACCAATCAAAGTCCTCCAAATCAGCCACACCAACAGAACGGACACTGTTGCCTATTTGCGAATTTTGTATAGAAAAATGTACTCTTCGCGAATTTTGTCATTTTGACAGTTAAGGTGCAACAGTAAATACAACAATATAAGCTAGAACAGAGTATACATATGTTTACCCTTTAATACATGAAACACATAGCATACTGGATATCATACATGTGACCTGTATTGTGAACTATTCAACTCTTTTAGATGCTTCCAAATGGGATCCCTACGTGAAAGGGGCAAAGATAGCGGGGTGTGTACAATCATCCCCCAGGTTTTAGTAACAAAAAAAAAAAAAAAAAAAAAAAAAATCTTTGCTGGAAATAGAGAGTGAAACAAGATAATCACATTTCTAGCTCTTATTATCTGTAAAGCTTTGTCTTTCAAAATTATGTGGTCCAATAATAACTACATCAAGTACGTATTGCATTTTTAGTTTAAAATACATGCCATGTTCCCCCGTCAGCACTGGGACACACAAAAAAAGGGTTAATGAAAAATGTTTGCTACACCCCCAAAATGCGATAACCCCCGTTTGTTGTTGTTGTTGTTGTTGTTGTTGTTGTTGTTGTTGCTTGTCAGAGAATTTTGGAGGAAAAGTAGACCCCCAAAATGTGCTAACCTTTTTTTTTTTTTTTTTTTTGCTTGTCAGAAAATTTTCGGAGATCCTCCCGTCACAAAATCCTGGATACGCCACTGCCCATCAGGCCGTTACAGATGAACTTAAGATATGAATAAGAATATATACACTGTATACATCGCTGGCGTACTGGTGGGGGGGGGCTTGGTGGCAGTAGCCCCCCCCCCCTCAATTCTGCGCAAAGAAAAAAAGAAAAAGAAAAAGAAAAGAAAAAGAAAAAAAGAAATGAAAAAAGGGGAAAAATGAAGTATGCAGGTAAACAATACTGCCCCAATGGAAAACTAATGTCGGAACCAAATGGCGGCTTTCGTTACGTATCGGCCAAAAGTGATATCAGTCTCTTGAGTCCACTGGAACGAATCGACTAGTCGCTTGGTTCCGGGGAACGAATCGACTAGTCGTTTCGTTCCGCCGGAACCCGGAACAGATCGACCATGACACCGGCTCCAAAACGTCTAATTTAACTATACTGTTCTGAGACCGAGCGCGAAAATGTATGAGGTTTTTAAAGCAATTTGATTACAAATTCTTTTGAAATAAATGCTTCATAAAGATTGAAAGAGTCAATTGCCATCATTTTTTAGGGGATGCATGGGGGGCGGGGATGCATAGCCCCCTTGTTCATGAACCTGCATGTCATTAACTACTGTTAATACGTTTTTGAGGACTTCCCCCCCCCCCCCCCCCCCTTCCCCCAGTCCGCCTGGCACGTATTACAACGCAATTTGGCTAATGCACGACATATCGCAATACCTAGAGATTAGAGTGGTCTATCCTGCAGTCTTTATTCCCAGTCTGAGCCACATGATGGCAAAACAGCGCGAAAACATTAAATTGTCTATATGATTATCCCTACATGGTGTGTGCGTCAGTGGGTGTATTACAGATATAGGTGCTACGGTAATAATATATTACCCTATATTGCGGACTTGCACTAATGCATTGATGACTGAGAACCTCCAAAAAGCTTTTGTCAATTAATTATTTAGATTGATTCAGGGGCTGCCATGGAAACATAACAGACACACTCCATGTGCAGCAGAGAATAGGGACTGCACAGTCGTTTTCTATACCAAGGATTTGGCGCTCCCCAAAACTATATGACGAAGAAGCATTGTGCTTTTGAGATAGGTATTTGGTGCAACAAAACATATCCATATTTGGCGAAGAAGCATATGATTGTGCTTTTGAGATAAGTATTCGGTGCACCAAACATACCCATATTTGGCGAAGAAGCATATGATTGTGCTTTTGAGATAAGTATTCGGTGCACCAAAAATATCCATATTTGGCGAAGTTGCAGTGAGCATGCATGGATGAGGAAGTGAGTTAAGGTAAATATGGTATGCAGCTGTTTATGCACTTTATCTAGAACTTTATTTTAGCTGAGTGTTATATATTGGATATATATTGTTGATTAATAATCTTTTTTCCTTTTGGCAGATCTTGTCGATTTTCCACTTTTATGCTTCCAGCATTGCAACATTTATATATTTTTATTCATAGGCACAGGCCCGAGTAAAAACTTTCCAGTTTCTAAATTTAAGAGAAGCGAGCAAGCAAAAGTTTAAATGTAAGGTGACTGGTGCCCACGAATATGAGGTAAAATTATAATGGTTGCCCGAACAATGTCATATTCCTGGGGGAGGGGGTGCTGGCTGTGTTTATAGACTGTACAATATATTCAATAGATTTGAAGGCCAAAAAAGGGAGAGGTCTTGCACTATTCCCTTTTAGTTCATTCGTACGGTCTTAATTATACATTGCAGAATTTGCCTTTATACGAGCCTTTATGCATTTCCTACTTAACCTTTGCACATCATATTTCGCTAGTATCGCTGGCGAAAAAATATAAAGAATATATCAGAGCTCTGTTTTTATTTATTTATTCATTTTGTTACATAAATCATGGCAGTACCCCTTTTTCTTTGAAATCAGCACTCTCTCATTAGCCTGTTAGTTGGACCAATTAATTTCTCTGAAGGCCTGTTGTGTAATTAGGTAGCATCTTTAATCTCCACCTCCAAACAAGACAGTGATGGGAATGCAACACATTGTTACAAATCAGCATAAACAGAGTACAGGCTGCAGGGTACACGCCTGATGAAGACGTCGGGGGCGGGTGCAGTGTGGAGGCTAGGCTGAAGCAAGTTCCAGCGGGGGACTTCATTCCCAACACTAGCATATAACTTTTCTTGATTACTGGTAGAGTGGCACGTTCACGCGATGCTACTTTGAATTTAAAGTTCTTCATGACGAAGCATTTGTTATTTTTTAATATTTAACTTCATCTTAGGGGATTTTGATTTAATTTTTTCTTTAATTTCATGGAATAATAAAATAGAAATCCTTTTCCCCATAATCGAAATTCAGTGAAGTTTGACTTTGGACATTTAGTCACAGTGGGTCTGTACTTCATATTTATTTTGTACACCCTTACTTGCCTGTAGAGTATCACTGTACCGTTATACATGAGTTGATATTTTGTCTGTAAGACGGAAAACAGGGTTCATAGAACCATACAGGGCCTCCGCTCAGGTGGTACTTTTTTTCTTAAAGCCTAGCTGTTATTTAAAAAAAAAGGTGGGGGGGGGGGGAGTATGCCTGGGCTGAAAGTCAGCCATATAGCCTGCATATTAAGTGTTATTGGAGGGAGTATACCGGCTTCAATTGTCTGTCGCAAGTGATGTGCCACTTAGTAAATGCCCGTTATTTAGTTTTACAAACAAATGCACATTATTTAGTTTTAGCATAATCAGTCACCAGCTATCCATGAGCCACTACTTACTTGGAAAAGCAATCAATCAAAAATGCCATATTTATATTAAGAATTACGTATAATGGAGTTTCAAAATGCACGCACTTCAGAGACTGGCATAGATAAAGAAGAGGAGGGGGAACGGAGGCACATGCCCCCAGTCGAATGGAGAGACTTTTGTTGTTGTTGTTTTTTTTTTTTAATATAAGAAGAGATAAAGATAGAGGGACATATGGAAAGGGAAAACCAACATCAAAAAAATACAACTGAGATACATCCTCCCCTATCTCGATGGCCTTTCCCCCTGCATTTCATCCATGCCCCTGGTGAGACCAGTCCGCCATGACACACGTTCCACCTATTATTAATAAGCTAGACCCATGCCCATGCTAAGCCACTGCCTACAGATACAGAAACATTTAATGAGGTTTTATGTATGCTTACGGCGTAAAAATTCAAAACACCGTGCTTCAGTGGTGTAGACAGTTCCAAATTGTGTGTGTGTGTGTGTGGGGGGGGGGTATGATTTCATGAATTTGGGCCTCCGTGTCTAGCAGTGGCGTATCTAGGGATTGTGGCGACTGTGGCAAACAATGAAATTGCGCCCCCACCCCTAAACTTATCAGCTCAAAAGTACAAACCATATATGTCCCGCTTTAAATAAAGAAATTACAGCGTCGTGTGCCCGGAAGAAGGGCGCGAACGGCAAAAATGACAAAAATTTTCGATTTTGAGTTTTCGGTAATATATGATAGAGAATTAAAAGGCCTTTCGATTGATATGCTTCTCAACTCATATAGTGCCTTAATTGTTACGTAATACAAGAAAATGAAAATGGCGTGGGCAGCCAAATACAAAAATCCTTCCCGGCAAAAGGGCGCGAACGCCTGTGCGCGCACTGAAAACACCGTTTCGATAAAACCGCGATTGACTATTATGCTTCATTTTGCAGCCGCATTCTGAAATAATTAATAATCGAAACATCTTCTTAATTTCACCAAATGATAAAATAACACTTCCAGAATCATCAGCGTAAATATTGTTACCAATAGTGATAAACTTTTAAAGATATGAATACATTTTCCGTTCACGACTTTCTGCTGGGAACAAATTACGCGAAATCAAGTGTTTTTCTTCCCGGCAAAAGGGCGCGATCAACGGAACATTGTTCGCGCCCTTTTACCGGGAAGAAAATCTGCGCGACGTAAGCCCATTTTGCCCGGAAGAAGGACGCGAAGCCTCTTGCGCCTAGCCGTGGATGTATCGCGAACATTGTTCGCGCCCTTTTGCCGGGAAGAAAAAACACTGATTTCGCGTAATTTCTTCCCAGCAGAAGGTCGTGGTCAGAAAATGTGTTCATATCTGTGAAAGTTTAGCACTATTGGTAATAAAATTTACAATGATGATTCTTGGAGTGTTATTTTGTCATTTGGTGAAATTTAGAAGATGTTTGGATTATTAAGCACTTCAGAATGCGGCTGCAAAATGAAGCATATTTTTTAATCGCGTTTTTCTCGAAACTGTGTTTTCCGTGCGCGCAGGCGTTCGCGCCCTTCTCCCGGGCACACTACGACAGGACTACGTAAAAATGATTTCTTATGCACCTCACCAGGGGTTGGAAGCCATAGTTTGATGAAAAAAGAAAATTTTTCTTTCTCTTATCCCCTTTCTCTTTCCCCCTTTTGCGTTTTTGGCGCCCCTTAAGTGCCCCTCTACCCCCCTTAAATACGCCACTGGTGTCTAGTAATGTCATGGATGATTCTCCCTATAAACTGCTAATTAGGAAAGCGCGTAATAAGGGTTGAGGACACGCTAGGTGGGGGAAAAATGTGAGTGAAGATAACTTCTTTAGTGTCTTTTGTATGGTTTTATGATTGCAGGCTGGGGACTAACATTATTTCCCTTTTCGGTCTTTGTATAAGGGAGTGAAGCGACACGGAGTGTTTCAACATTTTCTATAATTATTTGGATGTACTTGCAAACCGACGCAATATCTAGCATTTTGGTGAAACTCTGAATAACGATCCTTCGAATGTAACGAATTTTGAATAACGAATTTACGATGACCTCTTAAACCTGTAGTGATTATAGATAAACGTCCAAACTTTATCATTATTGTTAATGTTCTTCTTATAATTATTACTGTTACTACCTCTATATTGCTTTTATAACTAACATCTATATTATAATTGCTATACTTTCGCGTTTTTTTTCTCCATCGAAACGGGGGGGGGGGGGGGGGTGATAAAACTCCCCCATCACCTAAAATTCTGGGATATGCATCCCCCATCCCGTTTGCTATCTACGCCCCTGCCATGCTTCATTAAAAACATTTTTTTCGATAGCGACATAGAACTGAAACTTTTAAAAGTTCATGTACCTGTATAGGCATATCAAATTCTATAATCACGTATTAACATTTGGAATGACAGTAACCTGCATACACATCTTACCTGTGTACGGTACGTGTTTTTACAGACAATGCCTTATTTTCAATAGATGGGATGTTGGTTCACAGGAATTACTACAACCGAACAACCGTAAAATGCAGTTATATCACTTATATCTGAATGGTACTGGCCTCTTCCTTATTTTGCAACAACACTGCTCGTTCCATAAATTGACAACCATTGTACGTCCATACCTATTTGCATGTTTTCTTTCATGATTTTTGCTATACAAAAGCTTTAATCCATATAGCTGGCCTCTCCTAGGCAACAAAAAGATTGGACTGGGACCACAATGACCCCCCCCCCCCCCTTTTTTTTTTTACATAGAAATCATGATCATGCGGTCAGTCAGAGTGCTCTCGATCTGCGTTAACTCCCAATCTCTAGTTTATAAAGCATGAAAACATGTTCGTCGTAGCTGGCGCTGTGTATAGTAGCTGTGAAATGATCATTGACAGCTTACGCCCTTTAAAATTTTGTTTTATTCCCAAATTTATTGGAATGTATTGGGCGTCATATGATCTTGCTTTACATGATATCATAGAACATTACCTTTCAGCAATTATATCCTTTAAGTTTTATTAGTAAATAACAAAATAATATAGTGTAATCAATGGATTAGGCTACTGCAATAATGAACTGACTTAGCACGGTGATGCATTTAAAATAGCACATGACGTGGGGTTGTTTGTATAATCATAAATAATGAAGAAGTTGTTTTGGATTTGATTAGCGCTTAATAAATATTGCCTTTAAGTGCTCAGTAAAAAATATTAGATTCAATTGCTATTCCGCGTGTATGAGAGCATCCTTTCTAATATCATATGAAAGGTAATTCATGATTCTGGGCTGCGAAGTGTTGTGTTTACCAAAATTGTAAAAATAATTGATTCTCTTTCTATAATTCAATTTTATATTTTCAGTTAATAAATACTCTCTTACAAAGATCTTAAACGAGATATTACGTCAGATACATTACCATGATTCTTTAAATTATGTGTGCTAATAATCGACGTTATTTCCTATCCTCTGTATTTTTTTTTATCAGGCCTGCGTCAAAAACGCTGCGTGACTTTAAGTTTGTCAGTTGCAAAGCCCAAAAATATGAGAAGTAATATTCAACATGCGGAAGTATAAGTTTGCGAATCCAAATAACTTTCACGATTTTTGAGGTCGAAATTTTGTCATTTGTGCCATCGGAATTGAACGCTGTAGCGGAGAATGGCCCTTACCGTACCGTAGTACAATTTAGAACATTTTGAAAGTCCCTTTCTATCTTGCTGTAAGCGCCACGAAGACGCTGTATTTGTCACTTACACCTCGTAATGACCATGTAGATGCCATGGCACGGAAGAGCCATGTGGCCATTTTTAGCCTCAGTTAATGCCCTCAGAGCTACCGTTCATGTGAAGTGCGATAGCATTACGAAGGTGTTTAGGAAGGTGGTTACCCAGGCGGCGAAGTGAGGGGAATGTATCAAGACATTTGTTTATGGATGAAAGTAGTTATTACTTGCACAGTGTTCAATTAGAATCAGTTGCATTATCATTCACTGCAGTTTTTGGCGTCACTATTTTGCTGGGACAGAGATCTTGTGTTGCCCCCTTCCAAAGCAGTGATTCTTCATTTTGTTTGTTTTAAAGCTTGGGTTTACAATAATTCTTTTTATAAAAAAATAGATCTCAAATTCGCAGATTGGAGAATTACTAAGTTTGAGAGCAAAACTATAGAATCATCTTCTTTATCTAAAATAGAAAAATAGTCTTTCTATCTTATATAAGTGCAAAGCCTTTCATTCATATTTTATTTCAAGGGATGTAATGGGCAATTTGCACCCTTTAAAAATACTCCTGGGTTAGGAAGGAATATAACATTCGTTTCCAGGATAAGAACCGCCACAAATAAGTTTACCATGGACTGACATTCTTTCCCTAAAACTATTTTTATATCAATATTTAACAAGCGAGTAAAATTATGAGATTGATCGGTATATTGACAGCCACTTTTATATTTTTATCCTTTGTAATTTATCAATTGTAATTTTCTTAAGTTAAAAATGCATCTGTCCTTTGGTAAACTGAAACTCTGCATGTTTTCGGAGAAGTGAAAAAACCCAGAGGGATCACGAAACACAAGGGATCACGAAATCTACAAAAAACTTCGACGGTATGAACTTTTCTAGGTTCACTTTCATCCTACATAGGACTGTCAAATGGATTAATACTTTGATGATAACTTGTTTTTGCTATTAGAGTCAGCATTTTCTTCCTGAAAATAGCTATCTCGGATAAATCGATCTTTTTCCAAAGCTTTAGTTTTCATGTTTTTAGTGTGTTTTTGGATTTTTGCAGGGTGGAAAGATTAGGGCGAAATGTGATTCACTGCACATGAAAACTTGCGTCAGTCTAACTTCGAAGATAAAGTTGATACTGGGCCCTCTTTCAACTCAACTCAAAAAAATTAAACACAACTTAATTTTCAACCAATCTGGATCGCCTATATTCATGTTTGATTCTGCTTTCTGTTTATTCAACTTAATTTTGATAGGAACAGATTGAAAAATAACATGACAGATATGTAGTATTTGCTCTTTTTCCTAGATAAGTCATCGGTAACGGAATTACAGTCATCGGTAACGGAATTACATCTTCCGAAATTTACTAAGAAAACTAAAGTTTCTTCAATATCCTGTTAATTAACTTAAATGTTGAAAAATTATTATTAGCAATCTCAAGTGAATAAAACATAGTAAAATGAGTACCATAAGGCCATTATGAAAAGGTATCTGTGAATATACTGGAAATGGGTAAGATTACAAAGTTTTAGTTGAGGTAAGCAGCAACTGCTTGGTATATTTGTGTTTAATTTTGTCAGTTGAGTTGCAGGAATTTAATCATCAGCGTAAATAAACATAATTATAAAACAATATTCGATATTACAAATTGGCATAATAGCTATGGTAACGGAATTGCGTAATATTTGAACTCGATACTAACTAATCATTCATTGGCTATTCTTCGCAAATGAAGATATGAAGGTGTTCCTCTACTAATCAAAATCCTTTAAAGGATAGACTTGCAAGTTAGTCACCTTATCTCTCTAAACCATCAAAAGGAGAACTTTTAAAGGCACTGTGAAGGATTGAAATGCAAAAGCAAAACAGCAAACAGGTGTGATTGAGTGATAGTATGGTAAATTGCATTTTATATCTTACAAGTATGTGAAAATCACATGGAAAACCCTAATTATCTGTAAAGCTAAAGCCAGCCTTAGTTTTAATGTTTATTCTGTATTTATGTCTGCCAGAATATAAATAAAAGAAAATTCAAAAGATTTCGCAAATTTTTGACATGAACTCTAATGACAGAATGGTAAGTAAATGAATGGTAGGTGACATATTCAAACTGACATTTACCAAGACCTAAAAACAAATCAAAACAGTGTTTTATAATAAATTGGGCTCTTTTTCAAAATGTTGATGTTGTCTAAAATGAAACATTCCTCTTTTCTATAACCATATGTAAAGTAATTTAAACATACACATTTATTATTCATACTGGATTCTTTGCCTCTTTTTTGCAATTAATGACATGTCAGAGCTACTTCATATAAGATATATGCATAAAGCACATGTCCTAACTTCTCAATCACATTTTAGTCTTTTATGCATGATGGTAATTCCGTTACCATGTAATTCCGTTACCACAAATTTGGCCAAACAGGAAAAGATATGCAAATATGTGTTATCGGTAGTTTGGAGGTACAAGTTTAAATCAGAGAATTTTCAGTTTTCCCCAAAAAATATTCACTCTTAAAGCTAGGATGAAAATTTTCAGCCATTTACGGTAACGGAATTATACCCAAATTTTATTAGATTTTAAGCACGCTTCCTGAAAATACTGGTTTGATATATGTCTCATACCTTGGAACACATGTTGCGTACACATACACAATTATAATGAAAGTTAATGCATGAAACACAAATTGAACAATGTATTCATTTCATCAAAATCATTACATTGCCCAAAATATTTAGTAAACAGCAAAAAATGTCATGTAATTTCAAACATGCATTGTGCAAATTCCGAATGAGATGGGGAAAAAGTTTTTTCAGTTCTTTTAATTCAGGTATTTGGCTATTTGGAAGAATTAAAGCAATCTTCATAGTATAAATCTAAAATTAGCTGATTTGCCCTTCTCATGTGGAATTGCCCTGATGTCGGAGATTATACGTTTCAGTTCGACGTGCGAATAAATTTGATAATTGACGCATGGTTTTCCTTCTGAAAATTAATAATACAATTTGTAGGAATAACAACTGCTCCCCGAGAAATACCATTTTAGCATAACGAGTGTTGAGAAGATCTAATTTCAGGTTAATGAATATTAATGTAAACATACATCAACTTCTCACTATAATCAATCATTAGACATTCACTAGAATTTAGAAAGCTGCATTCATCACCTCTCAATCTCAAATTATACTAGGTCAAGTTCAACCATACAAGATAGTTTTACATTAAACTACACGTCAAAAGGATACAAAAATGGAGAGTTTAACTGAAATTTATAACTGGCAGTAATCGATAGACACAAGCTCTGTGTACTAAAAGGATAACTTGAGAATAACAGGACACACTACCTGTATGACAAAATCAATGACAATCGAATGATTTGTCACTTCAAGGCCCTGCAACATAAAGAGATACAATCAATCTTACAATCAATTGTAACTCTTTAGTACATGGTTTGCCATAGACTTACGATTGATATCAGTTGTAAGATTGATCTATCTCTTTATGTTACAGGCCCCAAATGTTGGTACACAAAAATATCAATCACAATTATCATTAACTGGTCAGAAAACACTTGTCTGATACAAAAGTAATATTTGTTTCACAAACACTGAAGATATGCACTTTTAAAATATGGCTGTATATTAACACAGTAATCAGTGATTATTATTACTGCACTTTCAAAATGATAATGATATTTGTATAGGGCTGACAAAAGGAAAAAAATGCAAACATCATACAATGCTAATGTTACACAAGATAAAAAATAAAAAATAAACACAAGACTAATTCACCATTAATACCATACAACAGGTATTATTGGAATTCACGATCCAACTCACTAATATAAAATGTCCTGAATTAAGCTTGAAGGCAGTCAATAGCTGCAAAATCAACCTTAGTCAGATAGGCCTAAAGAACAAAAGAATCTGAGATACTTGTTATGTCAAGATTCACACAGTGAACATACAGTTACAAAAGTATGAGATACTTCTTCTTGACATGAATGATAGTAATTATTACATAAAAATATCTAAACTTGCATTTAAAGCGAATATTGGTATGAAAATAGGCACAAGAACAAAACCAATGTAGACCCTCTAGTCTATACAAAATAGACTTTGGTTAGAAAGAAGTCATTCAATGCTTCGCTGATAGCTGTAGACCTATTAGGAGTCTGTAAATGTTATGTTTTTGAGTACTAACCAGCATTCAGCAAGAAATAACGCTGAAGTCGAAGAGAAGACTTGGCTTGATTTGTTCTCGCTAAGTAAAATCTGTAGCGATGATCCGGTGTGTAGTCCCACGAGTTCCTGCTAGTGTAGTGAAGTATCTAGTTCTCTGGGCGAACTCTACACCAACAGACAGTCTCAAAACTGGAAGAAAATCCGATGAAGAAAGACATTGGTTGATCTTTACACTTGCTCGCTCAAAGCAGAGGTTCCCATGAAATTAATGCAGCTAAGGTTTGCACACAAACAAAATAATTGCTGAATGAGGACCACGTCGCTACAATTTAACACAATTAGATGCTGACAAGAAGCTATGGCCTTATGTGAAGGCGAAGTCAGATCTTGGTTGAAATGATTATAACGATTAATTGCAGTGAAAAGATCAAGACAAAATGGCTAACTGAATTAGTTGTATCAGGCCCAATCAAGAGTTGCACTGCACTGAAGTAGTAAACTGGCATTTGGGCACTGATAAGTTGAAAAGTCATAAAAAATAGTTATGACCAAAAGCACAGAATATGAAAAAGCGTGGTTATTGTTTACATTCCATATGCACGATCAATACTAATAAGAAAATAAACAAGAACATAAATCAAATACTCATTAATACCTTAACATAGTATATTCTAATAAATGGCGATTTGGAGCATAAATTTTGTTGATAATAATCTGTATCAAGAATGTGTACATGTAAATCAAAAACATTTTACATAAACAGAAATTAGCACCTCTAAATCAAAACATGAAAAATGACGTCAGCTAACAGCAGTGCTACACCATCAATGGTAAGTTATGGTAACAATTGATATTTGTACCATTTTCTTGATAAAAGGGAAAACAATTGATGAAGAAAAAAATATTTCCATAACTGGCATTTTCTTGTAGCAGTCTAGAAGTAAAAATATTCTACAAATGTTAATCTCTTTCCCTTTGCATCTTTTCATTGCAACGGTCTTCCAAATTCGTCTAAAATATGAATTACTTTTAAAAATCTTTCTTCTTTTAAACGAGACTTAAGAATTAATTTTTCCAACTATAACATACACTTATTATTCCATATTATTCGATCTGGAATCTTAATATTTTTCATAGTACAAATTCTCACTTCCTTTCCCCGGAAAATGACTTCCATATAACTTGATTACAGAGCAGTCCATATTTGTTTTATATACCTCGTTCTTTTCATCCTTTTCATCTCCATCCTTTGCTTAGTCACTCGCCATGTTGAATTCTTACGCGCTGCGCGTATATTGATTAACGTAGTCGTAGCCTTGCAACTGCAGCTCGCGAAAGCGCTCTTAAAACCTGAACCAAATTTTGTGTACGTACGTGCAAAAGTAGCGGAGGGGTTTCGCGTTCTATCACAGGGTTTTGGCGTTCTATCATTTGACCTTATGTCAATTGATAGAACGCCAAAACACTCTGACGCAGTGATAGATGGAGATGTGCCGTGTCATGTGAAATAGTTTTGACCAATCAGTGGATAAGAATCTATGTATGAGGTATATAAAAATGTATATTTTCCACATTTTCTTTTTTTGTGGGGGTGAAACCTGGGGGGGGGGGGGATGTTTGTACGCACCATCCCCTACCTGAAAAGTTGGGGGATGCATACCCCCCATCCCTTCCCCCCGCTCTCTACGCCCCTGCCCGGGAGTTTATAAAAGTATCACCAAATTATTTAATCAAGCGTCATAAGTATATAAGCTGTTTATTTAAGTCATGTAAACTTTCATTTCAATGCAAGTCCATACTCATTTACATTGTGACACAATATAATGCGCATACAATTTAGTTAAACGCCGTAAGAAGTCACATGTAGTGTCGGCGAAAACCGGTTTTGACTGGAATAAAAAATTGCGTTGAAACCAGACAAGCCTGCAGTTGATGTCATGTCATGTAATGTAATGCATATGTATTGTAATGTAAGCAAGGCCTAGAACTGGTTTCAACTGGGAGCCTTTTTTTTTTTTTTTTTTTGAACAGGAAGGGTTGACATATTCCAATTTATTGTTGGTAAGGATAAGGAGAGCTAATGAAGGCATATACCTATAGAACCTGCCCATGTCTTTTAACTGAAGGCAAAATTACAAGAATATGTGCTAAAATGAACAAATTTAATGCTCAACAATATCTAGGTTGTTAATTCAATCAAGTAATTGGGTATTGTCAGAATATAAGCCCTGAACCTTTGTGACGTCTAGTATTAATTTCAGTCAAATTTTCTTTCCGATATACCCCTCCCCAACCATTATTTATTTATTTACGCTTTTATTGAAGCAGGGTAGCCTCTTCAGTTGATAAACTGCTTTAACTGCATGAGGGCCCTGTATAATAAAAACAGTACATACATGTATAAAATATAACTATAAATATTCACAGACCTGATACGAATAAATTAAATGCAATATGAAAATAGGAGACATTATACAGCTTGGCATTACTCTAATGTAGCATTGTGACAATATATTTCCATTCCCGTTTTAAAATCTTTGAAAGATGTTCCAGCATTTCTGAAGTTTATCATAAGGTATTCCTTGTGAGACCTTTTATATAAATAGTCAACGTGTTGATACAGTGCCGATTTGCTGGCAAATTGTTCAATTTCTTGATCTTGGTCCTTTAGGGCGACCATCATTTAAAAAGAAACTCTATTTTTAATTTTTTTTTTTAAATGCAAGTTGTTCCTCCGGTCGTTTTCCCGAAGTTTCATAATCCCGAAGTTTCGGAAAAACGAACCTTAGGAAAAACGAGTACCCCCCCCCCCTTTCCTTCATGATTTGGATTAGAGTAATAAAAGAAAGTACATTGAATGTTAATAGTATGCATGATATAATGCTAGAAAGATATCAAGTTGACATTTCTGTTGCGGGGGGGGGGGGGTGGAAATAAAAACATTGACTGATATTTTTTTGCTAATTATGGACATGACCCCATTACCAGGGGTTTTCATTTGTTTTAGATATTACTAGTACATGATTCATAACTAGAATTTTGACCAGTGCTGTATAATTATATGTATGTATATAATATATATGTATGTATATTACTTTCAACTTGGCTGCAGATTATCAACATTTATTGTTCGATATATATATATATATATATATATATATATTTATATGTATCGAACAATAAATGTTGATAATCTGCAGCCAAGTTGAAAGTTACGAATTTTCAAGCTTGGGGCTTTAACAATATCAAGTATGATATATTTTGCATGAAACATAAATCATTTTATCCAAAACAAACATTCGTCAAACATCCACATGCACAACCCATGCACACAAAATTATTAGAGTCAGTGCACAGAAGTACTTGTAGTCATAGGTGCTCGGAAAAAATAATGACAGTAAATATGTAAATGAAGACCTACAGGCTTTGTATAGGCAAAAAACAGATTGACAAAAACTAAGATACTGCAATTACAAGTGCAGGGCTTTTGACGCACATGCTTTGCTCAATCCCTTTTACTTGGTACTATATTTTGACATGAATCTTCAAACAGAATATAAGCTATAATTTACCGTGAATTAAAAGTTATGATCACACAGGTTATAACTTTTCTCATAATAAGCTATAGAAATTAGGTATTATACATGTGAGGATAAATTAATGGAACAGAGATGAATGTCACAAACAGATTACTGAGCTTTCAGCGCCAAGCCTTCTCCAGAATTTATTACTAAATACAGCAATCACAGCACTTGAGATCTGCAAACAATGCCATCATTTTGTGGCGTGAAAACAAAACAAGGGTGTGTTGAGAAGTGTGTTTTATAGAGCAGGGACAGGGGTGAGATGTTAATTTGTATGACTATGATATTGGTTCAGCAAAAGAGATTTCAGTTTCAGTGCAGTCTCTTTTGCATGCGACTTGCCATTGCCATGTCTCACATGCATGGCAACGGAACCCGGCGATTTTTAAAATTGATCATGCATAAAAATCCATGGAGAGTTTGAAAGTCTCCTACCCGCTTATTGAACAATTTTATTGTTGTTTGTTATCAATCTTTTTTCTGGCATTACATTCCATGAGATGTTCATAAATCTGCCCTTATATTTTGAATGCTCTTAACTGCAGCTTTTCGTTGTTTATTCGAATTCTCCTCAGCTGCGATGGATTTCTCACGTCTTTATATAAACTTGATAAAATACAATATATGGGTTATGTTTTATTCAGCCGTCCGTGTGTTCAGGGGCGTCGATTCATTTTTTGGATGGGGTGGGGGGGGGGGGAGGCAAGACTGGTATGCAGTACCCTTCATGATTTTTTTAACGCCTCTTAATTACCAGCTTCTCCACGTTTACATGAAACAGGGGAAATTAGCGAATTTGGGCTCGGAGCGCGCAGCAAAATTGAAGTGTGATCGTGTTATATATTTTGTATTTTATTCCCGAGTTTTGCATCATGTTTCCTTATTTTATTTTACACCTCCAGATTTATGGGGGGGAGGGGGTGCAAAACCAGGGGCGTCAATAGAGGGGGTCGTGGGGGTGTCACACCCAGAGCCATCCATATACGGAGTTTGGCACAACATGGCGTATATTCCTTTGTTACATGCTTGCCTAACAAAGCAACAGGCCGCCATATTGTAACCCACTGGAGCAGAGTTGGCCAAACTCTATTTATGGATGGCACTGGTCACACCCCCTCACTCAAAATTGGTGTCGGCAAATGCGCCACCTCTGTCGGCAAAAAAAGGAGGGGGAAAGGGCGAGTGAAGAGGAACGAGAAAAGGAGAAAAGGGAAAGGAGATAGAAGAAAAAAAGAAAAGAAAAAAAGGAAAGGGAAAGGAAAGGAAATTTAAAAAAAACAGACAGAAAAGAAAAGAAAAAGAAGGAAACAGTGGCAAATTTTTTTGCTCGCTCGCTTCCCTCGCTCGCAAAAACACTGGAAAGTTAACCCGTTGACTACTGAGTTCTTTAACTCACATAGGCTTAATAAAGGAGCAACTGGTTTCCTGTAGTCTATGGGTTAATAGTCGGGCAAAAGGCGTCCCCCTTCGGCAGTGGGCTGCAGCCCCCCCCCCCCCCTCCTCCTCGGATTTTCAAAGTTCCGATATTCGGGCAACCACTTCATATTCGGGCAGCGAGGAGCCAGAATATCCACATATTTGGGCAGCGAGGTTCCCAGGAAATTACATGTATGTTATTTCTGTACGTAACTTCTGTACATTTTCACTATGAAAAGTTATAAAAAATTTGGTCACTCGCTTCGCTCGCTCGCAAAAACTTAGAAATTGAAAAGTTGATATTCAGGCAAAAGGCATCCCCCTTCGGCAGTGGGCTGCAGCCCCCCCCCCCCCCCCCCCTCCTCGGATTTTCAAAGTTCCGATATTCGGGCAACCACCACTTCATATTCGGGCAGCGAGGAGCCAGAATATCCACATATTTGGGCAGCGAGGTTTCCAGATAATTACATGGATGTAATTTCTGTACGTAACTTCTGTATATTTTCACTATGAAAAGTTAAAAAAATTTGGTCACTCGCTTCGCTGGCTCGCAAAAATTTAGAAATTGAAAAGCTGATATTCGGGCAAAAGGCGTCAGCCCCCTCCTTGCAGTATGATCAAGATTTCTACATCTGTGATTTTCTTTTATCATTATTATTATTATTATTATATATATTTTTTTTTTTGGGGGGGGGGAAATTAGGGTGTAGCATTTTTTTCGGCAAATTTCGGTGTCACACCCACCATTCAAAATGTTCTAGCGACGCCCCAGGCCAAAACAATATGTTTGCCCCCCCCCCTGCTCCCACAGGGTTGACGCCCCTGCGTGTGTTTATAAGCTGTAGCTGTATACGATGGGAAAAGTTTTGTAGAAAAGCTGAATGCTCATTTCTGCGTCTTCTTTCTTTTATTATATTGCCATGCTGCCAGTGGCGTATCCAGAGAAAATAGTCGCCCGGGAAAGCAATGAAATTGCCCCCCCCCCCCTGGTCCAATATAGAAACCCATATTCAAGATATTTACCATATGATTAAAATAATTTATATGAATTATGTTTATGTTGTTACAGCTTAGTGAAAATTATTAAGCCTATTTCTGATGCAACTTGAGTCTATTGATTGGAGGGGTCGAACAGAATTTTCAAATACCCCAAAACAAACCTATCGAGCGCTACGATTTTTTTCTTCATTTTTTGAAACAGTGTTGTGTAGCCCGGGGTCTTCCATTTTGTACGGTTTACTTTCTTGATTTTATAGAGAGAGTCGATCATATCATTATATGAAGAAAGGTTGTCACCTTTCTTCACCTTTCTTGACACAGGTCAATTTCAGTTGTGACGGTTGGAAGAGAGAAGCGTTTATTCAGAATATATAATACATGAAGATACGGATGAAGGTACAACAGTGGTGATGAGCTGAATAAAGTCTGATGGTAATTGCACTATCGAATGTTATTGAAGGATAACTTGTATTCATCATTTTTATTTTCCGGGGGACTGCGTTTCAAATGTCGCACTGTAGTGGTAGACATTGGCGTACTGGTGGGGGGGGGGGGGGGCTTGGAGAGCTCCAGCCCCCCCCCTAAGTTCCACGACAGAAAAAAAAGAAGGGGGGGGGAGGAAGGAAAACCATTTTATACATTGGCCCTATACCCCTGGCCAGAAAATGTATTTATTTCTGAATGTATTATTTCGGAATACAGTAGTACGTCTTTTAGAACATATAAATGGCTGATATTTTTTCTGTATCTCCCCTTCCATATTTATGATTATTTTCAAAAAAGAAAATCCTTTCACCCGTCGCTCGCTCCCTCCTTTAATTGATATACCTAAACTTTAAATTAATAAAAGGCAGTGAATAACCGTCCCGGAAATTGAAAGTCTCAAGAAATGGACGATGATTTAAGCTGCCTATCTTCATCAGAGAGAGAAAAAAGAAAAGTGTAGATATTAAGTTCAAAGTAGATAATTACTTGTGTGCATAAAAGTAGTCTGAAATGCAAAATGCAATTTACCCCCATTTGTACCCCAATTCAAATGATTGATATCTGAGTATAGTATGTATTGCATGATGGCGCTTTTAATTAGAAAATACTTTAATTCTTACCGGCTCAGCCCCCTCAAATCTTTGGGCTCCTTACGTCACTGGTGGTAGCCTATTGTTAATAGAAGTTGATTGATTCCTAACAGCAAGTGAATCTTTCTTATGTTAGGGGAATGCGGGAAGCTGTATACTATATATAGTAGGCCTACATTGTTTGTCTGCAAATATTTTTGTGCACAATGAAATAACAACAATAAGCCTGATAATTGCCATGACCAACATTTTGAATGTTTGCATCAAGGGTGTACCTGTAATATTTTCCAGCAAATCAAAAACCTTTTTGATTTTTTTTTCTGTTTTGTTTTGTTTTGTTTTGTTTGTTTGTTTGACTTGTTTGTTGTTGTTGTTGTTGTTGTTGCTGTTTGTTTGTTTTTTTTTTGGGGGGGGGCTTTGTTCTTAAAATTTATTTTGAATGTCTTATATCAGCTTTTCTGTTATTTGAATTATCCCTTGGTACAGTAGATTTCTAACGCATTTAAGGGGGGGGGGGTGGGGTCTAAAAAAGTGCAACGAGAGTTTGATTGGTAATATCTTAAAATTAAAGTACTTGACCATCCTCAAGGAATTTTAGAATTTTTGCAGTTGTATCTCCTAAACTTTTTGTAAATTCCACAACGATATAAGCTAAAAGCAGCAAAATGATTATAGAAGTTGATTAGAGAGCTTGCCATGCATGTTCAGGCAAAAAAATACACTTTTGTGCACTGATGCTATTCAACCGGCTCTTTTTGTAAAATTTGAAAATGACACGTCTGACAAAAACATTCATAACTTTGTAGTTGAGTGTAAGATCCTTGTGAAATTCACATGAAATTTAGGAGATGCAACAACAATATTTTACCTACGAATAGTGGCGTAGCCAGAATTTTTTACAAAGGGGGTGCAGGGCTGTCAACTTTGGGTAACTGCATGGAGGGAGATCCGTATTGTTTTCATTGTTTTCTTCTCGCCAGACCTCAAAAAGTCGCTCAGTGGGGGGGGGGGGGGGGGGGGGGGGGGGGGGTTATCAGATGTTTCCCTCCATAATTCTCTAACAAGCAAAAAAAAAAAAAAAAAAAAAAGAAAAAGCCCCAAAATGGTTTTCGCCGGCCCTCCAAAAGTCGCTCAGTGTGTGTGTGTATTTGTGTGTGTGGGGGGGGGAGGGGGTGGCGACAATTTTTTGTTTCTATCGCCAGCCCTCCAAAAGTCCCTCAGTGGGGGGGGGGGGGGGGGGGTATCAGATGCTTTCCTCCATACTTCTCTGACAAGCAACAAAAAAAAAGTTTTTTTCGCCGGGTTTCGCCCCCCCCCCCCCCACCACTGCCCGATAAACTTTTTTTCTGTCAAAAATTGTACGCTAGTGCCTACGAAAATTCACCGAGGATAGACAAATACTTTTAAGATGTTGCCGATCAAAATATCGTTGCACCCCGTACACAGACTTGTGTTTCATTCAATGATATATGTTGAAATAATTGTCCAGCTACTTTCTGCAAGCAAACATTTCCGATTTATTTCAATTGAAAATACTCTGAATTTGCGAAATAGAAACAAAATTGTTTCGGCATTGCCTGATACAGCAGAAGCTAACTTTGCAACTGCATACCGACTACTGAAGCACTATACCAGCATTTTATTAATCATGTTATCTAGTATATAGCATCAGTGAGAATCAAGAGTGGCAAATCACCTCCCTTGCTGATTAAATCAGTAATTTTTCTTTATCCAAACTTATCAAATTAAACTGACAGAAGACTCTACTACTGTATATTGTATATACAAAACATTATCTAAATTTTGCTGTATTATGTATACCAGATAATTTACTTATGAATCATTTGGTAAGATAAAAACCTCATCGCGGGATTCATTACAAAATTTCATAGCTCTCTTGCATCTGCGTACATATAATGTAAGCTAGCATGGAGTTAACTGCCAATTTCTTGAGCAACTACTTCGCGTTCATCTGTGCTGCCTGTTACTGGGTAGTCTTTGACGGTGTCAAATACAAATTATACTCTCCCTCTTTCCCTCTCTCTTTATTCCTCTCTTTCTCTCTATCTCTCTTCCTTTCGGCATCTTTCTCTCACTCTATCTCCCTCAGTCTCTTCTTTGCTCATATATAAATCAATCATTTCTACCTTATGCTACAAAATCTTGTACTTTAAATTTTTAATTATTTTTTTGTGGTTGCTTTGATCAGGACGAGTTCTTGTAAGTTTTATTTTATTAGTTTTATTACTCAGGATCATCGATATGTATGAGCATTATAGTTCGAAACCCTTAATTATCAGCATTGTAGTCAAGACCCAAACCCTCAAGACCAAGGTCAAGGCTTTGACCACCAATGCCAAGGCGTAAAAAAGAAAGGTTAAAAAAAATGGATCAAGTAACGAAGGAGGTTCAAACATACACAACAAGAGGCATAAAACATGGACTTTCACACCCAAAATATGGTTTATTATAAAGTACCGTCAAGAATAGTATCTGTTTCCTGTAAAAGTATAGCACCGTTTTTTATAGGATGTCTGAGTATCAAAATTGTACTTGAAATATGAACAAAATGAGTAGAAAATAACTTTCGATCAGATTATGAAACAAAAAACTTTGAAATGAATTTTTCATTTTGCCAGTTCCAAATGTCTCTAACGCTGATCTAATATACTAATACCCAATGTACGCATAAATATGTATTGTTTATGTAAGAGCCTAAACTATGTAAAAATTATTTTGTAAAACATTTTCCCTATTTCACTTCACTTCACAGAGATAAGCAGTTGCACAAAGTTGAACTTAGTATATAGATAATTACTGCTACAGGTAATTAGAAATAAAAACTTTGATGAAATGATGAAGCATAATTTTTAAATGTTCAACAGACTTAAGAACTTAAGGCACCTTTAGGCCAAGGCCTATAGCATCAAGGCACTACAACACTGTTCAAATTCAAATTCGCTTTTATTTGCAATAAATCATATGACAAAAGTCAAAAGACCATTGCTGTCATTTATACTGCCCTTTATACGGAATTAATCAACTGGTTCAGTGAGTCGCAGCAACGTCTAAAGAATTTTTAACCTTTCGATCCCGTTTGAAAATGGCCACACAAAACAAGATGCTTGATAATGAATTAATAAAGCCCTTCTTGTATGCCATGTCATATCACTTAATTATTACACAGATAACCAAAATGATAAAATTTTACAATGTTTTGCAAAATAATGAACAATTTATTAATCTATGATTATTACATGGATAATTTCCTCTAGATAATTTCACAAGGCCTAACTTTAGTGTCATTTACAAACTTCGGCACATGCATTACACATTTGTTACAATATTGATGTGCATCATCCATACATTTTGACGGAAAATTACACAAAGGACATTTTCTCTTAACGATATATAATTAGCAAAAAGCGCGGCTTGAAACTCGATAACTACTCAATCATGTGACAATCAAGATACACAAATTGCATCGTGATATATGAATCTTGAACTTTTAGGTAATATGTTAGGTTATATGACGATAGATTACCCATATTTATACAATCGGAAGTATCCGCAAAAATATGAATAATTTATTCCATCATTATTTTTTTAAAACCATATTGTACCGATCAAGAGAAATGTAAATTTCATTAGACCAGAAGAAAGAACTGGCTTACATAAGACCAGAGCTTTTAATTCAAAATTCTGACATTTCAGTCATGAAAGTATCCCAAAGCTATACTTGATACCGCCTGTCTTCTTCTTCTTTGAAGTGCGATGTTTAACAAACAAAGCCGCTGCTACTATGAACGCAAGGATCACTATCCCGAGGATCAACCCTGCTATTGCACCATTCCCTAGGCCGGTGTCATCGAGCAGGTTGTTCATGGTCGTGGTCAAAATATCAGGATAGTTAGTGACGGTGGCATCTGCAATGAATGTATATACATGTATACTGAACATACATATCGAATTCTTCAGTGGTTTTTCTATATATGATAGTTCCAGAATAATGCAAACAAAGGTCAGCAAATTCCAGTAATGTCTATTTGGGAAGGATATGCTGAACGTATACTCTGTTTAAAAAAACAAATCACTCGATGCTTCTTTCACTATGGCATGTAGACATTGGTAATCCCACTCGTACAAATCTCACGAAATAGTGCCAATCAATCATATGTTTTAATTGTGCATTTATATAGTGAGTAAACAAATTTCGTGGCATTGCAGTGGGATCTGATCAACTAAAATATTGACCTCGAAACTGATTCAACGCATACCTGAATAACGTCTTTATTGCAGCGTCCTTCATTCCCTTCAATTTACAACCATCACATTTTTATTATCAAAAGTGATTGATTTAATTTATTTAGAGGAATTTGAGGGAGGGTTGCATACCTAAACATAACAAATAGGAGTATGAGACACATGTGATCCATTCCTCACACATTTACAAGGATTGATTTTAGTCACTGAATATACGCCCTTTGATACTATCCTATATGTATGTATAGCGTACGTCCTCCTACATAGTTTACATATTTATTGAAGACCACGATTCTGTCTAAAATCAGTAACGAGTAAATATGCCAGAATAGAATATGTCCTTATTAATAGATCTCATCGATTATATACCCCTTTTCTTACAGCTTTGAAGAAAAAAAATTACATTCATGTGAAAGATGTAAGTGAGGAATAAAATTGTTCGTGTCATTCACTTGAAACGTATAGAATATGCTTCTAGTATCATAATTCATTACATGCAAAAGATGCCCCCCAAAATACCACACTCTACACACGAATGAACAACACCAGGGCCCCGCTGCATAAAATTTACCATTAACGGTAACTTTGCCAACAATGGTAACTCCCATGGAAACCTTGATTTTGATTGTTTGTTGAATGATGTTACCATGGTAGTTACCATTGATAGCAGAGTTACCATTAATGGTAAGTTTTTTTGCAACGGGGCCCAGGTCGGATATAAAAAAATACAACACAAGTAAACGCAAAGATATTACCATGTGTCCCGATGTCATCGGGCAGGTTGGTCATGGTCGGGGTCCTGGCATCTGCAATGAATGTATATACATGTATACTAAACATACACATTGAATTCTTCAGTGGTATGTCTATATCTGACTTTATTCCCCTATCGTTTTAAATGATAGTTCCAGGACAATGCAAAGGTCAGCAAATTCCAGTAATGTCTATTTGGGAAGGATTTGTTGCACGTATACTCTGTTGAAGAAAAAAATTCACTCGATGTTTCTTTCACTACGGCATGGAGACATCGGTAATCCCACTCGAACAAATCTCACGAAATAGTGCCAATTATGTGTTTTAATTGTGCATTTAGTGAGTAAACACATTTCGTGGCATTGGGATCTGATCAACTGAAATATTGATCTCGAAATTGATTCGACGCATACCTTAACGTCTTTATTGCAGCGTCCTTTATTCCCTACAATTTACAACCGTCACATTTTCACTATCAAAAGTGATTGATTTAATTTATTTAGAGAAATGTGAGGGCGGGTTGTATACCTAAACATAACACATAGGAGTATGAGACACATGTGATCCATTTCTCACACACTGACCAGGATTGATTTTAGTCACTGAATACGCCCTTTGATATTGACCTATATGTATGTATAGCGTACGCCCTCGTACATAGTTTACATAGTTATTTGAGACCACGATTCTGTCTAAAATCAGTGACGAGTAAATATGCCAGAATAGAATATGTCCTTAATTAATAGATCTCATCGATTACATTCCCGCTTTTTACAGCTTTGAAAAAGAAATTACATTCATGTGAAAGATGTAAGTCAGGATTAAAAATTTTCGTGTCATTCACTTGAAACATTGCTGTGAGCGCCAAAATCGGTAGCCTAGCTAGAGCCGGGGTAATATTGGAGCGCCCTGAGTACCATTCGTGGTGGATATGAGCGCTATATAAATATCCAATATTATTATTATTGCATGGATATGCTTCTAGTATCACAATTCATTACATGCAAAAGATGCACACAAAAAACCAAACAATACCACACTCTACACACGAATGAACAACACCAGGGCCCCGCTGCATAAAATTTACCATTAACGGTAACTTTGCCAACAATGGTAACTCCCATGGAAACCTGGATATTGATTAGTTGTTGAGTGATATTACCATAGTAGTTACCATTGATAGCAGAGTTACCATTAATGTTAAGTTTTATGCAACGGGGCCCAGGTCGGATATCAAAAAATACAGCACCAGTAGACGCAAAGATAGTCCCAAAACTACAAACTATTCAAAATTCAGCGGCAAGATTAGTGACTCGAACTAGAAAATATGAAGCAATTACCCCTGTCTTACGAAATTTACATTGGCTTCCTGCCCATTCCCGTATTTTGTTTAAACTATTAGTTTTTGCATATGAATGCTTCCAAGAGTTTGCCCCATCCTATTTGACTGAATTATTAACATTATATCGGCCTGCTCGTACTTTAAGACAGGGGCGGCGCCAGGGTATTTAAATAGGGGGGGGGGGCAAAATGACGCGTATAGCAACGTCGCACGTCGAGGGTCTTGAAATAACAAATAGGACTATAACAGTTATGTCATAATTGCATGGCCTAGCTTTCTCTTCTCCATTTCCCCTTCTCTTTCTCCTTTTTCCCCCTTCTTCCTCTTTTTTTTTTTTTTTTTTTTTTTTGCTCGCTTGAAAAATGATAGGGGTGGCGGCCGCCCCCTGCCCCCCTGTAGCGCTTCCCCTGCTTTAAGGTCAAGCACAAGGAGTTTGTTTGTTGTTCCTCGGATCTTAACCAAAACATATGGTGAGCGTTCTTTTGCACACGCCTCCTCAGTTTTATGGAATGGACTTCTATCAAATTCTATGAGAAATCTTAATGATTTAGATAAGTTTAAGGCTTCTCTTAAAAAGCATTTATTTGATGCTTAAGGTGTGTATACATGAACTCAGTGCCCAACACTATTATGTACTTTTTTGTATTTTTCGTATTTGTGGGTTCATCTGTTTTCATTTTAAGCTCATAGGGACATGCTATCCTGCAAGGTGTTAAGCGCTATAAAAGAACCAAGTATTATTATTATTATTATCATTATTATGTGTCCCGGTGTCATCGGGCAGGTTGGTCATGGTCCTGGTCGTGGGGGATCACTGTCTATTGTATTGTAGAACAGTGGAATGTAACTTCCGCCAGCTCAGCACACACTCATAATAGAATTGCATGCTTTCATACAATACCTCCTCATTGCCTTTGTTTTCCTGCGGATGCTACAGCATGTCTGACATAGCAACTCCTTTGTTGTTATTGTATGTTGTATTGTAACAGGTGTCAGCCTTGACTAAGTTAAATACCAATTTCACTTGCAAAATCGCTATTAGCTCACTGATGATTGACAGATGATGTCACAGGGGGCAAATGGTCTGCAGGATTTTTTAAGTGGGTGGGGCTTAGCAGGTTGTAGAAATTTATTTCACAAAATATTTAAAAATCTACGAAACATATTCAGAAGTTTAAATATCAAAATATGAGATGTATGTAGGACTGCACATCAACAGGTATCCACTTGCATTTTGTTGGCAGGGGCCTTTATCATGGACGATCTCTGAATACATACATGTATTATGCATATTATGTTCCTATACAGTAGGGGTCGTATGAATTCATATTATTTCAGATGATTGAAAATTTTGTTCCTGATGTACATTATGATATGAATAGAGAAAAAAGAACTAGCAAAACAACAGCAAAATACCATCATTCGATATATAACTCACCAATACTGCACCCATGTTTCCTGCATTCTTCGTAATGTTGTTCGTCTAGACAATAGTTGTCCGTGCAGGACACCAGCAAGCCCAATTTGTTTCTAAACTTGATGAGCCCCATCTGGATGATTAAAAAACAAAAAGAAAGGATAAAAAAGGTTCACACAAAATGACGTTAGTGAGACCAGTGGCGGATCCAGGGGGGGGGGGCAAAAATGCTGAGAACCTTCCCCCCCCCCTTTTTTTTGCTTGTCAGAGATTTTTTGAGTGAAAAAGGTGCCCAAAAATGCTGGGGACCATTTTTTTTTCTTGTCAAAATTTTTTGTAAAGATTGAGCCCCCTCCCTCAAGAAATCTTGGATCCGCCACTGAGTGAGACCCTAGACTTTTCTCAAGGTCCAATTCTTGGATAGTTTTGATAATATTAATTGTTAGTCTTCCATCATCCCTGCCGATTAGTTAAAACATATATCCTGCAACTGGATTAACTGCATCTTAAATAAACGATGCGCCAAAATATGCCATTGGATCCAGAGTTCTTCAGTTTCTATTCTTGACATGTCGTGAATTCCTTGTGGTGTGTTTATCATATTTGTAACTCCATGTAAGAGGCACAAGACAGTGTTGAAATGTACTTGAATGTTGAAGAAAACTTTTTACAATTACGTTGAAGAGATTATATTCACATACTACAATACCATTTTTATCAATTTAATTCTGTATAGAACAATATAAATCTGAAAGGTCTAAAAGACAAAGCTAATGTCATATGTAATGTTGCTTGTGAAATTTGTTACATTTTGATACCGAGGTCAATATACTTTCAATGAAGTATGGTCATGATAATGACCTTTGACCCTTGTCCTTGGGTTTAAGGTCACTAAAGTTCGACAGAAAGTTCAAAAATTATTTCTTTTATTAGTGGGACCAAGTAGAGTACATTTATTTATTTTCAAAATTTATTTCTGACATTTATACAGGGTGACTCATTTCTAGTGGTTGCCCAAAATTAACATGAACTGCACACCACCATACTGAGTATAGGCCCCGTTACTATTAAACTTACACAAAATAAATATGGCATCCAGGGGCAGATCCAGGATTTTGTATGGGGGGGGGGGGGCAAACAAATGCAGGTTTGTGATTTTGGGGAAACTGCTTGGAGGGAGACCCGTATTTTTTTGGTCTCGCCAGCTCTCGTAAAGTCGCTTAGTAGGGGGGGGGCGGTTATGGGGGTCCAGTTCCCCTCCATAATTCTCTGACAAGCAAAAAAAATATAAAATAATAAAATAATAATGGTTTTCCTTCTAAAGGGGGGGGGGCAAAATTAAAAAAAGGGCGGGGCACAATGCATATTTTTCTTCTAAGGGGGTGGGGCACGGGCCGGGTGTGCCCCCCCCCCCATCCGCCACTGATGGCATCCATCAACTTTACAATGTGAAAGTCCCAGTCTGACGCGAATTATAATTTTGAGTTATTAACAATCAATAGTATTATTTTTGTTGGCATTTGTAGTGTCTAGTAGAATTGAAAGCTTATTATGTCATTATGTAGAGTGCCTTATTTCATTGTTATATACAGTATGTAAGTGGTAAAGACACTACATTCGGCAAATCGACATATAATAAGATAATAAGTCAAAAGTAACCACTGACTTGTGAAATGTAGTTTTGCAGACACAAAAGTTGAAGCGTGCCATGTTTATTTTGAGTAATGTTTTGTGAAATTCCTTTAAATAATATTCGTAAAATAATGATGTGATATTCAGAACACAGCCATATACTATTGCGGACTGCGCCTGTCATCCCTTAGTGCACGATGGTATTGTGGAGTTCTGATGTAACTGGTACACACACGCGCACACATATTATTGTCTCAACTGTCACAAAGTGGATACCTATTTTATACTTAGACGTTTTTTTTAGTTTATATTACCATTGGTAATATCTCATTGGTCTTACAAATGAAAATGTAAATCCCATAGGATTTCTTAATTTTAACTTTAGTAAAAATGAATAGTCGGGTTATGGAACCTTGTATGTAATTTGATCGTTTATTTGAAATTTAATTGGAACGATGGAACACAGACCAATCAAATTAACATTTATTTTCTTCCATTGATTTTGACAACATGCAACATTTGTTCAAATAGTACAATTTACACGCAATTAAAGTAGTATCCGTACAATCAAGAACTTGCAAAATTACAGGGAAGAAGGCGCAATCCCAATAAGCAGATGCTTGTAGCAGGTACGCCTGAATACACAAATACAATATAATTTAATACAGGAAAAGAAGAAAGGGACAGAGAGAGAGAAGAGAATAGGGAACTTAGAGTAGAGGGAAAGGAAGAGGACTGCAACATAGTAATAATCATGATGAAGTTGTATGGCATGTATGGATAATACAATGGCAAGATATCCGGTGAGAGTAAAATATCGTAATATTCACAGGCATTCTTACAAAAGAAAGATACTGGAAACAATTGGTCAAATGGGACTCAGGACCAGTGAAACTGAGGAATATCTGGTAGTGTATCAAAGCCATCATAGGGAAACAACGATTTTTCTAGACATGTTCTATAATGGACATATTTCTGTTGGCGGGGGGGGGGGGGGGGGGGAGGAGGAGGAGCACGACACAGTGAAGTACCTTAGTTCTAGAGATAGGGGGCCTCTGTGGGGATGGCAACTAGACTATCTACAGGAGGTTTATTTATACTTCATGTTGACGTAACATGACGGTAAATAAGTAGGCTAAGAAATGAAACAATTTTTTTCTTCACATTAGGTATAAAACAATGAACCGTTTGATAATGTACTGTAGCATATTCGTTCATTCAAATAAGAATGTCCTTTTTATCCACTAAATTTCGCCTCCCCAATATTTTGAAATTAGGTTTAGTAGACAGTACAAAAAATATGAATATCAACAGAATAGAACTGTGTATTAACAACAATTTTCATGTACACATAATTATAAGCAGCAGTTAACTACTATGTACAGGGGCGGATCCAGGATTTTGTAAAAGGGAAGGCACACAAATGCAGGGCTGTCAACTTTGGGGAACTGCTTTGAGAGTCGTATATTTTTTCTTCTCGCCAGCCCTCGAAAAGTCGCTGAGGGGGGGGGGGGGGGGGGGGGGGGGTAGGCGATTTATTTTTTCGCCTGCCCTCCAAAAGTCGATCAGTGGGGAGAAGGGATCAGATTTTATGGGATCCAGTTTTCCTCCATAATTCTCTGACAAGCAAAAAAAAAAAGAAAAAGAAAAAGAAACAGAAAGATAAGGTTATCAGTTCTAAAAGGGGGGGGGGGCACAATGTATACTTTTCTTTCAAAAGGGGGGCACGGGCTGGGATTGCCTTCCCCCCACCCCCTTAAATCCGCCACTGATTGTGTACATTGAGCATATGACAACACTATTTTTTATTCTTTAGAGGGATAAAACAATATTTAGGCGTGATAAACATCCGACTTTCTTATTTGAACCCTTCGGAATCTACAGTCTAGTCACTTCTTTGATTTTGAAGACGATATATTTCAGGAAACCCAAAATGTATTGTTTCTTACAACCATATGGCGAACCCATGTGTTAACATAATATACAGGGCAATATCTCATTCCGTTACCATACACACGATTACTTCATTTCTTTCTTTTGTTGTATTTCCTTTGTTGGTTAACCATCTTTTTTCAGCATAGGTATCATATTGAAGCTTACATTAATAGATTGCGTCTAACACCATTGGTAATTACCATACAATTTAAATGAACATTAATATAAACATCCACGTCCATTTCACGTCATTCCGTTACCGCAGATAATAATCATATAACTTTGAAAATATGGGCAGCGATGAAGAAATAATCCTCCAAGGTCACACTTCGAGTAGTAACTATTCACAGATAAGGTTGAGTATTCGTCACGCAATTGCAAACCGTCTTAAAAGTTATTCTAAATGGTTTATTGTTGTAAATATGAACAACTGTGTAGTATGAGGTTTTGAAATCATCAAACTTACTTACTTTTGCTGAAAAGCACACGTACAATGAAACAATTGACAGGACACATTTGACTTCCTAAACATGTGCCATTATAATTTGATCCAAAGTTGTCACTAGTTGTATTTGAAATATAGCAGCACTACAAGATATTTATTTATCAAGGGAAATCGCTATTATGGTATATTATTGTACATGGGAATAAAAAGAATAAGAATACTCGCAAATATCCTTTTCTCCTTTAACAGATCTCAACCTTCTATTTGAATAGTTATCAAACTTTTAGTGATCTGATGAATATACAGAATCAAGAAGTGGCGTAGCTACAGTGGATATGGTTGGGGTACGTTCCACCAATCGAATATCGACAAAAGAATGAAAAAGAAGAAGAAGAAGAAGAAGAAGATGGAGATAGAGAGGGGGGGGGGGAGATAAAAAGAAAGGGAGGATTTAAATGCTACGTGAAAAGATGATACTTCCCCCTTCCACGCGTCCCCTCACTCTTTTGCTTTGTTCTCTCGCATTTCATAAACCTATTACGCCAAAGCCCCTTAAATGGGTAGAACCAAACTGCGCCACTGGATCCTAGTGTTCAGAAGTAGTGTTTTGTGTCTTTCAGTTATCTTGGATATTGGCCCTGGAGAGATCATTCATCAAACTAATTTTTCCAACCTTTTTTTTTAAAGGTTTTATTTACAAAAATAATATTGTCTGCATGCAAAATATCTCATTGTTATTGTGTTTGATAATACATAGATTATTCTATATTTTGGTTGTCCTCGTTATTTTATACGACGTAAGTTAAAATTGTAATGATGTTCTTTGGTATTAACATAAATTGACCACTTTATACCTCTTTCGTTATTTTGTATTGTTTATGTCATATTCAGAAAGAAATGACTTAGAATTTATGATTTTTCATTATCATGACACGAAATAGGTATCTTTATCAATAATACCAAGAAATATGCGTTGTGGTATTGTGTTTGAAATGAAAAGGATCCCTTTTCAAATAGTGTTTGCCGAAAGATCAGCATTTTTTACTGATTTTTGCTTTTCGTCAGTGTACTTAATTATGGAAGAAATTTACTAAAGAGTGATGTACACCCATCTTGGATGTGCATCACAGGAATGTATTCTTACATATACACTCACACACAGTAGACCCCCACACACACACACACACACACACGCGCGTACACACACACACACACACACACACACATATATATATATATATATAAATATATATATATATATATATATCTAAATATATATATATATGCAGGTCTGTGTGGTAAATTAACAACATTTCACAGAAGTTAGGGCAAGTAGAAACAGAAAAAATAGAGAAACAGATTGGTGAACGTTTCAGAAAAATCTCTAGAATAAGAAAGTATACTGAATTTATGTAAGTTAAGATGACTATGATATGGGGAATCTCCTATTGGCAATGAGGTCATGTCATGAAGAGAGAACATCTTCATTTATGTTGAACCCAAATTACTAAAAGTATCAATTTTCAAGTCCTATAAAGGAACAGACATCCTTATGGAAGGATATCTCTATAAATGTAACCCAAGATAATGATGAAAACAATTTTGAATGTAAAAGGTAAAGGCCCCTGTTATAATTTATTTTTATACGCAACAAATGAGAGATTTTCTCACGTATGATATTACACAAAAAGTTATCTCACAAATAGAACACAATTTGTTTCACTAAATGGAGTAGAGTCCAAAAAACAACCAGTTACTTGCGGAATTCCTCAAGGGAGCATTCTTGGCCCCCTAATTTTTATCATATATGTAAATGATTTTCAATATTCATCTCGCTTATTGTCATTTATTCTATACGCAGATGATTCAAGTGTAATTTTTTCTCACAAGAACCCTCAAACCCTTCTTGAGGTAGTTAACTCTGAGTTGCAATGTATTTGTGAATGGATATTTGCTAACAGGCTTTCATTGAACTTAGACAAAACTAATTTTATGCTATTTAGCAAATCTATTTCAACTCTGCCTGGTAATATTTCACTGAATAATGTTCAGATAAGTAGAGTTTAATCAACTAAATTCCTAGGACTTTTTATTGATGAAAAAAATGACCTGGAAAATACATACAAATCATATTTGCTCGATATTATCTAGAAATACTGGTATTATGTACAAACTGATGTCAGTGTTTTCATCCCAAATTATGTATATGTTATATTCAACTTTATTGCTACCGTATATAAATTATGGTATTCTTGCCTGGGGTAATTCGACGGAACTCCAACTGGATAACATTTTGGTAATACAAAAAAGAGCAATACGTATCATTTTTAAAGCGCATACACGGGCTCACACGGGCCCTCTCTTCTTTGAAAGGCGTATTCTGAAAGTTCACGATATTTTTAGTCTACAGCTGGGTTCCCTAATGTTTCAACTGAACAATAACGATTTACGTCAGGCACTCAGTTATATGCTTACAAAAAACAACCAACTGCATAACTATCCTACGCGTCAAGCATTTTCATACCATCTTACAAAAACCAGAACACGATTTGCCTATAATACAGTTGTCTATTCCGGTCCCAAATACTGGAACTCTCTAAATCCCGAAATAAAAAGATCTGTAAGTACATTTGTATTTAAAAGAAAGTTAAAGATGTTTCTTTTGAAACCATATTGTAATTTGTAATACTTCTTGGTAATACTCTTGTATTCATCCGATATGCATTCGATACATTTATGATATCCTTTATTTAACGTGCATGTGTACACTCACGATTACGTCGTGGCTTCTATATATATTGCCTCATTTACCATGTTAACTATGCTGCGACGTAGTGTTAAAAAATCTTCACATTGAAATGACAGCTGCAGATCCCCTTGCAATTTAGTTTGTCTATCCTTCTTGTCTTGTAAGTACCCGTGCGTCCCCGTTCTCGTGATTGTCTCCGTTCTGTAATGTTCTCCTTTTCCTGTTCAATTCCTCTTTTCTATACAGCTTCCTTTCCCTTTCTTTCTTTTCCTCCTTCCTCCCTTCTACTATTATTTTCTTCAACATGTCTGTAAATTATGTATTAACTGGGGCCCATCCACAACAAGCCTAGTTTTCCTTTAGGCCCCTCCACATACATGAACGTAAATCTTACATGTACTCTCTATATTTTCAAATTCTTTCATTTTTGTGACATACATGTTCTTGAATTATGTAATCGATTTCTATTATTCCAGAATTTATTCCAAAATGTATAATTTGTATTTGATTGATTTGTGTGGAAAATAAACTAAACTGAAACTGAAACATGCCGTATTATGTGAAGTGTAGTTTGCCCGAAATATATCAGTGATCCAAACATTAAGATTTCAAAAATTCAATTTCATAATTTTCTTATTCTTTTTCCGAATGTTCTCGAACCTTCTCTAATCAGTTTCTATAGTTTTTCCCTTTCAGTTCAAGTCAGGTCTCTGTGAAAGCGTAAATTCCCAATTAATCAACCATGATAGTAGTCTTACACATGAATATCATACAATTATCAAGAAAAAAACATTATACATCTGCCATAAATAATGTTTTGTCCGGAGATTACATTCGTCGAAACAACAGAGGCTTCCCCGTCATTGGCATAAAAGAGTAAGCATTACCACAGCAAATGAATGATTAAATTAATTTTCAGCTACATTATTCCCTAACCATAAAGGTAGAATGGTATACCCATTAAGATATACCAAGAATATATTTCATATGCAGTAATATCATACTGCAAACGCTTGGTGGGCTTGTAGCCCCAAATTTATTATCGACAAGCAAAATGAGGGAAGACTGCGGTGCATTCGAAATAAAACACTGCAATATTTAACCTATTGTAATCCATATACGTGACAGCTAAAAAACCTACCTTCATAATCAGGTAGTCAAACTTCCGTTCTTTACTGCAGCGCAAACTGGCAAGATTCTTCAGGCGAGGGCCGCAGGAGAAATGCTGATTATCATACAAAGCTTGGCTATATGGAGAGAAAACAAGTGAAACATCTACTCCCGACAACTGAATACCGACGGAAAGAAAATGAGCGAGCAAGTGGTTTTGTCTTATACGTTCACCCGTCCATCCAAAGCGTGATGCGGGAAAAAAACATACACACATTCATTGGCACGATTATTCATTAGGGAACTGTGGTCATGGTGGCGTTTGCCGTGTATTATCAAAAAATTATCCTTTATCATATGAGGTCTGTATCTGATTCTTCAGCTTTGTGACGTGGGTGGGTGTGAACCATATATAGTGTGAGCGTTTAGCGTAAATCTTCTGTTGCAATCATCACTCCTGATCCTCGGAACGGACTTACGCCACCGTCTGACTATAGTCCATTTGACACTCCTATGTAGTCAATAGCGAACCTAGAAAAATTGCGTACGCTGAAGTTTTTTTTTTGTTGTTGTTTATTTGTGATCTTATGTGGTCCTAGAACAATTTCAGCTTTGTTGCCCATTGGCCAACCTTGAGCAATTTTTATAATTTACATAAATCCAAAATGGCGCATGGTAGCCATATTGAAACCTAACTTTTGAGCTACAAGTCACATACTAGTGTATGTTGCATGTAAAGAGGGGTTTCGAGGGACGTAGAATTCATTTCTAACGCACTTTTTGCAATTTAAGGTCACGTTTAGGTCATAAAGGTCAAATAAAGGTCAAATTTGTTACATATGTACATGACTGTGTATACGTTAGATTTTTAAACTATTATATATGTCTAATGTTTAAATGAAGGGCTTTGGGTGTGTAGAACTAATCTCTGAGATTATTCATTCATTTATTGGTCAGAAGAGATCAATTCAAGGTCAAAGTTGAACTTGACATTATGGACAGTAATTTGTTTAGATATGATTTGTCTTTAACAGGTATGTGGTGCCGAATGCTTTGATGATGTTATTTTTCAATTTAAGTCGAGTTCACAAACTGAAGGTCAGATAAAGGTTCAATCTTACCCCTGGGTCACAAACGTCAAATTCAAACTAGTCATTTTTAGTTCATTGTTATGGCTTAGAGGATAATATTTATATTCATAATTATCTCCGACTAAATTGAGGATAATAATGCAGAATCAATCTATGACGATCAACATTCCAGTTACTATCAGTCACAAAGGGATCAGTTCAAGGTCAAAGTTGAACGTGACAGTGGATAATGCATTGGTATAATATGCCTATGAAGGCTTCGGGTCCGAATCTCGAGTCGTGGTGGTGTTTTTAGCTTTATAACTCATCTTCAGCCAATTAAAGTTAAGTCAAACTCTGATGCATCTTCATCACAGGGTAAGAGGTCAAGTATGTTTTGTATGTGGCACAAATGAATGGGAAGGATTTGTCTTCCACCCAATTTGTTTTACATTTCTACTGGCCAAAAACAAAAAGTGAACTCCAAGTTGCTCTCTTTGGTCGACCAATGGAACAAACAGGGGACTACCACGGTCAGTCTTTGTCACACGTATATTGTAAATAATATACTCGAAACATTGCTGTAGTCCAGGGTTTTAGTTCACAATTATTCACAGTGATATATGTGGTGAAGATGATCTGGTACAAGTGATGGATATCACCATTTATACCATATCACCATTTACACCCTCAGTTGTACCCACAATTTTCAATTGTAGGCATTATCTGCAAACATGGGATGTAAACTATGGATTATGTTTAGTGCGGTCCAATATTTGTCTAGTTGAAAACCCAGAAGCATGGTGATGGGATTTAGCACAGGTTTGGTGATATTCTTCATGTTTATTACATGAGACTTTCCCCAAGCAACGTTTGTAATATAGAATATTGCTTTGTCTGGTTTGTCTGCAGAAATCCAGAAGGCTTTACTGGATTCAAGTCTCACTTTAGTCAGGATAATGTTCTCACGAAGTGTTATACTAGGTAAGGATTCATGGGTGCCTGTTCCGTTCTACAGTATTCATAATACCAGGAGTTATATTTGACGGAAACGAAACACTTACTTTGGTTATGACGAATCATCAAACTCAGGCATCATGGCGGATATTGAGACGATTCTCCGACTTATCTGGTATGGTTAGAAGGCAAGGGTCCCTTAACCACTAATCGCCACGTAAAATTTACGCGGAAATCGGCGCCCTTATCACAAAGGTTTGCAATCAATCGCATATTTGAAACAACCGTTTTGATTGGTCTGTAGGGGTCATCATTTTGAACGAGATGTTAATGTTGGTCTCGTGGGTTGTCTGTTTTGTGTGCTGTCGGTCTCGTGGCTCTTGACCTACTGGGATTACCCCATCATCATCATCCAGACATTTAATTACTGCATACGATGTGTGTTGTTTGCCAATTCTATTGCACTACGCCTTAAACAATTATCTAGTAGGGTAAAAAGGGTATCCATGCACCCCCACCAGGAATAAACGATAACAACTTTTTAACTTCCTTATAATGTACTGTTATATATTCAAAATGTTAACTAGAAAAAAGTGGCCTCTCATGGCGAAATTCGAGGTGACCTTTTTTCAGTTAGTTAGGGGGTCCTATTGTACCCTTTTGAAATCTTCACCTTTAACTGTTTGTATATGATTATTGGATTTCTTTAAAGCTTGGTCATCATCTTTAGAATCATAGTCCGCACATTTTGAGAGAGAGGAGCATTTATATGTAAAATATAACTCATAACTTCAAGTATATGAACTTAACAAATATATGAATAATACAGTCTATCATTTTGATAACAAGTCATTTTTTAAAATCCAAAGTCGTTGTCCCTATAATGGCTTCACTTTACTTGGATGGTAAGCTTTAGACACTGTGATTTAAATTTTGAATTTACAAGATTGAATATTTGATAAAAACGTTTTGACGATTGGACATCATTCACAACAATGGGATTACATACGTTTATGTTTATTGATAAAAGTGAAATCTGATTAATCAAGAATTAAATAACTTATAACAAAGCCTCTGTGTAGACTTTGTACTTTGAAATGCGTAGTTTGCTGGTTACATTTCGCAGAGTAGT
Organism: Heliocidaris tuberculata; assembly: GCA_025618425.1. Classification (NCBI taxonomy): domain Eukaryota; kingdom Metazoa; phylum Echinodermata; class Echinoidea; order Camarodonta; family Echinometridae; genus Heliocidaris; species Heliocidaris tuberculata. The sequence continues at coordinate 17,869,975 of CM046836.1, read as the reverse complement.
CATTAGATATTATTGTTAAAATACATGTATCCGGATGTTATGATCTTAAAAAAAATCTTGATCTGAATAACAGTTGGAAAAGACCAAATGAGCAACATGAATCACAACATAAAAGTTTTAATATCTGGCCAATTAAATTTATAAAGTTTGTATAATGCTTGTAGAGACAATGGAAATTTTTGCGTTAATTACAAAACTGAATTAATTACACATGAGAATAACATAAACTTGTATTATTGATATCAAATTTACATTGAGGAGTATTCATATGTAAACTTTTGCCCTGTCTTTCAGCGATTCAACCCTTAATTGATAATAGTGACAATGATGATGATGATGATTAGTTGATAGCTGTGATAATGATATAATTAAATAATAATAATAATAATTATAATAATAATAATAATAATAATAAAATGATAATGATAATAATAGTAGTAATAATAATAATAATATAATAATATCAATATCATAATAATAATAATAATTATGATAATAATAATATTAATAATGATGATGATGATGATAATAATAATAATAATGATAATAATAATAGTAGTAGTAATAATAATAATAATAATAATAATAATAATAGTATCAGTAATAATAATTAAAATAATAGAAATAATATTAATCATCATCACCATCATCATAATGATAATTATAATGATGATGATGATGATTATAATAATAATAATAATAATAATAATAATAATAACAATCATCATCATAATTATAAATAAGCGTACATGTGAACACAAAACAGGCAATGAAGTAATATCCACAAATTCTATTATATACAATGTGCAAAAATGTAACCAGCAAGATATGCATTTTAAATTATCTATTATTTCTTTATCAATGTAAATTTGATATCAATAATACAAGTGTATGTTATTCTCACGTGAATGTTATTAATTTGAATTATCTATTATTTCTTTATCAATGTAAATGTGATATACATAATACAAGTGTATGTTATTCTCATGTGAATGTGATTAATTTAATTTATAATTAACGCAAAATGTTCCATTTTCTCAACAAGCATTATAAAAACTATAAATATTTAATCGGTCAGATCTATTAAAACTATTATGTTGTGATTCACGATGCTTTTTGTTTGTTTTTTCCAACTGTTATTTAGCTCCAGACTTTTTTTTTTGGTTGGAAAGATCATAATATCCGGATACATGTATTTTAGCAATAATATCTAATGACCACTCTGCAAAATGTAACCACCAAGCTTTGCATTTCAAATTACAAAGTCTATACAGAGGTTTTGTTATAAGTGACATAAACGGTTAAACAAATAAAGGTAAAAGGAGAAAATAAAGTTACCAATACCATAACTGCCTATATGTATCATATCTAACTCACATTTACCCTGAATTCCTGACGTTCAAAGGAATCTCCGGGGGGGGGGGGGGTTTAATGTTAAAATTGCATTTAATTAAATAACGGTTGCCATGGCAACTGAAATCGTTATAATGATTATAACAATGATAATTATAATAATAGTTGTTTCCTATATAGCGCCTTACCAGTTACAATGATACGGACCAAAAGAAATATAATGTATTTTTGCAGGTCTAAAGCATGCGGAAGATCACTTCCGACAGGATCTCCAAGTTTCACTGAATTATGATTAGAAGATAAAAAATTACAGCTTAAAAGGTAAAAGTTCATCTGCTAAAAGTGTTATCAAATATAAAAAAATCTCAAATTTCCACAAAACAGAGGGTTTTTATGATGCTTTGCAGGGTAATCTGCGGATAAGCAATTAAGATGTCCATTGTCAAAATGGTGTTCATATACATAAAACTGATAAAAGAGATAACAATATCATTTTAGCTTCTGAATATTGTTTCAAACCCATATTTAAAAAATGAATAAATTTTTACCCCAAAATATAAAAAAAAAATCTTAAAAACATGTTGTTGTTTTTAGATAGACGGTTGCCATGGGAACAGTCAGTTAATCTTTGAAATATTAGCAGTATGTGAAAATAAATTTCACTTATATCTCACCTTTCCTTTCCTTGCTGTCCCACTAGACCACATTCGTTACACATTCTGGCTCGTGGCGTTAGGTCTCGCTGAAGAAGGTGCACGGATACCTTTCTCTTGCATTAGCTTTAAAATTAGTAAAAAATATTATAAGGAGCACGCAAAAAATGTCTGTATTCAAATATTTCTGCAGGCCTAATGTTTACATAATCAATTTTCATATACTGTGCATCATCGTGATTATGAAGTTTCTGATAATTCCCCCCCCCCCCCTTAAAAGTGTTATATCAGAAACAAGTTTCATTTGTACAAGGATAAAAATTAGCCTTTAACTGCAAATTACTTGTTTTTCGCCATTGATTCTTGTATTATACATGTATTTAAATGAGTATTACTTGCAGATACGGATTTTGTTTGCTTTTTAAAATCTTTATAAAAAGTAAAGGTACCTCATACCAATGGTCTTTTTTTCACTTTACATAGGCCTTCCCCCGAATTTGACTAAGTTATGGAGAAATTTATAATCTGCTTATTGATATGACGTTTGCGACGTGTGGTTTAAAACTGAATAATGAGAAAAAATGGCCCAACTCCAGCGTTTTGACCAAAGTGAGTTAGACCAAGCACTTAGCAGAAAGTTCTTCCTCATGTGTGAAAGAGGGGCTAAAATCTTCCTTCTAAGTAGTATTTTATTATTATTAATGAACAAAATCAAATGCGTGTTAAATAAAAAAAGAAGGACCCAAGACCAGAGACTGGGCCTTTATTCCACAAATGTTTACGGCGCCCCATGTGAGGGGTTGCAACTTGTTTTCTAGTTTTTTAAATGATATCAACAAACAATTTTTAGTACAAATAATTTTTGTGAACAAATACAAACTTATGCTGTTATGGGGGATAACTACACTGACCATTTTAATACACTCAGAAAGTGGACACTCTTTATTGTTTAATGTTTTCATATAAACCGTCAATAAAATATAGTGAAATAAATATCAAATTAAAGGAAAATTAATACTCTACCACCATCAATAATTAAGATCAAGTTTTGAAATTTCACGCTTGGATGGGCACATTCATTTAACCGTTAACAGGTCTGATTAAGAAAATTGCAGAAATGGAGCAAGTAGCAATTCAAACGTCAATGAACATGTGCATCTGTAAGACATTCTTGTTGAACAATACAAAAAAAAAAAGATGGAAAAAAAGAGAAACAATTAGGAGGATAGAGCTCTGGATGTAAACTGTAGTCTCAGGACTGCATGTTTTTGACAAGCACAACTACAAATTCAAATGTTTCTCATGATTTTTTTCTATTCATTGTTTTACCTTGACTCTAGAAGATGGAAGTGCTCGTTAACATTTGAATGGCTACTTGCTCTATTTTTGCAATTTTCTTAATCAGACCTTCTAACGGTTAAATGAATGTGCCCATCCAGAGTATTAATTTTTCTTTGATTTGATATATATTTGGCAAGACATTAATCTACATTTGCCACTCTCCACCCAGGTGTTAAATGGGTACCGGCAAGAATGAATTCCTTGAATGCTGTGAGCACCGAAATCGGTAGCTTAGCTAGAGCCGAGGTAATATTGGAGTGCCTTGAGCACCATTCATGGTGGATATGAGCGCTATATAAATATCCAATATTATTATTATTATTATCATATTTCATTATATCTTATTGAAGGTGTATATGAAATTTGGAACAATAAAGAGCGTCCACTTTCTTTTTTTTTTCTGAGTGTATATGAAATATCTGCATACAGAACAAACATGTAAAGTATGTGATTGGAAGAATGGACCCCAAATCCAGCTATTATCCAGTCCTTTGCTATTGTCATAGTATCATTCCACATCTATGAAACAATGTAAGTTCATTTATTAAATTTCCCTGAGGGAATCTCTTAAACTTAGTCTTCTTTCTTCTTCTTCTGTTGTAGTGTATTATTCGGTCACGGTAGCGTGCCCTTATTGATGCAACATTCTTTGCTATTTACCCAGCTCTCTTGTATTTTGGGTGTCACATCAATATCCTTTCAAAAGAAAATGGGTAGAAAAGGGGGTGGTGAACCATCGGCGTGAATTATTACGGGAAACGGCTTATATCCTGGTATTCCCTTACTTCAAGGGTTCCGTATAGTTGGAGGTCACCAGACAATAACATGTGGTTAATAAAGCGGGCAATGCTATTGACAGCTTAACCGTATGATAATCTGTCAATATGATATCCAAAGGAAACCAAAGTCTTGAAATGTTAAATTTGTCTCTTTTTGAGTTTATGCAACCAAAAATATATGTATTTAGTATTTACTTCTGGATAAGATTGAGTCATGGCACGGGGTAGCAATTAGACAAAGACAGGAACTCACTCTTGTTCGCTTGACATGGTTACAAGATTCGTATACACATGCTGTACAGCTTTATTTTCACACTTACGCCTGATATGATGTCCCATTTATATCAAAATTGAACGCCAATGAAACTGAGATTAAGCACGACGAGTCCCACGTTTATTGGTTTTCTTAATCATTTATCTATATCGGAAGCGTTTTAACCTTTGATAACATTTTGATTAATGAAAATTATAACACATCTGCAATGGATGTTATTCATACTGACCAAGGATGCATTATTGCATAGCAAGAGAATTCGAAAGTTGTATTCAATCTAATTGAGTCCAAAAATCATGTTGATTTATGCAGGCAGTGACTTTATGGCTTTAAATTGCCAGAATCGAAATTTGCAGGTGTATTTACTTAAAACACATGGATATTCCTAGATTGAATAAGTCAATTGAGATACACTAATTTACTTAGTTTTGCTCATTTGTTCCAATTAATAAAGAATATGATCTTCTTAGGCTGTAAGTAGCCTCAATCATTTTTGTTTTCAAGTATTGTCTACTAAATTCGATTGTCAGTGATACTGGAATAGTTTATTATGGAAAACGGAAGATGATTTTTTTTTGGTACGGTGTCAGGAAAATAACTTGTAGGTAATATTTCGTGGTACCGAAGGAAATATCACCCTTGTAAATACAAATACGAACTAAGAATGAAGAATACATCATGTTTCAACTTATACTGGTGTAGAATTGTCTACTCCAGTGCCTCATGTGGATAATTATGTACATCATTTGAATTCGTTCATTTTGGAAGCACATTGACTAGTATAAAAAAGGTTATAGTTTCATAATCCACTATGACTTTTCATATTTATTTCTTCATCCATATCTAAATTGTAATTCTTTCTTTTTGGGGGAGGGGGGGGGGGACATGGTACTGGGCAAAGAGAGATGAATATGATGAAGTTGGCTATATGAGGACCAGTGTAATCAACAAAGATTTAAGACAATATAAGAAAAACAATACTCTTATCCGATTTGAAAATAATGATATGTTAAAACATTTATTATGTCGGCATTTTAATCATTACAGTTTACAAATAATAGAAAATTATTTATCGACCTCGTAAATTAAATAAAATAAAATCGTTTATTTGAATGAAATCCTGACATAACAGGGTTTTCATGAAATCAGACAACATATTACGGATAGTACATTATAGTAAAACATAAGCATGATAAGCAAATCGAATAAACTTTAAAGACGGCACATATATATATATTTGAAAAGTATAATAAAGGTGCATTTTCTTTATTCTTTTACCAGCAATTAAATAAATCAATATCTAATTCCAATGACGCACTGCTAACGTACATTACAATTTAAACTTAGCAAAATTTGAAGTGAACGTTTTATGGATGTCTAGGAGAAGGCAGTTTTTTTCTTTTTTTTATCACATTTTTGTTGATATGTTATAAATTATACTATCTTTAAAATTTCATTAATGCTATTTTCCAGAAAATGGTATACTTTTTAAAAATAGTTTTTCTTTATTACATTTAAGAACCCTCTGTCTGTCATATACTCGCTCTCTTTGTATCTTATATCAAACAATCAAGTATACGAGCACGCAAAAGCCCATTCTTAAACTTCTTGATCAAAATTATATAATTACCATGAATGTGCTATTGATGCTAACTGTTTCATATTCTTATACCATTATTTCATTGCATCAAACTTTTTCATCGTTATACGATGTCATAATTCTTTCAAACTGCCATGAATATATTATTATCATAAAGTATTTCTATTATTTCTAATTATTGGAAAGAGCAGTTCATAATTAACTCTACCAATTTCTACAAAGAAAAGTTTGATCAAAGGAGCATTCTTGATTTAGACCACTTCATTTAACTCAAACTGCTCTGATATATGGCACTGATCACGTTTTAAGAGATATGAATGAAGAATATGTAACTGGAGCAGTTTTTGTTGATCTAAAGAAGGCATTTGACACAGTTGACCACCATATATTATTAGAAAAGTTATATGACATGGTGTCAAGGGTCATGAGTTAAAGTGGTTTAGGTCTCATTTAGGAGATAGAGTCCAAAGAAAATATTTAAAAATTCTGCTAAAATAGGTGAGAGAATGTCATCACTTGCCCCAGTTACCATTGGGGTACCACAGTGCTCAATATTGGGGCCACTGATGTTTGTAAGTTACATAAATAATTTACCATCTGCTTTTACTGATCTTAACTGCATTTGTATGCTATGTATGCTGATGATACTATATTAGTGTTCAGAGTACAAATTGCTGATGAATTAAGAAATGGCAGATGGCATAAAAATGGTTTGTTCATAATATTTGATTGGGTTTTTACAGACGTGTATCAATCAAATAATTATGATTATTTACGTCTGGACCGACCTTTAACGTCACCTTCCGAAAGACGTGACTGAGATTCGAACCTGGGTCCGATCAGAGTCAGTTTGTAGGCGAATGCAGAAACAACACAATTACTATAAAGCCCGAATGGTTTCCCAACGAATAACGATCTGCAAATCCTGTATTAAGATTTTGAAAATATTATGTTGTCTCCTTATCATGCCACTCTTATACTATTGCGATGTTGTATGGGGGGGGGGGGGTACTCAGATTATAATCGGACGGGGGTGTGCGGCTGAGAACTCCAGACCCATACCCACATCCAAGGGTCCTTTTGCTGTAAATAGGCACCTACGTCTAAGGATTTTTTGTGAAAAATAGACCCATGTCTAAGGATTTCGAACTTTAAATATTACATATTTTAGCTGTAATATAATGCAATGGCCAAACATTTTGCAGATTCTTGATAAAATTGTTTATTACTCATTAGTAATCTGTACCATACTACATGTAGTTTTGGGTTTACAAGTAGTTTACAAGTGATAAGGGGGTGATCCGGGGGGTGATCCCGACGTCGATGTTCGTTTTACCATGTCGCAGCTAGCCTAGCCGTGCGTGAAGACGCACGTTGTGCAGTGGCGGCACCAGGATTTTTAAAGTGGGGGGGGGGGGCAAATGGGGGGCAAAATAAAATGTTGGGGGGGGGCAAGGGCGGACAAAAAAAATTTTGACACTTTTTGTAGTGAAAATGTACAGAATATTCGGCTATAAACCTACCCAGATATGACGACATTTTGAGCATCTAGCTGAACTGCCCGATTATAAAGAGGTGTTAGTTATATACTGCGAGCGAGCGAAGCGAGCGAGCAAAAATTTTGACATTTTTCGTAGTAAAAATGTACAGAAATTACATAATTATTCGGCTATAAAACTACCCCAATATGCATGAGGACATTTGAGCATCTTGCTGCCCAATTATGAGGTGGTAGTTATTTATTGCGAACACTTTTTGTCGTGAAAATGTACAGAAATTATATTCGGCTATGAAACTACCCAGATATGAGGACATTTGAGCATCTTGCTGCCCGATAATAAGGTGGTAGTTATACATTGCGAACGGGCAAAAATTTTGAAACTTTTTGTGGTGAAAATGTACAGAAATGATTATTTGGCTATAAAACTACCCAAATATGAGGATATTTACACGAGCTGAGCGAATAAATTTGCCCCATGCCCCCCCCCCACCTTGATGCCGCCACTGCTTTCCAAGTTTCCGTTTTCTTTCTTTTTCCTTCTTTTCTCCATTCCTTTTTCACTTTTTTCTTTCCTTTTTTCTTTTTCATTTTCCACCCTTTTATTTTTTTTCACTCCGAAAATTATTGGGGGGGGGGGCAACTGGGGGGGCAAAGCTTCTGACTGGGGGGGGCAAATGCCCCCCCCCCCCCCCCCCCCTTGGTGCCGCCACTGACGTTGTGTAATGGCATATCGCGCGCTGCGCAGGCATTATGATATATGCAGCGCAGCTAGCTAGCTCGGGCTCGGCGCAGTCCCGCAGTTACTGAAGCTGCCGCATGTACTACGCATACGAAGCTCGGATCCATATCCCCAATTCCAAGCTCGGGCGCTTGGCCTGGCGCCTAGCGCGCATAATGTAATAAATAATACGTGGTACTTCCGGGGTACGTTCTACGTATAGCTAAGTAGGCATTTGCAATGTAGGCTCGATTACCTCGAGTATTTGGGTGCAAATCCGAAAATCCCGGACAAATGAGGGAGAAAAGAGAGGAATGAAACAAATGATAAGAGCCGGGATAAGAGACCCATGTCTAAGGATTTTTTGGGGGAAAATGGGACCCATGTCTAAGGATCTTTTTAATGAAAAGGGGACCCATGTCTAAGGATCTTTCTTCAAAAAGTCACCCTTCCCAGCGGCACATCCCCGTATACCCAATATACGTGAGTACCCCCCCCCCCCCGGGGTAGAATGCTCCAGGTGTATAATGTCTTCACGATCTCGCACCCGATTACTTGAAATATTTGTTCACTAGACTGATTCATTCGTTTGACACAAGATTCCGAATTAATGGCTCTCTTAAAGCTCATGTACAGTTTTGGTAGCAAAAAAGAAATCGGAAAGAAACGTGTTAAACATAGTCTCATTCTGTTTTCCAAGAATCAAAAGAAGTTTGTACGAGATCATCTGGTATTCCATCAACGATTTCCGGTGAATTTTACCATCACGGCTATATACTGCCCTATATACGCTAGGACCATTCCACCCCGACGGCTCCCCGTACAGCAATCTCGAGGCTTCGCACAGAGATAGCATGTGAGTCACTGTGCGTGGGTCTTAACGCGTATACGGTGTACAGTGCACGCTGCAATTGTTAGTTTACTGGGCACCTAAATTATTTTTTGCCTCTCATTTGTTTAACATGCCACTTTAGTACGTGAAATCTTCACAGCATCTTTGTATTGCTAGTATCTTGCTATTTATCAGCGAAAATCCAATAAATCTGACAAGTTTTTGAGGGCTTACCAAAACTAAACATTACCTATAAGTATTTAACGATGCTGCTAGTCGTACTTTTGAATACATGAGATGCTTAGTGTGAATCAAAGAAACAGCCGGTCGTAACATGCTTTTAAATTGTCACTGAATAATCCAAAATAACAGTTGATGTACACGTCATCAACAAAACGTTTAGATGATTATGATTAACCCCGGAATATGCTGTTATTTTCTAAAGTGTTTCACTCATTTTTTTTTTTTTTTTGTCAGCTGTAAATTTACTGTTAAATCGTTTGTATTTTGTGGTATTTGTTCTTGTTCTATCTTAGTTTTGTTGTATTAAAAAAAAAAAACTTTCATATTTTTCTTGATTACTCTTAGTTTGTCTTCAAATCTGTATTGTTTATTTTGTATATATATGTACTTTTGAATACATGAGATACAGGATGGAACACTTTTGGTACTATAGAGCAGGGGCGGATCCAGGATTTCGTATAAGGGGGGGGGGGGCACACAAATGCAGGATTGTCAACTTTGGGAAACTGCTTGGAGGGAGACCCATATTTTTTTGGTCTCTCGCCAGCCCTCCAAAAGTCGCTAAGTGGGGGGGGGGGGGGGGGGGGGGGGGGGGAGCAAAAAAAAAAAATTTTCGCTAGCCCTCCAAAAGTCGCTCAGTGGGGGGGGGGGGTTATGGGGTCCAGTTCCCCTCCATAATTCTCTGACAAGCAAAAAAAAAAAAAAGGAAAAAAAAAAGGGTTTTCTGCTCGAAAGGGGGGGGGGCACATTCCATTGTTTTCCCTCAAAAGGGAGGGGGGGGGGGCAAGGGCCGGGATTGCCCCCCCCCTGAATCCGCCACTGCTATAGAGGTGCTCGCTTAACAGGCGACTCTCTTAGCCTCTCTCTTATTTTTCTTTTCACTTGTTTTCATAGCTACTATTATATTATACCTTTGTGATATATGTTTTTGTATGTGATACAGAAGCTACTAGACTACTACTGAATGATTTTGTCGAAGATTTGTAATGTTCTTAGAGATTGTAGTTTACCTGTACACTGCAGTGGGTGAGTTTTTACAAGCAGCCATACTGTACATGTTGTGATTCATTGCAGTTGACTTAATAGTGTCACCCAACCATACCTTTCTTCTTTTGATTCATGAATGTGCTTTGGATGAACAATGGATGTAGCCAGGCTTGTCATCTTTGTTCTGATTGTTACATTGACTAGTATATTTGTTGCCAATTCCTATGAAGTACAGTATTGTGGTCTAACATCACCATCAAGGGTGAAATTCATTGGATCACGTCTGTTGTACTGTTCCAATGCTGATGCAACCTTCAGACTAAAATTACTTATATCGGTTGATGTCAGTCCTAACCCTGGCTCCCTCAAGGCTGAGGAGGATGGTCAGACATCTCCAGTTGAAGGAATTTTTGTTCATGATGCAAATGGAAAATCGTACAGCAGACTAGATCTTTTGAAATATAATACTTTGACCTTGAACCAACAATGGCATTTCTTTCGCCCTAATGTGTGAGAAAGAATTAGAACTCTGGGAATAAGTTGTAACCCCAGACTTAAAAAGAGAACTCATCAATGTAAAAAGGAAAACAACGGAAAATCCCTGTAATTGTTTCTCAATGTAATTGGAATAACAGAACCAGTGTTCAGGGAATAAATCGTAATAACTTGGTCATTATCAATACTAACACCAAAAAGATACTTCATTCTTGTTTAAAGATATGTTTGTGGAATGCCCACTCCGTACGAAATAAGACTATCCTACTCCATGATTACATTTCTGAACATAATATTGATAAAATGATCATAACTGAGACATGGCTTAGAGCAGAAGATCCAGCCGTCATCGCCGAATGCTCTCCACCTGGATATACCTTGACATGGAGGCATTGCAGTTATATTTAAGTCACCACTACAACTATATCTGAAGATTAGTGACACTTTGACCTTCTCAACTTTCGAACTGGCACACGTTACGCCGGTCCTGTTCACTTCGTGGAAGTTTATCGACCGCCACCTTCTTCACAGAACCATTTTCGCACTGTAGACTTTCTTCAAGAATTTGAAGATCTCACTGCCGAGATGTCGGTGTTATCAGGACGAGTTCTCCTCTTAGGAGACTTTAACTTGCATGTTGATATGCCTTCGAAGTCCGAGGTAACCTAGTTCCTTTCCATTGTGGAATCTACAAACTTGTCTCAACACATCCACGGAGCTACCCATAACTTGGGTCACACTTTGGACCTTGTCATTCTTTTTTTTTTTTTTATTCATTTCGGTTTATGGATAAAAAAAAATACCTTGTAAAAACAGTCCGGAGACTGATACATACAATGTTTACAAATTTACATAATAATATTGAAAAGATTACATAAAAAGTACAGTGCATGTCAATAAATTGTCAAGAAACAAAAATTGAAAGAAATATGAACATGAATCGTTTTAAATATTGCACTTCAAATTGATTATAAATACAATAAAATCTATAAAAATGCTATTTCATTACTCCAGTTTATATTAGAACAACAGTTCCTGATATTAATAATAATAATCATGCAATTATAGAAGGCAAGAAAGCGTTGGGCTACTAATAATTAGTTGTGTGTGTATAAGAAACGATAAATGCATGTAAACTGAGAACATATAAAGTAAAACTTATAACGAAATTAAAAAAAAAAAAAAACATGAAATAGCTTGAACCTTGCTAAGGAACCCCCCCCCCCAAAAAAAAAAAAACAGTAGAGGTGAATTCAAGACCTAGGTCTTAGTATACGAAACAATGTGAGAATAGTAAAACTAATTTTATATATAGATCCAGTAGAAGTCGGCAGAGTTTGAGTGATGAGCAAGAATTGTTCGAGATAAATAATAAAAAGAAAAATATAAGGTTTCCAAAAAATATGTCTTTAAGTGGATACAAATACAAAATAAATAAATGACAATGCAAAGGAAGAAAGAGGTCAAAAGAAATAAAATGATTACTGAAGTATACTGGCATAAAAAAACCCCAACAAGACATAAAAAGCAGAAACATGACCATATTATTTAGAAATCTTCAATTGATAATTAAGTATAAGAAAGGGAGAGAGAGAGAGAGAGAAAGGAGAAAAAATAGGAGAGTGAATTTAAAAAGAGATGAGAAAGGACAGGAAGAAAGAAAGATACGGAAAATTGGAGAGTAAAATGAAGAAGAAAAAAAAGGAGAAGAGAGAGATAAAAGAAAAAGAGAGAAAGAGAGAGGAGGAAGAAGAGAGAGAAAAAGAGCAAAGGAAGATGAATATTGAGAAGCAGAAGAAACGAAGAAAACGTAGTAAGAGATTTAAAGAGAGAAAAAAAAAGAAGAAAAGTAAGGTTCAAAACTTCAAAGGCATAAACACTAACATGCAGTATGAAGTTAATTTGAGACAAATCACAAGGCAGAATTAAGAATTGCAGTTACGTAAGGAACTGTGGAGTTTTTATACCTCTGAGTTTTACAACGCGGTAAGTCCAGAAGATGGGCATTTCTTAGAGTAGAATTGTGTCGTGAGACAGATCGACGGATGGGGGGTAGAATGTCTCGATGGCGTTGAGACTTAAGGAGACAAAGTCCAAAACTGAGGATGAGATCTTTTCTACGTTCATAAAACGAGGGTAAATCAAAGCGAATAAGCTGTTGTGTGTATGAGAAGGTAGATGGATACACAATGAATCGAAGAGCCCGTTTTCGGATTCTTTCAAGTTCATCACTCTGCGATTTAGTAATTCCAGATCCCCAGACCGGAACACCAAACTCCAACAGGGGACGGATGTACACTTTATAGATATTTACAAGATCATGCGCTTCAACACCAGATTTCTTTAGAATGCAGAGAATGTAGAGTCTCCTTGCAGAGCGTGAAATCATCTGTTTGACTTGATCGTCCCACTTTAGATCTGAACGAATTATTACACCAAGGAGGGTCAGCGATTCGACCCGTTCCAGACGAACATCTTCGATGGTGATGTCTAGCTGGGGTGGAGGATTCTTGAGGAAGGATACTTGCATAACCTTGCACTTCTCAGGCTTAGGGGTAACGTCGTTTGAGATGCACCATCCACCAAGCACATTAACATGGTCCTGCATGGAACTTGGCTGGGCTCTCGGCAACACTTCCACAAGGCTTAAGTCATCTACATATTTCAAACGGTACCTGGTAATTAGAGCAGCATCGTTAACGAGAACAAGAAAAGGGATCGGTCCCAACTTGGTACCCAGCGGTACTCCGCATGAGAGACGCAAGGGACTTGATGACTGCCCTTGATGCCGAACCACTTAGTAACGGTCTGAGAGGAAACTACAGACAGTAGGTAGCATAGAAGCATCTACTCCAAGTTTGATCAGCTTTTCAATAATCTCGGAGTGGTTGACGAGGTCGAAGGCTTTAGTAAAATCAATAGTGCACATGTTAGCATACATCCACGTTGCTCAAGATTCCTGTAGATGACATCCAGCATATCTACAAGATAGTGATTAGTAGAACTACCTTTCATATTGCCATATTGTGACGGATCTATATGAGGTTTAAGGTCGGCCATCAACCAGTCCACCAGAAAGCTCTCAAAAATTCTAGACAGCACAGAGGTAATTGAGATTGGGCGAAGCTGGTCAAACCCCGTAACACGAGGGGTCTTAGGAATCGCACAAACTGATGCACACTTTCATTTCGCGGGGAAATAACCATCATTCAGGCACTCGTTGAATATCTTGGTTAATGGGCCTGAGATTTCCAACGCAAATTCCTTGAAAAGGCGAGTAGGAACGTCATTAGGATGAGGTGCCTTCGATGCGCTGAGGCGTTTGAGACGTCTATAGACTTCCTGCTGCTGGATTAGCGGCGGAGGTGCAGGAGCCGGAAGAAATGCCGAGAGGGTTGACAAGTTCAATGGAGTAACACGCTCTCCGGAAAACATTCATGAAACACTTCACCAAATCTCACAATGTGTTGCTGAGTTAAACACTTGGATGTTGTCTAATTATCTGAAACTAAATTGTACTAAAACTGAATTCATGGCTTTTTGTTCTTCTGCTCGCCATTTAGAATTTATATCTGTTCTGAAACTGGATGTAAATGGTCAGCTTATTCCTCTGTCCTCCAAGGTTACAGATCTTGGTATATGCATCAATAACATGTTCTCTTTGTCATCTCAGGTTAACCTTGTAATACGCAATTGCAACTATCATCTCCGCAATTTATTGGAGAATTCGTAGATTCATTGATGTGAAGACTTGTCACCATGCTGTCAGAGTTTTAATTCTTTCCCGAATAGATTATTGTAAGAGCCTATAAGAATACAGTTTTATCTTCCAAAGATAGGAGGAAGCTTGAAACTGTCCAGAATCGAGCTGCTAGACTTATTTTTGGCCTAGGATCTAGGACACTTCACCTTTGGTTGAGGAACTTCACTGGTTACCTCTACACCAACGTATTTTTTTTTAAGTTTGTACGTTCTTTAAAATTCTAAACCATTTAGCTCCTGAATATCTTAATAACACACTCAAAATATATACACCATCTCGCAATCTTCGCTCAACAGCTGATAAATGTAAGCTCGTTATTCCCAAATCCAGACTCTCATCAACCGAAAAGCGCTTCTCAGTGGCTGCATCTAAAACGTGGAACAATATTCCACTCTGCATCAGAGAAATAACTTGTCTAGCCACTTTCAAAAGATCCCTAAAAAGATACCTCTTTCCCCAGTAATATAATGTTTTAATGTAATCTCTTACTTTTTTGAGTCTGTCTCTTTGCTGTTGCTGTTTTCTTTTCTTTTCAAATGTGTATTTTTGTAAGCGCTATGGTACTTTCTGTTTTTAGCGCTCCTAAATATTCATTACTATTATTATTAAACTAAGTGATTTCTTTGTTTCTAATTCCTACAATGGATTATATTCTTGTTTTGGTTATTTCACTCTTGGTTATGTACATAATGAAGGCTGAGAGAGATTTCAAATATTTCATTAATTCCAAATACACATAATACAGGCCTGGTTATGCATGTATGTACCTCATAATCTGAGTTAAGGTAATGGAATTCATTACCAAGAGAAACGGGCTCACAATAGTTATTATGCATTTTCTCGATATAGGTCCATGGTTTTTCCAACCAGCAAAAGATATGTTTAAACGAACGAACAAAAATTTGCAGGAAGTAACATGTTTACTGGAAAGCACAACTCATAGCTGCCATGTACGCACATAATTATAAGATCAAGTGCTTTTCTTATTTCCCATACCTCATCGCTCAGCTATCGTATACTTTCTACAGAAATAGTTTGGAAGATATGATTTATTGTATTGTGAACATCCAGTGGAAGTTTGGTTTGTTTAAATTTGTGAGAATTTATTTTCTGTCACTGTCTATATATATATTTTTTCAGTATATTCTAATTACTCGTTTTGCAGAATAGTAGATTTTGTTTCCAAATATTGTTCTGTCATTTGCAACGATATCGGCTTTTACACAGTATGGCATCGTGGGGCCTATGTTAGGCCTATTTTTAATTTCTAAAAAACGACATACAGTAACTTATTAGAATGATTTTTCTACGTAAACTATTATGTTGTTATTGCGAAGTGAAAACTATCTGTTGATTTAATAATCCTTCAATTATTTAATCAAGACATAGTTTTCGAGGTAACCTTATACCTGTTAAGGACTGCTTATTTACCTCTAAAAGTGGTCTTCAGATCCTGTTTACAATATTACGTTTACAGATTGGAACAGACACAAAAGGGAAAATATGATACAAAATTTCATTACACAGTACGTTAAAATAAGAGCATAATGATGAGAAACGAAAGGAATTAATCTAAATAATTTTATACAAATTCAAACAGAATATCATTTGATTTTTTAATCAAAATAAAGAAATGTATATAAAATCAAATTTACCAATTAATGTCGATAAATAAATACATTCATATAGTTTTGCCGGTAGTACACATTAGTTCATTCTTTAGAAAAGGGGGATGATTGGTTTTCTATTTTGACTATAACAGTACTTAGGCCTATTTTTAGCGTAGGCCTACATTTACGGACGCTGAAAATATTCATCCTCTTTAATGTGCTATATAACAACACGTGGGTGAACTTCCTAACATAATTTTCATGTTAATTTAATATGCCATGGTCGCCAAAATCAACATGATCAAGGGAACATGTTTGTTTGTGTAAGTTCTAAATTTTTGTAGATACAATGCATCTTTTTCGGCTTGTGTTTGTATTGTGATCTGGTAATACCATCTACTGATTTGAGTCTTTCCTTAAACACGTTTGTAATATTTATATCTTTTTACATCACTACAAAAAAAAAAAAAAAAAAACATCTAATCCTTCTCACAACACTACTTGTTTATACATTTTTGCTGTTTCATTTTTTTGCATTTGAAATCTTGCAGCTAAGACCGAGATACAGTAAAAAGAAAAAAAAAAGACAAGAAAATGGGAGAACGGTGCCAGAGGTCGTGTTGAAACATAAAATATCAAGTTTGATAGAAAGTAATATTTATTATTTTGGGTCGTCTGAATAGCGGTTTCTGAATGTTCTGTCCAACGTAACTCTTCATCAGCCATACCACTTAGGCATTTCCTTCCTTTCTCTCTCTTTAAACAGCTGCCGTTTAGTATGACAGAAAAATTATTTACACTTTTAACTATCAAAATAGCAATCATGCATCGTGAACAAAGTATTTTGCATTAGAGACAGCATTATAGAATTAGGATTTTTTCAATCCCTTCTTTCGTCATAGTCAATCCTGGATACTGACGTGTGATATTTCCCCCTGAACGTTTTCTCCTCAATTTGCAATTTCGTGAACTCACTTTGTCACATTATTGTCTCCAATATCCTGCCCCTTTCTCAGCATACACAATTAAGGATTGATGATTATCATACGAAATAGCCTAAGGATATAGGATAAGTGCTTCTAAGGACACAATGAAAAATGGTGGTTAAAGCTTTAAAGTGCCATTCTACTTGACGAGATGGCGAGATATTTGATCTTGTCAAGTCAACTTAATAGCCTTATCATGTCGACTTATCAACTTTGTAAGTCGACATGGCGACAAAAATTATCTTGCCAAGTCGACTTCTAAAAAGTTACATGTCGTCATGATTACATAACGTATCTTGCCAAGTCGACTTCTAAAAAGTTACATGTCGTCATGATTACATAAGGTATCTTACCAAGTCGAATTCCAAAAAGTTACATGTCATCATGATTACATAAGGTATCTTGCCAAGTCGACTTCTAAAAAGTTACATGTCGTAATGGCGACATAAGGTATCTTGCCAAGTCGACTTCTAAAAAGTTACATGTCGTCATGATTACATAAGGTATCTTGCCAAGTCGACTTCTAAAAAGTTACATGTCGACATGGCAACATAAATTATCTTGCCAAGCCGACTTCTTAAAACTTACATGTCGTCATGGCGACATAAGGTGTATTGCCAAGTCGACTTCTAAAAAGTAACATGTTGTCATGGCGACATTTAACTTTTAAGAAGTCGACTTGGCAAGATGCCTTATGTCGCCATGACGACATGTAACTTTTTAGAAGTCGACTTGGCAAGATACCTTATGTCATCATGACGACATGTAACTTTTTAGAAGTCGACTTGGCATGATAATTTTTGTCACCATTTCGGCTTACAAAGTTGATAAGTCGACATGATAAGGCTATTAAGTCGACTTGACAAGATAAAATATCTCGCCATCTCGTCAAGTAGAATGGCACTTTGAAGCTTCCGTAGGTTTGAATATATTAAAGGAGACTGTTATCAAGCCGACAAACACTACGTTGAAGATCAAATGCCCATTACAATACATTAAATTCCTGAAAAATTGACTGGTTCTGATTTCCATACAATTACGTAAACACCTAAAAGAAAATTCTGAACGCATGATATGAGATCTTAATATTGCGTATAGTTATAATTGATAAGAATTTAAGCACGTAATCATAAGCTCTATTGAATATGGATAATCAATCAAATAATGAATTCTTCAATTTACCAGAATTAAGACAGAATGATATAAGGATGATTTGTTTGAAATACTACGCTATATGAATTGTTTGGCATTCTTTTTTTTTTTTTTTAATAGATCTTTCCTTTCGTCCCCGGGGGGGGGGGGGCACTCAAGTAATATTGCTGTACACAAGCGCGACCAAAAAAAAACGCGTGAAAAGGGTACTTTTGGTCGGTTACGGCGCGTCACGCGCTTGACGCGTTTAGGATGTCAAAAAGGCCAAAAATCGGAAAAAGGGGTATGTTTGAGTTTGTCATACGCGTTTAGGGTATCTTGTTTAGGGGGTAAAATTTCAAGAAAGCGCGAAAATACTCGAATGGATAAAACTCTTTTAGGGGGTGTTTGGAAAACCTGTGGTCGCGCTTGTGTACAGAAATATAGTTGAGTGGTCCCCCCGGGCCCTTCGTTTGAATTATATCTGCATGGTTCGACTGAGTATCAAATTTTGTTGCGCATAAGTTATTTGCATTACATATTGTTACTTTTACGATCTAAAAACACTATCTTTCTTGCAATTGTTTTCAGATACAAAATTCACTTCTAAATTGATACTACCACAGAAAACACACCCACACCCATCGACCCACACACACGCACATATAAATCTGTCTATTATATGCCTCTTAATATGTTTTACAAAATCACTTTCAAATGTGAAACTTATTGCTGAAATATATGTTCAAATATTTGTTGTCTGCTGCAGTGGGCGCATCTCGTGCACGTCGCCATTAGCTGACCCACTCTCTCCTCCAGTCGCTCGCCGTCGTTGCTCGCCTGCACTTGTCCTACTCCACGGAAGCCTTCTTCCCCTTAGTCTACTGTACACTACAAATCCAACCGCCATGACCACTAAAACTATCAACGCAAAAACCACGCTTGTTAATATAGAAATGACTACCACTGTCTTCATTGTCACTTTATTGCTGCGTTCTGTCCCGACTGTGGTTTGATGTGCGAGCATTGTGGAATTGGTTGGGGGAAAGGAGACGGCCGGGATCGTTGCGTTGTTACTAGCCAATCCCGCTGGCGTCGTATTCGGCTGCCGAGACGTTGTTGAAGGCGATAGCGTAACGTTGTAGGGAGGGGGTGTTTTAAAAGCTGTGTTGGACACAAGGGAAAAATGGGAAGTAAGATAGTTGACATAGATGGAACCAATTCTGTAAAGGTTTTGTCGTCAGAATAAAAAAAAAAAACTTACCTTATCTTTCTGAAATTAGAAAATAAAAATGGAGCAGAAAGAGGTACTGGAAACAACTCAAACCAGATTATTTCGATACAAAGTTTTTTTAAAGCCAATCCTTCCAGTTGATTGTGGTGTCAGAATAAGTTATGCTAGTTATGTGCATATTCATATAGTAAAAGACAATGACTATTCTGCCTCAGCTTTCCTTCCTCCCTGATGAAAGCTCAATCATTAAAATTCTTCAAGCATATATATAATTATATATATATATCACAATTTTTTATTACAAAAAAATTATGACTTCATGGTTCACCCTATAGCATTATTTCAAATTGGTTTCTAGCAAAAACTGAAATTCATGATTTACGTACCTTCACAAATGTGTCCACAAGGAGGGTAATCATTATTCGGGCAGTCTTCTGAACATTTAAGACACAGACCCGAAAACTCCAGACAGAAATGATTCCCTCTTTTTAGTCTGCAAGTGTCGCAGTCATCACGTTGGCTGCTTGCAATTCAGAATGATATGAAGAGCCACAGGAAATATATTGTTGCATCAGTGTTAAAGTAGGGTGGCTTTAGCACCTTCTTCAGAAAATCACGCAACGCGCTTGTAGTTTGCGAGATCATAATCATTCCTTTAGCCCTGATTTAATTTCCGATAGTACGATGAAACGTGTCTCTATATTCAACGACCAGGCTGCTTTTGATAAACGTCAGCCAGCAGATATGACACTACTTGAATGAACGTTTAAAGATCATCACGTCGTAATTATGTTGAAATGATCTTTACAGCTCGCAGTAGCTTTCAGTTTAATTTCATTCATGGGCTAGACATTCTAGAGATTGTAAGTCAACCAATCAAATCGCAGCATTTTTGCCAAGCCCTCGCAGCAGACCTGGAATGGAAAAAAGGGCGAATACCATTCGGCATGGTGTTGCGGAATAACAAAAGGAGTTTTCCTGATCAAGATAAAAAAGATAAGATAAAAAAATGCCCCTCCAAAATAAAGATATGATACCACCACAGATATACCATGGGTACCACTGAAATTACGTTGGCTTCAACAAAGCATAAAAATGAAAATAAAGATAGTGAATTTTTGAGGAAAATCCAAGAAAGGTTAATACGGTCAATTTAAAAAAAAAAAAAATTATAATTGTTATCGATCACACGCTAATTGGCAACTCTGTGACACTCGGGCATTACGTTGGCTTCAACAAAGCATAAAAAATGAAAATAAAGATCGGTGAATTTTTGAGGAAATCCGAGAAAGGATAATACAGTCATTTTTTTTTTCAATAATTGTTATCGATCAAACGCTAATTGGCAACTCTGTGACATTCAATTTGAGTAGCCTACCTAGCTCTCCCATTTTTCTTTACTAAAACATCATAAATTTAAATTTTACCTGAAGAAAACTATAGTATTATATACCTTCTCTCTCGATATACTATTGGACACGTGATTTTACACATCACATCTATAAAAAATATTTATTTCTTCATCAACAACAACGAAATTGGAATTTAAAAAAAAAATCTGCGAAATGAGAGAGGTGCTCAAAAGGTACGCCAAAGGGTAACTAGTTTGCGTTTAACTAATTACAACTTATAAAAATAACAGCTTTCTTATTCTTCTAACTACATATTCCTCAAACTTTCACTGATCCGTTTCTCTCATTCTTCATGCCTTTAGTAAAAACAACTTATGTTGAGAGTGCATATACGATTAAACATGCGAGTGGTTTGCTGTTTTGTGCATGTTAATGAATCAAGAACTTATTAGTGCAGTTTATTGATCTTATGTTTGTAAGATATTTTTTACAATATTTCGTGGTTGCGTGTGTTTTTTTGTTGGGTTTTTTTTTTCTTACATAGGCCTAAGCAAATGGAAAGCTGCTTAGGAAAGAAATGAGTTGACAATTTGTGTTTGATGGATCACAACTTAAAACATTGTAATTTTCTTACTCTTCACTGATTTTTCACACTTTCTCGCTGGTCTGGTTCTATCTTTTGTAATTTTGAAACCTATAGTGAGAGGTAGATTTAAAAATCTTAATTGTCGACACATCCCGAATCTAATCACCCTAAATGACACTAGCTTCATATCGTCGAGTTCATCAAACCTGCAGTGGAAGTTGGCCTTGTTGACAGGTCCATCATAATTCTGAATATTTGTGACGTAGAAGAGAATATCACCTCATAGTCCTTTCATGCATCATAATTGCAACCTAAACAATATGCACAAGCATGGTATTGATAATAGCAGCCCATTATCAATCAGAAATGCAAAAGCATCATCGTTTACATTAATCATTGATATAAATTCGTACTCTCTGAAATCATATCCAGTCTTATATTTGTTTGACGTTGATATAGGTTAATACATGTACACTTTCAATATTTTATTCCCACGGAGGTGAAAAAAGTCCATCCATTGCACAATAAAATCAAGCATCACCACAAAAGAAGCAAAATAATTAAAGAAACAAATCAGTGAAAGTTTGAGTAAAAGCCGATAAGGAATAAGGTTGAGAATTTCTCGAAGTTGCAATCAATCAAACACAAATTTGCAACTCTGTGACGTACCTTGCGAGGTCCTCTCCCATTTTCCCTGTACCCCAAAAATCACACATTTCCCGTTTTTTCTCTGAAGAAAATATTTAATCATACTTGCACCCTAGATATAATTATTGCACATATTTTTTTTACACATGGCCTATGAAACAAACCTATTCCTTCGTCAACACCTAAGGAAATGAAAAATTTATGAAATTTTCTTTACTGAGTTAATTGAAGAGGACCTCGCATGATCCGCGTCAGAGTCGCCAATTTGTGTTTGATTGTTTACAACTTTTAAAATTCATTACTTTCTTATTTCTTATTGGATTTTGCTCAAACTCTTGTTAATCTGTTACTCTTATTTTCTGCTTCTATTCAAATCGATTAAATACCAGGCCAGACTTTCCCTTCAATTATTGAAAGTCTATTAAGGTATCTGTTCTCAATATAGTCGCTAATTTTTTCCCCAAGTTTTATCAAATGCATTTAAAAAGATGTCATTTCAAGAGTTGAGGGGATTCCTGTCTTAATCGGGAGATTTTAAAAAAAAAATATACCCAGAAAGAAAATTTTAAGTCCTCTGTCATGCAAATGAAAATGCACTCCAATTAAAAATGAAAAACATTAACTCAAATTGTAATTATACATATATAAAATATGGTCAGTGTACCCCTATATATATATATATACATGTATATATATATATATATATATATATATATATATATATATATATATATATATAAATTTAAATCAAATTCAGGAATTGGTAGTGTTTCTTTACTTCTTTCTACATATATTTATCGGTTCCTCTCTCATTCTCTTGCCCTGTCTCTGTTTTCCCTTCCTGTTTCCATTTCTTTTCCCCTCTCATTTTACCTCCCTCCCTCTGTCTGCCCTCTGTATGTAGAGCTGGAGGTCAGATAGAGTTCAGCTATTGCTCACCGCTGATTGGTATGTACCGTGGTTATAGACACGCCCACGGTCACTTCACACAAATTGTCACATTTTATAGCATCAGTCCGATGCAAACACACATGGGACCCCAATTGCTACTCTCTTTAAGAAATGTTCTTTTACGAACAGAAAATGTATATGTATTTGTATTGTCAAGTACAACATTAAAAACAATTTTAAATGTACTTTTTCCTTCGTATTATAAACAGATTTCGCTGTTACGATCTGCAAATAACACAAATCTAAACCTTAGATTAAGGTGTAGAGTTAATTGTAGTGTTTTGGTTAGGTTCGATATGATATGATGTGATTGTATTTATTTATCAATAAAAGGAGACAATACATCAAAATATGTGCAATAGCTGATCATTGTAAAAACAAGAAAAAAATAATGGTAAAATGGAAACAGAAAATGGCATTTATAGTGTTAGTCATGTCCTGTCCCAAGTTTATAATATGATAATATGATAATATGATAATATAAGTTATCACTCGATGTATATATTACCATGATTACTCAAATAAATGTATGATTCCAAATTAGTCTTAACACTAGTTATCACATTAAATGATGTCTAATTGCAAAACTATTGATTTGCAATTTTCAACTAAAATTAAAACGTATTTCATCTACTACAATACTAAACAAGTGCTAACTAAAAGCGGATCGCAAAATAGAACATCTTGATGAAATCATATTTTAAAAGTTTGAATGATTACTTATCCTTTAACAAAAACTGCTTTACTGTATTACGATATCCGGTTCTTGTATTTTCTAGTCCTTTACCACTAGCGGGTCAGTTCCAAGAAATGCTTCAAAAATCACCCTGGGCCGTTTTAAATTGTGCAAGATGCAACTGTCGTACTACCCTTTAACTCGTTGAAAAACTGTTTATATGATTTTGCAATAATCGATTAGGGAGTGAGGTAAGTTTATTGTGATGTTAGACATGTCAGAGTGAGAGTTTTGGGGTAGGTTCCGGGGTGATTGAAAACTTATCCTATTTTGCTTCACGTAAATTTACATTGTAGTGAAGGTCAGATGATATTAGATACAATCTAAAATTGAAAAAATAATCTATATGAAAAAAAATTTATGTTTGAAGTTTTGTTAACAGGTACATGAGCACACGTTGTTATCTGAATCAGACTGACATACATATGTAAAATGGCTATATAATTATAGACATGGACATCTTGAGTTGCTAAGAGAAGGAAAAGGTAGCACAGGTGCTAGTAGGTGTTGATCTCTTTAGTACTGGAAAAAATTCAAGACTTCATACGCTTCCGATCTTTGAACTGCACTCGTACCAAATTGCCATATTCATGCATAAATCCCACTCCTCAGAACTTCCAGTGACCTTTGATAGTATGTTTCAATTAATCTCGTCCATACGTAAATACCCTACTCGAACTTCCACTAATGTGCATTTGAACAATCCCCAAACATCCCTAGCTCGATCTATAAGCACATTGGACCCGATATTTTGAATTCACTATACCCACTGACATACCTTCAAGTCCAACTATTAAGAAGCGATTGAAAGATTATTTTCTCTCATGTATTGCTGATGGGGTGGTTAACATCCTTTCTCGCAATATACAACATTATTCAGCTTTAGCTTATTTTATTACACGACAATCTGTATCCTGTAACTTTAGCATTGGTATCTATATACCTACAGCTGTTAGTTTATAGCACTTATCCTCGTACATTGCAATATAAGAGTCTCAGTTGTCAAGGGTTTTGTCAAAGTGATTGGTATTTACAGACCTTATGTTCCATGCACCTGATACTATCTGAATGCAACTATCCCCTCTCACTCCTCTTTCTCTCTCTCTCTCTCTCTCTCTCCCTCTCTCTTTCTTTCTTTCTTTTTTTTATTGGTTGGCCTTCTGCTTTCTATACTATGCATTGTTTGCATTTCATTTGTGATCAGGATGTCAACTCAAGCTTTGCTTATGACGACCCCTTTTTCTATGTATATAATTTTATGTGACCATACATGCTGAAAGATTGTAAATTTATGATGATGTATATGGAAATAAATAAATATTGAATCAAACTAGAACTTTAATTCGTCACTGAAGACGAATTAGGTGGTCTGTCTGCCCATTGACAAATTGCTTTGTAAGATGTGATAATATTTGTGCAAGATAATCCTGATAATGTCGATAATGAATGGAGACTTGCGTCAAAGAAAATCGGATGATTTCATATTGCATTATACATGGGAGATTAACTCATAGGTTTAATACACGACAGGCATTCAGATTTCGCATAGGGTTGTACACAAACTACTTTACATTCAATTGGACATAACACGCAAAATTAAAAAGGTTATTACATTGTTTGTGATTGTATATGTTAAAGTAGTCGAAGCAGATGGTAAAATAAAAGGCAAAAAGAAGAGAAAAAAAATGGGGGGGGGGGGGGAATGGACCCACCGGGGTTTGAACCTGGGTCAGCAGGATGGGAGGCAAGTTCTTTACCAATAGACCAAAACTTTTCCAATAGAGATAACACGTAAGCGAAAAACGGAATTCTCAAATGACATTTTGTAGTTTAAAAATGTGCATGATCCGACATCTGATCAAAAATTGGACGGCTTATTTGTGAAAGCTTATAGTCTCAGCTATAACTACTAAAATTTAGATGCAAATCGAGCAGAAAAAACAGAGATACAGCTCAAAGAAGACAGGAATGCATAATCAAGATTTGAGAAAAAGTCATGTCCCGTAAAGAATACATGCAAAATGTGAAAAATTGACATGCCTCCTTTAATCGCAAAAATACAGCGTGATCCCTTTGTCAAAATGAAAAATGGTGGAATTAATTTTGTAGAGAATTGTCTCAGCTACAACATATCGAAATTTGAAAGAAAATCGACAACCTATTACTGAAATATTGTCGAATGAATACAAAAATTATTTCATTTTTATCGAAAACATTTTTTTGAGTTCATATGCAAATGTGATGACGTTCCGACCGCTTGACCCACCAATTTTGTTCATGAATTCCAATCTACAACTTATAGGCTTTCAGAATATGTATAAAAATTGGGGGGGGGGGGGGGGGTCCCCAGCCTTTCTGACGAGCTATGGCGGATTCAAGAGAGGCATGTTTTTACCACTTTTTACATTATATTGCCCATTGACGAGCGCACGAATTTGAAAGTTTGACGCGCGCGTGTGGCATTATGGAATGTCGAGAATGACTATAAATAGTTGGAAATTGTCAATAATAGTGTCAGAAAGACAAACCATGCAGGAAAATGGCGTTTTTACCTTCTGAACGGTAACGCATAGAAAATTTTGAAATGCTTAAAATGTCCTGAAATGTACTCTACTTTGATTATGAAGTGATTTTGAGCATTTTTAAATTTTGACGCGCGCGCGGATTTTGTTGACATGTTATGTTGACCCTTGACCTGAGCTAAAGCCTCAATTTCAATTTCCCAGCTCTTCGGTAGCACTCTGGAACGTTAGTCAAAGTGTCATATGCGCTTTATAAGAAGGGAGTATATATATATATATATATATATATATATATATATATTTCATATGTCATATTCGAGTACTGGACAGAGAAAAAATATTTAACCAATATGTTTCATTGCCAATAGTTCCTCCCCTATTTAAAAAAAAAAAATGGTGCCACATCTGACCCTACAAATCTCTCTGTTCTGACACTACTACAGGCAAGGGCAGAATTCGCCAATCAGACTGGCAGTCTTTTTCTTCAGCATTGCTAGTTCCGGATGCGTTGTACGTATGGATATGATGGAAGGTGCTGAGGGAAGCACCAGGAGAGCCAGGGGAGCCTGCATTCTGCATTGGTGATGTCATCATGGCCATGGGATCGTATTGGCTCTCTGAAACGATCACATGTGTAGGTAAGATCTGTGGGTGGTTGTCAAAGAAGATACCATGTTCAGGATCGCCCATCTCGACTTCATCGATTTCGATATCGGAAGTAGCTGGTTCTTGTCCATTCGTTTGCATTCCATTCTTCACAAACATTTTCTGAAAGCGTCCACACATCTTTCTAAAGGCCCTTTTGCACGTGTACAAGCAAAATATGCATGTGGAAAGGAGGGAGAAAATCCCAGCTACTAAAAGCAAAATGGACGTAACTGAGGAAGTATCCTCATCTGTATTAGACGATAGCACCTCTGAACTAGGCACTGGTATTTCGATGGTGGCGGCCTGAGTAACTGCATAGTAGGACTGGATAGCATGAACCGAGGTTAATGATGCGGTGCCTGAAGAGAGTAGTTTCTCTATAGATATGGTAGACAGAAAATAAAGCAAAACTAATAAGTAAATATTAACACGATTTTACACAAATACAAATAACATTTGTCGCAATTTGCAAAGTAGATAAACATGACAATATTCTATATAGATTATACGGTTTAGGTTGTGGATACTTAATTGCATAACGAAGGTGTGAAGCATAACGGAACCTAACAAAGGCTTAGATTGTGTAGATTATAGTTTTTGAAAAGATACACATTCATAAGTCTTGTTCCGTTGAAAACAGTCCGTTTTTCTAAAGCATACAGTGAAATGTGATTTCAACACAGATTTGTAGTATTCTGCAGTCCATTCTATTTGTACCTTCTTGGTTCTCCCATTTTCATCATGCACAGGAATAGCTAAAATAGATAGATGGTGCAATATAAGAGTGTTGTGTCATTATTATTATAATTATTATTATTATTACGTCTTTTGTGCACGGCCTTTGTGCTCTCCCGTGTCATCATGTCACCATTTCTAACTGTAACCGCATCCAAAGAATGAAATATCCTCTCTTTCATCAAATCGACTTAATTCCACAGAGAATTTAAGAAGTTCTTGAAAACATATCTCTTTCCAGCATAATTAAACTCTTTTCATTTTTCTCAGACTTTATGCTTAATAAGTTAATTTTGATTCTATGTTAATTTTGAATTAATATTATTAGTATACTATTATCATTATCATTGTTATCATGGTTGATCTGTTGATGAGATATTGAATAATCATTATTCAACCTTGACCCTGGGGCAACTTTGAAAAACCTTTTCAGAAAAAACAACGTTCTGAGAAGGAGACCGTCTAGGCGAATTAACAGGTTTGCAAATCAAGGAAGCACCTTGAACCAAAGAGAGCAAGATTCCGAAACAAAACAAATATAACATTATAAAGAGAGAAAAACTCAAAATTCAAATTGAATTATTTCCAACAAAAAATGGCAGAAAGTGACCGAAACATCCGAGATGAATTAAGACATATTTAAAACCGGTTTTAAAAAACCACGATTCTCCAACATGTCTATTGTGTTTTACACGCAAAATTAACCAACCGGAATTTCGTTCAAAATTTAGACATTAGTGTTTAATGGTATATGATCTTGATAATCTAGGCAAAGTATCATTGGAATGGAAAGCACAAAATTTATGCTTTTAGATTATATGAATTTCATTCCGGTAAACATAAAGTATATTAAAAAAATGTTTCAACATTAGGTTTCCTGTTTGACACCCCTAGCATATTCCTCAAAATTGGCTTCTTTTTCCGGGTTTGATTGAAAATACTGGATTGACTGGGCTGTTATCAGTGTTTCTGGTATAATCATACAATATGATATATTTTTTAGTAATACTAATATTGTAATAATTACATTGGTGTGTGCAGCATTACAAGTGAGTAGGGATGAGTAGGGGATGAGTAGGAGATGAGTAGGACTATATGAGGCGAAATCTTGCAAAATGCGATACTTTCAATAAAATAGCCTCCTGTTACATAAATTCTTCTTTTTTTCGAATTTAATTGAATATTTTTTTCACGGTACAGCATGAAATCCTGTTATTTTATTCATTTATTTTGTTGTTGTTTATACAATAATGCCTATATTGCCATGACTGTGAATTTTATAGGATATGAATACTGCTGAATAGTCAGACGTACGGGTTGCAAAATACAGTTTCGACACCTCCTCCGATTGCAGTGACTTCTCTTAAATTTTGTCTGTTTGATAGAAATTATTCACAGGTTATAAGCCATGAATTACAGTTAAATTCACAATCCATATGGATAATAATTCCAGTTGTTAAAACCGATGTTAAGGAAATATTGATCTCCTGCACCTGAAAGAAAAGCCAAGTTTCCATCGGTTTCAAACCAGAAAATCAATTCCCTATCATTAATAAGAACAATCTTAAACTTAGCAGTTTATTGTGGTGTAACAACTCCCCTCCCGCATCTTTCTGCTTTTGCACTTTTGTATTCTTCTGTTCATCTCGAAGTATTATCACCACTAGCCCCCCCCCCCCCCCATGTATTTTTTCTATTGTTTTCTTAAATTCCCAGCGGATTTTGATCGCTCTCTATTTCGTGCTCGTTTCCTTTCTCCTCCTCTGTTCTCTCCCTTCAATCCTTCTTTCTTTTTGCCCTCTTCACTCACTTTGTTTGTTTTTTTTTCTTTATCATATAATTTTGTACCACTACGTTGCTTCCAGTAATTAGGTGTTTATATAAATGTTGTCTCTGTTTACCACTATCCTTCTTCTCCTGTTTATCATGTTTGTTAGTGTACTTTACTTTTTCTCAGTTATTATTATCTGAGGGGTCCACACTTTACAGGCTCTGTTTTTAGTGGACCTCTCAATTTCCACAGAATATACAAGTTTCATACGTATTTTGTATAAATTTTGCATTGTATTTTAGATTTTTATGAAAATTGTATTTTTTATTTGTATTTTTTTTGGGAAATGAAATTGTGAATGAATTGTTTTTTGTATTTTTATGAAAATAGTATTTTGTATTTGTATTTTGTTGGAAATGAAAAAATAAAAATATGAAAAAATAATCATCTATGATCATGCTTTATTCATAAGACAAAAAAAAATTCAGTAGTCTCATTAGCTGCAAAAATTGTGAATGCAACTTCTTCATTTTTTTCACTTTACTATATATCTGTATGGAGTGATAACAATTTCAAGAATTCAAAAGTGACTTTCACATTTGTCCGTAGACTCATGAATTATCTACTTCTCATAGCCTTAATAAGAATTCACATGCATCCCGTAGGCAATGGATTAACTTACCCCAGTAGTGGCATGTCAAATTGCATTCATCTTCCAGTGCGTGTAGTAAGCAAAGACCGCATTCCAAGCAGATACCCGACAAAAAACTACAAAATGTATTTTCGACATTGTCACAGGAACCATTACAGGCATCATGTGCCTTGCAGAGAACTGTGTTGAAAAACTGACACACGACGATGATGAAGAACCACTCTTTAATATCCTTTTTAAGACAGATCTGCGAATGAAAATGAATGACAAATGATAGTTTGAATAAGCAAGCCCTAGTATCTATCAAATTGTCATCCAAAACATCTTTTTTTGGAAAATGAAGGCAAATCCAATACGTTGATATCAATGTGCAATTTAGCATGGTCTATAGAACATTATTTTTACATTTAATGCACATTTGTTTATCTTATACAAAAGCTTCAGCACTTAATGTCGGTCTCAAACGCTATTTATAAGCGACCCCCCCCCCCCTCTACAGTGCGTCCCAGAAAAAAAGTTAACAGAAAAAAATAAATATTTCAAAATATTTGAAGTAAATATTCATATTTTGATCAATAATAGACAATATATGAAAGAACAGGTTCTGTTCTCTGCATGTCCTTAAAATTCATTAAATTTTTTTATGCTTCACTGAGCAATCAACTACTTTATTGAGTGTTTTTAAATATTAGTTTTGGCCAGTTTTTAATTCAAGCTGCCTTTCTCAGTCAACCTTAAGGTTCTTATGGGATATGTTAGGATGTACAGAAAACAAAACCTATATTCTTTCATAAATTGCCTTTTAATGATGAGAATATAAAGTTTATAAGCTGTTTTAACTCTTTCAACTTTGCTGATACTAGCCAGAACCAGTACAAATTTTTGTCAACCATTGAATTTGCACCATTTCACAACAATGGCTTTTGCTCACTCAAGCGTAAACATATTACTAGTTGTTTTGGTATCATTTGATAAGAGAGACCCTAAGCTATCCATAGGTGTGAACATTTCATGAACATATTTTGAAATGTTCATGTGGGGAGACTTCTTCCCAACTGTCAACTTTTCACGGTTCTCAAGCCAGAACAAAACACTTAATCTTGTCAAGTCTGAATTTTGCACCCTTTCGCAAACGTCGCTTTTGCTCACTCGAGCTTAAAATATTGCCAGATTTTTTTTATTATTGGTAGAAGAGACCATAAGCTATCCACAGGTAAGCACATTTCCTACATATATTTTTGAAATATATTTTGGGAGACCTTTTCCAAGTGTTAACCTTTTTTCTTTTGGACGCAGTGTATACATGGTATAGGGCAGTGGCGGATTCAGGGGGGGGGGCAATCCCGGCCCGTGCCCCCCCCCCCCATTTTGAGGGAAAACAATGCAATGTGCCCCCCCCCTATTTGCGATTGTGCCCCCCCCCCTTTTCGACCAGAAAACCTTTTTTTTTTTTTTTTTTTTTGCTTGTCAGAGAATTATGGAGGGGAACTGGACCCCATAACCCCCCCCCACCCCCCCCCCCCCCCACTGAGCGGCTTTTGGAGGGCTGTCGAAAAAATTTTTTTTGCTCGCCACCCCCCCGAGAGACCGAAAAAATATGGGTCTCCCTCCAAGCAGTTTCCCAAAGTTGACAATCCTGCATTTGTGTGCCCCCCCTTATACGAAATCCTGGATCCGCCCCTGGTATAGGGGTAGGGCTAGCTCGGCATTAAGGCAGACTCGGCATCGCGCAGCGAAGGGCAAGCTGCTGCACACCGGACCTATGAAATTGCCTTACACTTTGTTTTGTAGAATTTCTTCCTTTTTTTTATCTGTTTAGTAACATTTTTTCACATTCCTATAAAATTGTCTTGAAAAATGATGTTTTTGATTACTACTCAATGCAAATATTAAGTAGATCTATTCGGATCCTTTCAAAACGAGCGGCACAAACGTACGGGAGTCATTCCATACAGAGAGGAAAAAAATGAGGAAGTTGCATTCATAATATTTGCAGATGGGGGGGGGGGGGCCAACAACAAAAAAATTTCACCAGACCTCCAAAATTCGCCCAGTGGGGGGGGGGGGGGGGTTATGGGAGTCCAGTTCCCCTCCATAATTCTCTGAAAAGCAAAAAACAAAAACAAAAACAAACTTTTCTTTCAAAAGTGGGCGCACGGGCCGGATGTGCCCCCCCCCCCCAATCCGCCACCGGTTGTAATATCTGTTTTCATACAATTTCTATTTTCCAACTGTGATATTTTTCTTCCCCATTATGATTGATAATAACACAGCGTAACGTACGTAAAAAAAAGATAGCATACCAGTCTCCTTAACACTTGTTGCGTTTTAAAACATATTTATCCTTTCCTGACTAATAATTTAGCAACGTTTGAAACTCAAATACATTGTGTATACATTCGATTATGATGACTTTATTCCAGCTGTGCTATTTGGTCGCAACACTTTTCTCATTCGAAGTTCGGGGTAAATCATATAGGTCATTGTAAAGCGTTTAGTCATCTTGACGTTGCAAACCACGCAGTGTAGATATTCATGTTCATTAATCGGAACATCCAATTTAGCATATCATGCATTCAATTTAATGATTCCCACAAACGACAATTTTTGTTTTCGTTTTTGTGTTGTTGTTGTTGTTTTGTTGTTGTTGTTTTTTTTGGGGGGGAGGGTGTAATTTAGTTATGCAAGATATACAATCTGCCATTATGCTTACTCGAATGTACGTCATGATTACGGGCTTCAGTTAAATTTGAATTTCTTGTATGTATGGGGGGGGGGGGTTACACTGAATTCTAGAAGACAAAACAAAGTTATTTCCATCGCTATTTCACTTTCACGAAAATACGAAGAAAACAAAATAAGACTGTCTTCTATAAGTAGACATGAATAGAAACATACAGACTAGCATGCCAATCAACGTAAAATGTCACGTCAACATTAAATTTGAATGTTTTTTGTGGGGGTGAGAAATTGTTTAGGGGGTTTGTGTACTCACCATGATTCTAAAGATGAAGTCGCATCCACAAGTTTTCTCCGACGTGCTATACCTTATGCTTCTGCCAAAAAGAAAGCGCAAAGCTTATCCACGGCAGAATGAATAATTTATTCGATTTATCGCGAGCGGAAAGATAAGTATTCTCCGGCCCGGTGTAAATTGAGCTTTGTGAACTTCAGGAAGTCAGACCAAGGAGTTATCATCCTTGGCCAGACGTAATTCTGTGCATACACAGGCGGCGTCCAGGACGCTTGCCGAGGAAAGGGGTCGCTCAACGTTCTGATCACGTGATCTTATTGCACGCTCGCTTTCGATTTCACCATACTTCATTCAGTATCTCACATGAATGTGGTTTGGCATAGTTTCTCCACAATCTTCTATTCCAAGACTAATCAAGACTTGAACGATTGATGGCGCAATTTTGAATTAATCCCCAGTATACTGACTTCTATGACTTCTATCGTGTAAGGACGTGTTAGGTCGCTCCTCCTCCCCTCGCCATAAACTTTGTACACATTTTCGCGGCTTCTGGTGCTATACTGGGATACAATGAGCAAGACCGGGAGTGGAAGCGGAAACACCGGGTCGAAACGGCGGAGACCACTTACACCTACCAGCCCAGTCTATAGCACGCCGGACAGCCCACAATTGCTTCCATCAATTGAAAAAGTGATAGAATCGCAGATGGGAAAGTTAAATGAACGTTTCAATGAACGGTTTACAAGACTGGAAGTTAAATTAGCCCAACATGCCGAAAACATTGAAAAACGTTTGAAGGATTTCTCCGAAGCTCTTAAATTCCAAGCTGAAGAAACTGAACATCTGAAACGAACGGAGATACCTCGTCTAGAAAGTGAAATCAAAGAAGAACAGTTGAAGAGAGAAAGAGAAATTGACAGACTTTCGTCTTATATTTGTCGGGAGAACATAGTCATCATGGGTATTCCGGAGAAATCTGAAAAAGAGGACACTGAAAAGGTCGTGAAAGATTTCTACAAAGTTAATTTGGGACTAACCAACGAACAGATCGGAAGCGTCGAACACCAGCGTGTACATCGTGTTCCGGCTACTACACGACCACGCCCAATCAAGGCGCGCTTCCTTCGTTACAGCGATAAGATTATGATTCAGAGTAATTCGAAAAAACTAAAGGGGAGCTCTTACTTTATTATGGACGATCTACCTAAGCGAGTGAGAGATGAGCGACGACTGCAGATACCAGCTCTGAAGGCTGCGAGGAACGATGGGAGACTCGCCTTTTTCTCTCGGGCGGAACCCTGGAAGCTTTTCGTAGACGGAAAATTTCTAAGCAGAGACGAGCAGAAGAGATTTGTGGAAATGGCTGGAAAAAGGAGAAGACCAAATCCAAAACCTTCAGACAACGCGATGGAGGTAGCTGAAGGAAGTCAAGTAGACCCACAAAACGTCGGTACAGGAGAAGATTTAGTAGGAGCAGTCGGAGGAGTTTAAACAGAGGCTGGAAATTCACCTGATCTTCAGTTATGCCTAGAATCTTTTTGGGTAAGCATGGAAACCTACAGGATAATCGATTTAAAAGTTATTTCAGTCAAATTCGAGAAAATAAAAGCACAAAGCCTGACAAAAATAAGTGGAAAGAAGATGAGAAAGCAAAATAAAAGAAGCAATGATCATGAAGCTGGAGAAAGGAACCATTATATATTATTATGATTATTTTTGGTGATGAACACGACGACTGCTGTGAACATATTTTACAAGGTGAAACGTTATTTTATTGTGGATCATCAGAGAAAATCTAACGCATACTCTACTCACCGTATCGTAAGTTATCTTTATTTGTTTTTGTGAAGTTTTATATTCGAGTAGAAGCAAGATGAGGGGGGAGAGGGGGAAATAAAACTCATCGAGACAATTGAAAGAAGATGAAAAAGAAAAAACAGAAATACTGAACATTAACCTGGAGAAAGGACGGCTTTTATATATTATTAACTGAGACGGAATACGATGAATGCTGTGAACATTTCGACGAGTAGAAGAAATGAGAGACAATCAAGATTTTCAACATTTCAATAAATTTGATAAAATATGAAATGATTCATGTTTATAAAGAAGCCTGCTTTCGATATGAAGGTATTTGTTTGAAAAGCTTACGCTTGTATGTGCGATGTTTTATCATGGTGATATCTGAATTTGTTATATTGATATACTTAAATTCTCAGAGTGTATAAACCACACCTAGTTTTAAAGTGGCTCCTTTTCTTCCTTTCCCCCTTTTTTTTTTTTTTTTTTTTCAACAATAATAGACATTTTCTTGATTAATATTGTTTCGCAGTCAATATTTAGGAAAGCTGTAAGGATAGGGGGAGAGGTATTGAGACTAAGACAGAGATAAGTGGAAAATAAACGAAAATGAATACTTTATAATGATGAAGTTCAAAACAGTTTTGAGAAGGGCGAATGGAAGAAAGGAGAAAGGGAGAAAATTCTTTTCATATTCTTTCTACAACCATGACAACTGAACCACTGTTTTGTGGAAGGAATCTTGATAAATGTAAGTTTAAGGAGTACTATGATTATGTAACATACATTTTTTAATAGTCTTGGAGGTTGTCTGGAATTACCTTATTGAGGATCTTGAGCCAATCACCAAAATATTATTTGTTTGTTTGTGCACAATTAAAAAAAAAAATATATATATATATATATTTCTATAGTCGATTAAGAGTAAACATTCTTAAAAGATATTTGGTCATTGAATTGGTATTTGTTATCCATTTATTGTGACATTTCGACCACCTTATCAGAAGGAAGTTAGAAGGTTAAAAAAAAAATTTTTTTTTTTTTTACTTCTTGAATATCTCTGTTGGATGAAGTTGTTGACCCTTTTACAGAGGTTTACTTTAATTAGGACGTGTATCGTGTATGCATGTACAATGATCTGTAGACTAAACATTGCGAATGGCATTTATGTAACGTGTTCACGAATTTAAAACCAGTTCAAATATTTCAAGTTAATTGGTTGCCATCATAGAGGTTCCTTTGCTCATTTTATATTGATCCATATAGCATAGAGAACACATGGCAAAAATTCTTCTTAATAAATTGTATAAAGCCCATTAAATCTCAGTGTTAAGAGATGCAAATAAGAATACCCAGCTGGAATAATGGAGATAATTTGGTCAACATGCGCATAATATGATTCAAGTGACATGCAGTATTTGGTATTCTTTTGAAGAGTATATCCTTTGTTTAATAGGAATTTCGTGTAGTTTGAAGAAATATTGCAAAGTCCTCTTCTGATGATGAGATAAGAAATGCGCATGCATTGATTTTCATGTTATTCAAAACAGGCAAATTTAGGTCACTAATGAGGTTTTTATTATTATCATTAACTATAGAGCGTTCCGGTCAGCAGACACATGAATAAGATGTCAAATGCATTTTTATGACTGAATGACTTTATTTAACAAGTTAGTCTTTTGGTTAAGAGTACAGACACACTAGAGTATCTTGTTATTGAACGGGTTCATTGCTCCTGATTTATTCTTGCATTTTGACCGATTGATTGAAAGAAGATGCAAAACTGCAATTTCAGTGTTTAAAACCAGTGCAAATATTTTAAGTTAATTGGTTGTTATAACCAAAAAAAAGGGTTCTCTTGTTCATTCTTTTGTTCATTAGGATCTCAATGATGCATAATACAAAGTCAAACTTTGAACGCTGAGGTTGATGCACTCCAAAAGATTTACATAAATGAATCAGGGAGGAAGATGCTGAGAAGTGGCCGCGCTTTCGGGTTGTTAGATTGACGTTTTGAACATGCTGGATTTCAGTGGGTATATTCAATTAACTCATTAAAGGCTGCGTCATTATTATGCACATTCCGCCATATTCTGCTGGTGTCTTTTGAAATACTTACTAGTGTGGAAAGATCGTAATTCTGTTATTCATCTTATGCAAATAATATCAACCAAGGCTGCTATTGTTATACAAAAGATATATAAAGACATGTACATATTGGAAGGTGCGAATCAAAACTTAGCAGTATTGAAAAGCATGGTATGCAAAACCTTTTAAAGGTGTAATGCTAAATAACACCAACTTTCGATATGGCGGGAATTGATACAGCCACATACCTTAAATTAATTTATTGAAGTCATGCTTCAGAGAGTTTCTGATCAGTTACTCTCTTTGTCTACCACTGTCTATTCTAATAGAGGAGAGCTATACTCATATGCAAACAAGTATGACAAATCTCTTTTTGATTTGTTGGATGAAATATTCATGATTGCTCGGCTTGTGGTCGATTAAGAGTACACATTCTTTTAAGCTATTTTGTCACTGAATTGGTTATTTGTTATCCATTTATCGTGACATTTCGACCATCTTGTGAAGGAAGGTAGAAGGTTTAAAAAAAAACTTCTGGAACATCTTTGTTCGAAGTTGTTGACCCTTTCACGGAGATTTATTTTAATTAGGACGCTATTATGTATATGCATGCATGGCTAACGATCTGAAGACTGAACACGGGTGAATGGCATGTATTTCAAGTTAATTGGTTGTCATCATAGATGTTCTTTTGTTCATTTTATTGAAACTGATCTATATAGAATAGAGAACACATGGCAAAAATTCTTCATAAATTTGTATATAGCCATTAAATGGCATTGTTAAAAGAAGCAAATAATACCCAGCTGGAATAATGGGAGATAGTTTGGTCAGCATGTACATAAAAGATGACATGCAGTATTTGTTATTCTTCTGAAGAGCATATCCTTTGTTTAATTGGAATTTCGTGTAGTTTGAAGAATTATTGCCAAGTCGTCTTCTGATGATGAGATAAGAAATGCGTCTGCATTGATTTCCATGTTATTCAAAACATGCAAATTTATTTCACTATGCTGCAAACATTTCAGGTTACATGATTGTAACTGGCTGTTATTTTAAAAAAAAGGTTGTTTTGTTCATTCATTTCAACTGATCTTGAATAGAGAAGTGTGTATCCATTAAAAGGTTCGAGTATGAAAAACCAAATAAGAATACCTTTAATGATGGGGGACATTTTGATTAACAAATGCATATAAATGACAGTTAATGCTATTCTTTTGGAGATGATGTTATTTGTTGAAATAGAATTTTGTGTAGTTCGAAGAATTATTGCCAAGTTCTCTTCAGATTACTTTCATGAGATAAGAAATGCGCATGCTTTGTTATTCATGTCCTATAGTTAAAGGATTTTGGTTGTTTTGTTCTTGTTTTGTTAACTGGAGCGTACCGTCCAGGTGAATACAAGTATGATAAATAACTCTTTAAATGTCAAAAGAAATTTTAAGATTCAATAACTTTACTAAACAAGTAACGTCTCATGGTAAAGATTCTATAGGAGACGCATTAGAGCATCTCGTGATTGAATGAGTTCTTTGTTCTTTTATTTCCACTGATTTAAATGGAAGAACGTGCAAGGTAGCAATCTAGTTTGGAATATTTGGTCAAGTGTTGTAATTCTGATGAGAAAAATGCCACAGGAAACTGTGATTTTCAAATATCAATGGGCATTTATAGAGTACCATTATAGTTATTATAGAGTCTCGGTTGATATATTCCCCCCCCCCCTCTCTCTCTCTCTCTTCATCTTGCCACGGTATTCAGTTGGTCCCATCTCCTGGGGGCCGGGCGCGGGTTTGTGCTCCTGGAACGGCGTATGGAGCAAGATGGATGTTGAGCCCTCATCGTTCGGTGACGGGTGGTGCGTGCGGGGGCATTGGGGGGTCGATCCTGCCATGTCGAACCTGCTGTTGATGATATATTGTTCAATAAGAGTGCTGCGGATATATTCATTTCAAAAGTTTATCATTTGAAAGTCATTTCGTATGGCGAATCGTTTACGGGTTTTGAGTGTAATTGGCACCCAACATTTGTTTTGCTTTTTTTTTTAAAATGAATATAACTATATATCTTTGGCGGGTTGACTTTGCAGTCCCCCCCCCCCCGTGCCATTTGTGCGCGCTTCCTCGAGCGGAGCGGTGGGGGGGGGGGGCCTGTATTCATGCGCCGTTTTCGGAGTGTGCACCTGTGCTCGGTTTTTCCGGGGTTTGGTCTGACTGGTATTTTGACCCCTATTTTTGAGGGGTCTTTACACGTGTCTCTAATATTCATGATATTAGACTGTTAGAGCGTATAATGTATTCAAAAAAATTCACGTATCCTGTAAGCCTTCTGCTGGAATGAACATTTTATGTTAGGGAAGGGCATGTGTTTTTGAAAGAAGGGGGGGGGGGGGAGGAGCGAACGGGAAATCGTTGAAACCTTATACCTGGGTTTTCAACATGGGGGTGTTTGTTAGGGTGAAGTGGAGTGATGTGTTGTGTGGTATGTTTTCCAGTTCCGGTGTCTATCTGTACTTATCTTATTTTCAGCTTAATTTGAAATTTGTTTCTTCTGTTGTTGAAAATATGTCATACATCCAATTTTCAGTGATATTATCATTATGCACATTTTTGTTCCAAAGGTTTTGCCAGAGGTTTAGACTTCTTGTAGTTAATGATGTCGGATAATTTAAAATTACTCTCAGTAAATGTCAGGGGACTGAGAGATAGAGTAAAAAGGAACAAAATATTTAAATGGTGTAAAACGTTGGGGAATATAATATTTCTGCAGGAAACTTTCAGCACAAAAGACATTGAAGGTAGTTGGAAGGCTGATTGGGAAGGGACAATGTTTTTCAGTCACGGGAGTAACCATAGTAGGGGAGTTACCATAATGTTTAAATCAAATGTTGACTTTGTTACAGAAAAAATTTTAATTGATAAAGAAGGGCGATATGTTATAATGAAAGGAAAATGCCAAGGTGAGAAGGTCATATTAGGAAGTGTATATTTTCCCACAGGGAATAAAGAAAACTCACAATGTAATTTCCTGTCTGATTTAGACAAAATCCTATCTTCTGTAGTTAGTCAAGAATATTCTCTTATTGTTGGAGGAGATTTTAATATTGCTATTAATCGAAATTTAGATTATATGGGTGTAAGTAATATTTTCAAAAACAAATATAGAGACTTATTGGTGGATTTTATTGATAGGTTAGATTTAATTGATGTGTGGCGTAAGCGTCATCCCAACAAAAAAGAATTCACTTTCAGACAAAATCAGCCATTTGTTCAGAGTAGAATAGACTATATTTTCATCTCCTCGAAATTAGAGAAGGTTGTAAGAAGTTCAGACATTCTGCCCTCTATCACTCCTGACCATGCCGGAGTTAAAGTCGAGTTTAATAATCTAGTCGACAGTTTCGCATATGGGATGTCGTATTGGAAATTCAATAGCAGTTTATGCTCTGAAAAAGAATTTGTAGATGGGGTAAAAAAGAAAATTTCTGAAATAGAAAGAATATGGAGGGGTCAAATAACGAGCAAGATTAATTTTTGGGAATTTATGAAAATGAAGTTAAGAGAATATATAATGAAATTTTCCCGTGAAAAAGCAAAACTCAGGAGAACCCAAATTGAAAAATTAGAAAAAGAAATTAAAGATTTAGAACATCGTTTGACAACCAATTTTCATAATGATATTCACGACGAAATTTCCTTGAAAAAGGAGGAACTAGAAAAACTTTTCGACTATTCACGTCAAGGTTTAAAGGTCCGTTCACGGGCAGAATGGTCTGAAGAAGGAGAAAGAAATTCACAGTTCTTTGAACAATTACTGAAATCCAATAAAAGGAAAAGCGTTATTAAGGAGATTTATAATGAAAATCAGGAAGTGGTGAGAGATAGCAAAAGTATTTTAAAAACTATTCGGGAGTTTTATGAGAATTTATATGCGTGTAAAAATTTTGAAATCAATGACGATATTGAAAATATGTTCTTTAATGATTTACCCAAATTGAGTAAAGAAAATAGAGAGTATTGTGAATGTCAGATAACACAGGAAGAATGCTTCCAAGCTTTAAAGGAAATGAAATGGAACAAATCGCCAGGCAATGATGGTTTTACAGCTGAATTTTATTTTACATTCTGGCCACTTTTAGGGAAAATTATAGTTGAAGCTTTCAATGAGGGTTTTGAAGTTAAAATGTTATCAAACTCTCAGAGACAGGGGATAATTACACTTATTGAAAAAGAAGGCAGAAACCCCTTGTACATGAAAAATTATAGACCAATAACTCTTTTGAATGTAGATTATAAAATTTTGTCAAAAGTGTTAGCGACAAGGGTGAAAGAGGTATTGGGAGATATTATTCATTATGATCAAGTGGGCTATGTTAAAGATCGTAACATTGGGGAAGCAGTTCGGTTAATTGATGATATGTTTTTTCAATCTTTGTATCAGCCACTGGGTTTCTTAATTGCCGTGGACTTTGAAAAGGCTTTCGACTGTATTTCACATAGACTTTTATTTCGAACTTTAGAGCATTTCGGGTTTGGTGCAAATCTGTGTTCTTGAGTGAAAACTCTTTACAATAATGTTAGCAGTTGCGTTTTGAACGGGGGGCACTCAACAGGATATTTTGAAGTTAATAGAGGAGTAAGGCAAGGTGACCCTCTATCTCCATATTTGTTTGTCATAGCTATAGAATTACTAGCTCATCGTATTAGGAGAGATGAGAATATTAAAGGAGTAGGTTTTGGGCAAAGAGAAATAAAACAAGTCCTGTATGCAGATGACATTACATTGTTCTTAAAAGATATGAATTCGATCAATAGAGTAAAGAAAATTTTCAAGGATTTTGAAAATCTAAGTGGATTGAAGATTAACTTGGATAAAACAAACTTTTTGTGGTTGGGAGAAGAAAGAGATAGGCCTGGTTTACCTATGTTTGGACATTGGGTACAACATATACAAATCCTGGGTGTATATTTCGCACGTTATAGCAAAGTTAAGGATGACCTGAACTATAAAGAAATCTTAAGCAAAATAAAAAGACTTATCGGTTGGTGGAAGCAACGAGATCTAACGATGTTTGGCAAAATAAAACTCTTTAAAACGTATGTATTTTCAAAACTCAATTATGTTTCGTCTTTGATGACAGTCCCACAAGACATTTTTAAAGAAATCGAAAAAATTTCTTTCAGTTTTATTTGGGGAGGAAGAGATAGAATAAAACGGAAAATATTA
This sequence comes from Heliocidaris tuberculata, assembly GCA_025618425.1. Taxonomy (NCBI): domain Eukaryota; kingdom Metazoa; phylum Echinodermata; class Echinoidea; order Camarodonta; family Echinometridae; genus Heliocidaris; species Heliocidaris tuberculata. Next base: position 17,827,786 of record CM046836.1, on the reverse strand, counting down.
TACCAAGATTATGATGTTGGGGGACTGAGAGTACCGAATTTCGAGGTATTTGTCAAGACTCAGCGAATAATGTGGATTAAACGGTTGCTCTATGGAGAAAAAAATTTAGGTTGGAAAGCAACTTTCGACCATTTTTTTTAGATCACTGGGCGGTCGAATTATATTTCTGTGTAATTACGATATAAATAAAATGAACTTGAAAGGTATACCAATGTTTTATATAGATATGTTGAAGGCATGGCAAGAATTGGATAAATGTAGACATTTTGGAGAAAAAAGTAATCCGGTTATTTTTAATAATAAGTCTATATGCCTAAACAATAAAACTTTCTTTGATACCGATTTATTTCAGAAAGGTATATTTCAAGCATCAGATGTAATTGTCAGGGATCATTTAAGACCAGTCTCACACTTTTATAATTTGGGATTTTCATCTGAAATTTTGCTTAGAATTCAAAAGATATTTTCAGTAATCAGAGAAGAGTGGATACAAGGTGATTTCATGGAAGTAGATACGGAAAATTTTGAAATTGAATTGATGATATTTGGACGTGTGCAGAAACTTTTGGATATAAAGTCTAGACGAGTATATGATCACTTTATTGAAAAATTTCGAAACGATTACATATTTCATGTTAAAGATGGTCCCTGTGAATACGATCTAGGAGGAAGGGAATTGAGAGAAGTATACTTGCGATTGAAATGTGCAATGCTATGTAATAAACAAAGAGAATTTCAATATAAACAACTACAAGGGGCTGTATACACGAAAAGGGAGCTTTTTAAATTTGGTTTCGAGACAGATCATTTTTGCTCCTTTTGCAAAAAAGAAGTAGAGTCTTACCAACATTTATTTTTAGATTGCCCTGAAGTTAAGAGATTATGGCAAGAGGTGATTAAAAGATTACATCTGAATGAACTTCGTAGTGATACTTGGAAAACAATTTTTATGGGAATTTCTGGTAATACTACAAGAGTATCTGTGATAAATTGTATTATATTTCTTGTAAAGTATATTATTTTCAATTCAAGAAAACAGGGAACTTTGCCAACCGTACAGAAAGTGACACATATGGTGAAAGAATACAGAGATGAGGAATATAAAATAGCGTTCAAAAAGGGGAAACTGGGGGTGCACTTACGGAAGTGGGAACAAATCAATGCATTTTTACTTTAATACCAGAGATGTGTTTTGTTTTGTTTTGTTTTGTCTTTGTTTTTGTTTTTGTTTTTGTTCTTGTTTTTTGGTTTTTGGTTTTTGGTTGTTTTTTTTGTTTTGTTTTGTTTTGTTTTGTTTTTTTGTTTTTTTTTTTGCTTTTTTGTTGTTGTTGTTGTTTTGTTTGTTCTTTACAGGCAGATGAACCGGAACAGGATGCATGCTATGTGTGTGTGTGTGCGTGTGCGTGTATGTGTGTGTGTGTGTGTGTGGGGGGGGGGGGGTGATGACGTGAGAAGATGTGTTCTGGTGTGTATGAGCGGGGGGAGGGGGGGATAGAAGTGTGTGTGTTTAGGTGTTTGCTGATGTGAGATAAGGTGGGGCAAAATATTTAATAGCTTCCTCTTAGAGCATGAAGAATGAGAATTTAATTTAAGAGTTAATGGATGGGAAAAGTATAATTACCTATATTCCCTTTTTTTTTTTTTTTTTTTTTTTTTTTAATATGTTCAGGGATCGATGTAATTTTTGAAATATTTCTTTGAAAATTTTTGTTTTTGTTTTTGTTTTTTTAAAGGAAATGAACAATCATTTTTTTGAAACTTTTGTTCGTTATGCAATTTATGAAGAACTCTGTATGATTATGAACTCATTCTTTGTTATTGTAATAATTTTTGCTGAATTGTGAATTTGTCAAGAGGAAGAAATAAAATATCATTCAAAAAAAAAAAAATACTTAGAGTAACGAATTTCAAAGTATTCATTAAGACTCAGAGAATAATGTGGATTAAACGGTTGCTTTATGGAAAAAAATATTCAGGTTGGAAATTAACCTTTGACTACTTTTTCGGACTATTGGGTGGTCGAATTATATTTCTATGTAATTATTATATAAATAAAATGAATTTGAATGGTATATCAATGTTTTATAATGCGGACATTTTGGAGAAATAAGATTAATCCTGTTATCATGGTTATTTCAATAATAGGTGTAATGTATTAGTAATAAAATGATTTTTGATGTTGAACTATTTCAAAAAGGTATATTTCAAGCATCAGATATAATGGTAGGAGGTCATTTAAAACCAGTCTCATATTTTTGTAATTTGGGGTTCACCACTGAAAGCTTGCTTAGGATTCAACAAATCTTTTGAGTTATTAAACAGGAGTGGATACAAAGAGATTTTATTCCTCACTGAAAATTTTGAATTAAAATTGATGATATTTGGACGTTTACAGAAATTGTGTGATTTAAAGTCCAGACGGTTATATGATTACTTCACTGAACAATTTCAAAAAGATTACACATTATATGTTAAAGACGGACACTGTCAGTATGATCTTGGAATGGGGGAATTGAAAGAAACATTCACAAGACTGAAAATTGGCAATGTTATATAGTAAACAAAGAGAGTTTCAATACAAACTATTACAAGGCGCTGTATATACGAAACAGGAGCTCTTTAAATGTTGCCTTGAGTCAGATCATTTTTGTTTCTTTTGTAGACAAGAAGTATAAACATACCAACATTTATTTTTAGATTGCCCAAAAGTAAAACGATTATGGCAGGAGGTAATTACAAAGTTACATTTAAGGCAAGTTGGCAGTGATGACTGGAAATCAATTTTTATGGGAATATCCGGCAAAACTGTTAGAAAATATGTTATAAATTGTATAATTTTTCTAGTAAAATATATCATTTTTATTTCTAGAAAACAAGGCACTCTGCCATCCGTACAGAAAGTAATAGATATGATGAAAGATTACAGAGACGAAGAATATAAAATAGCCAACAAAAGGGGAAAACTGGGGGTGCACTTACAAAAATGGGAACAAATCGATGCATTTTTACTTTAGTGGATTTTTTCCCTCTCATGTACAGACAGATGAACGGGAACAGGATGCATGCAGTGTGTGTGTGTGTGTGTGTGCGTGTGCGGGGGTGTGTGTGTGGGGGGGGGGGGGGCGTCATGAGTTTGACGCGTGGTTATGAATGTTGAGTTGAGGTGAGGGAGGTGTAAGAGTCATACACCTCCCTGGGTGTGTGATGGGGTGGGCGAAAATAATTTCATACCTTCCTCTATGATTACATGTATTCTGATTTTAAGCTGTTTTATATGAAACAATTTGGGGGGGGGGGGTATAATCATGTATAATTTTAGATTTTTATATGAATACTGAGTGATATGATTAAGGAAGTTTTCATGAATGTATCTTGTATCGATGATCTCGTTCTGTATGATTTAGTGTAATAATTGCATGTATTGTGAATGTACGGCAAGAGGAAGGAAATGAAATATCGTTTAAAACAAAAACAAAGTACTTAGTGCAACAAATAGCACTTTATATTCAAATGATATTGCCTCCAAGTTAATTGATCTCCTATCAACGCCAGTCGAACTCCCCCCATGTCCGAGAAAATATTTCGTGTCGTAGCATATGATAGTTATTCAGTATTTTCTCGCACTTTTCTTTTGTTTTGTTACAAATATGTACATGTGACTACCTGCAAAAAACAAAACATCACATTAGTATCATAATGATGTTACATCATATTGATATTTGAGACCATAATGCATTCACAGGCCCGTATCTGGAATTTTACTGGGGGTGCAGACGTTACATGACAATGGCCTTATTGAGGGAGCGAAGCGCTCCCCTCGCACCCCCTACTTATGCCCCCTAGTTACGGGCCAGATTCAGTCAAAATATTAGACGAATATAAAAATAAATGAACGCACCCTACTTAAAGGGTCCCTGCAACCCAAACGCAACCCAAATGCAAGTTTATTGCTGTTGATGTGTAGGGATGCATACAACTAATATTCTGTTATTCAAACATCTAGATATGTTTCATAGATTTTGAAATATTTTTTGAAATATATTTCCCAACCTCCTAAGCTCCACCCTAAAAAGAAAGAAAGAAAGAAGAAAAAAAAAAGCTCCAGATCTCATTCCTGCAACTACATCATTTGTCAATCATCAGTCAGCTACACTAACATTCTACAATAGACAGTGGAATGTAACTTCCCCCAGCTCTGCACATGCTCACACTAGAATTGCATGCTTTCAAACAATACCTCCTCATTACCATTCTTTTCCTGGTGATGCTACAGCATGTCTGACATAGCAACTTCTATGTAGACATTGTATGGTCTATTAGAACAGATGGTCATCTCTGGCAAAGCTACATACCACTGCCTCTCTTTAGCTCACTAATGATTGACAGATGATGTAATTGCAGGAATGAGATCTGGGGCATTTTTTTAGGGTTGAGCTTAGCATGTTTGAGAAAATGATTTTAAAAATATTAATTTATGAAACATATTTATATGTTTGAATAAAAAATAATAAGTTGTATGCATCCCTGCATATCAACAGGAATCAACTTGCATTTGGGTTGCAGGGGACCTTTAATACATCATTCTGTTATTGTTCAAGATGGGATTTACCTGTGATATTTTTTCTTCATTTATATTATCAGGGAAATTGGTATTATGCAGATTATCTGTCGACATGATGACGTCTTATATAAAATCCCAAGATGCTGCATGTAAAATGTGAAAATACCCATTTCCTACAAGAAAGGTCTCAACTATAATCATCGATGAAGTTCGCTCTGTGAAGGAGAGCAGCGAGCCAAAGGTATATGTGGTACTTGATTTATAAACCTAACTTTTACGAATAATATGGTAAAGATGATTAGGGAACCACAAGCTTCCCATCTATCAACGAATCCATAGCAGATATGGCATTCATATTGAACTTTAAATCATTATATTATTATCGTCCATATCATTTGGTTTCATAAAGAGCACAGTTCAAATAATAGTAAATTCTTTAATTATTTTTTTTTCCTTATATCAAAATTAATTAGCTATTAACGAATTATCATTTCTTTTCATATTTTCTTGCTATTCTAGGACTTCGCACAACAAGAGAGGATCCCTTCATCCCATGCAGTAGTTGGTTCAAAAGTGTGGTCATTTAGTACGGACACGTTTCCCCGTGGAATGCATCACAACGTGAACACTATGGATTTTCTTGATTCTCGTTGGTCGTTATATATCGAATATTTGAATTGCAAAGTACTTCATATAAAGTTCAGAATTAGCCAATATCATTGGTCTATCTTGACATTCTAAATGAGGTTGATATCAAACAATTAAAATGGGCTGACACAGGTCCTAAATACACATTTGTGACTTTATTGCTTGGAAATCCAAAGATTTAAAAATGGAAAATATCGTGTCTTATTTATTTATTTATTCATTTATTTATTTCTGATATTTAGACAGGGTGGCTCATTATCACCAATAGCGGTGGTCTTCCATGAGGCCCTGATAGCAATAATAAGTAACAATAATAGTCAACAAAATCATGAAAATAAACTCATAAAAAAAAGATAAGAACATATATATATATATATATATATATATATATACATACATAAACACACACACACACACACATATATATATATATATATATATATATATATATATATATATATATATATATATATATATAATACACACACATACACCCCCGCCCACAAAGTATTTGGAATCCTTGTAATACCAAGAGGAACAAAACTTCATATATTTTCTACTCTATCTGTTTCAGTATTTCTTGGCTAAATTTCTCTCTCAAATCCTATTCATTATACTTTACAAGAAGGAAGAATCGGCATTATGTCGACATATTATTTTCATTGAAAGCCTGTGAATGTAAGCGTGCAAGAGCTGAAATTCAAGACTTGGTGATTCTTCTCTTTTTTTTTTTTTATAAAGCTCATTCTTAGTTTAGTTATGTGGATATTGTGGTTGTGAAACCTTTGTCATGATTTCAGGAAAAGATTACGAAACTCATTGCACATCCCACCACTTTTGACATTCTAAAGGAGGTTGATATCAAAACAAATTTAATGGGCTGTCACAGGTCCTAAATATATATTTGTGGTTTTATTGTTTGATAATCCAAGGACGAATCGTCCTTCATACTGGGAGGAACATAGTGTCCAATAATTTTCAACTTTATCAAGTTCAGTAGAAGGAGCAATCACAATTATGTCGTGCCATTACTTTCACTGAAAGCCTATGACTATAAAGAGCTGAAATTCCAGACTCTATATACGTGATTTTCGGATATTTTCTGATACTGTTTGAGCGTTTATTACATTAAATCTAAAAATCGGTACTGATCAGTCGATTCATTTCAAATATTTTACAAGCCTTGGTCTAAACATACTCGTTCAATGTTCTGTCATAATATACACGTCACATGTACTTGGTGTTTCAAAAAAAAGGAAACCCACATTTGAAAAATTCCTGTAAATTGATTATGTATTTACTGGTATTCAATTTCATATCATATAAAAGAGTAATTCATTTGCTTTCCAACTTGTTAAGGTTTCCAGGGTTAAGCATCACTGAACATCATTTTTTTCAAAATTTTGCGCAGAATCACAGATGGTTCACTTTCTTGCGAAACATAATAGACATGATGTTAACGTGAAACCTTTTGTCAAAAGGTCTGGGTGCTCCTATTTTCTTCTTGGAGGATTTTCTTCTTCAAATTTGTGTTAAAGGGGGTGTTATCTACCTATGCTTCATGAGTTTCTGCATTGGAAAGCCTTTTCAGATGAGAAACATTTGAAAGAACACAGTCTGGTTGAATTTTAACGTTTGCCTACCAAAGAACCAGTGCAAACCAAAAGAATGACAAGATCCCAAAGCAATGAAAATCAAAGACAAAAGGCATTAAAGAGGAAAATCCAAAATCCATATTCATGTGTGAAGATTTGACTTTGCTGATTTTTACAAATGTTGGTCTTTGTTGAAAATTGGTGGAAGATGCCTGCAGCACTCCAGATAAACGATAAACAAACATGCTCTCTGTGCTTTCTGATGATATCATTTATACTTGATTAAGACTGTCATCTTCTTTCATGTTTGTGAAGTTCATAAGACGCTTTGTTAAGGCGTAAATTCAATCACAATGAGATATTTTTTCTTTTTCTTTTAACTGAGGAAGCTACCAAGAGAGTTGATAAAGCCATTCAACTCAAACCTTGCCTATTATGCTTTACAAGAAAGTGAACCACCTGGGATTCTGCGCAAAATTTTGAAAACAATGATGTTCAGTGATGCGTGACCCTAGAAACCTAAACTAGGTACCATAATGAAGCAAATTAATTGCTCTTCTATATGATATGAAATTCAATACCAGTAAATACATAATCCATTTATAGGAATTTTTCAAAGTTGGGTTTCCTTTTTTTGAAACACCCAGTATAGCATATAGTTGAATGTGTTATTTTATATAAAATAGTATACTTTTTCATGCACGTTTTTATATAAATCATTGGTAATTAAGTTAATTATACATTCAAATGTGCATATCAACCTTGTTTCCTTCTATTCTTTAATTCTACAATGTAATTTTTTGAACGTATTACATTAATTATTCAATATAAATGTTGGGACATTTTTTTTTAATTGTTTGTTTGCTTTTAATTTGTTTTTAGTTAATTATATGAGGGCCTCACTTTTCATTAAAATGAACGGCTGAATGCAGTGATATTATAAAATATTACCGTCTGATCATCTCTCATTCCTTACCATGATAATAATAAATAAGTGTGGGTTCTTGTATAGCACAAATGTTTGTCAGACATGATCATCTCTCATTCCTTACCATAATAATAATAAATAATAGTGGGTTCTTGTATAGCACAAATGTTTGTCAGACATGACAAACAAATACAAAAGACATAGAAATTATTTTCATTTATGTGCTGCAGAAAATATAATTCGCTGTCATAATTAAGTAGGCCGTTGGCATGGGCGGATCCAGGATTTTGTAAAAGAGGGGGCACAGAGCCGGAAAAGTACACAATTAAGGGTGTTATTGTTTTCATCGTGTACTTAAGGTATGCCAGTTGGGTTTCAAAAGAGGGGGCACGGGCCGGTTTCCGCCCTATGTAGATCCGCCACTGGCCGTTGGTATTTCGTTTTTTATAAAGTTTATGTGACAACAATTATATAAAATAGAATTATGAATGGCCACCACTGGAAATCTTGAAATAGCAGAAAATCCCATCTGACAATGGAGCTCTGCTCTGGCAGACACCAACAAGGTCGACACAATCCACCATCATGTAGAATATTCAGAAATATGCTATGAAAATCCTCTTTGTAAGGATGATTGTATGTTTTTATTGTTATTGATAAATTGGGTCAGGATTCATTGTGATCGAATGGGAATACATATTCATGTAGTGATAAATATGATTTTCTATAATATACACATTGATGCTTGAATTTTGTTCTTCATCAAGTTGATCATTCGACATCATGATAATGATATGGAATATAGAGTTCTGAATGGCCTCTTTTGGGGTCTGTTTCGAATTAGTCGAAAAAGTTCAGCTCTGGTAGACATCAACAATGAATGAGATAATACGTTATTATATTCAATAATGAGGTGCAGTTTGAATGTGAATTTGTACTTTTTTAGACTACCCGCTAAATTACAAAATGTCAATGAATGCTGAACATACAATGTACATGATTTTGCTAACCATTTCTTTTTAAAGATACGATTATTTAATAGATGCAACAGTCGATCTCGAAATGTGTGTTGTTGATTTGTATTCTTATATTCGTGTGTTTTAAAATGGACCATCTCTTTTATTGTACTCTCATATATTCCTTATTTCTGTACCTTATGTATAATTCATTTTGTAAAAAAATTCCTGGTGAGGGAGGGGGAGAGGCATATGTGTTATGGGCGTTGTGGGTGGGTGTGGGTAGTTCGCGCACGTGAGTGTTGTATGCGAGAGAGAGAGAGAGAGAGAGAGAGAGAGAGAGAGAAAGAGAGAGAAAGAGAGAGAGAGGGAGGGAGTGGGCATGAGGAGGGGGGGGGGTGGATGAGAGGGAAGAAGGAGAGCAAGAGGGGTTGGTGAAGAAGGAGAAGCAGAAGAAGAAAAAAATAAAAAGAATAATGATAAGAAGAAGAAGGAGGAGGAGGAGAAGAAGAAGAAGAAGAAAAAGAAAAAGAAAAGAAAAGAACAAGAATAAAACTGAAGAGGGAGAAAGAAGTGTGCCATGGAAACGGGGGAGACTGAGGGGAGACAGAGTGTGTAGAATAAAGGAAGTGAGGGAGAGAGAAAGAAGGGGGGGAGTGCCTGTGGACGAGAGGGGGGGGGGGTTGAAGAAAGACAGAATACCCAAATGTATTTTTTGTGAAGATGGATTAACGTTCAAATATGAAAATAATGATAGAAGAGGAAGGTTTTCAAGGGAGCTTATTTCAGAACAAGAGAAACAGAGAAACAGACGCATTATCGGAGGTTATACTCTATATAGGATACATTCTTCATTCTAGATTTACTGGGTGACCGTCTTCTACCCCACCCCCAATAGAATATTGACGGCTATCATGATACTTCCACAAGTCACCTTTATCGTTTACTCTATATACATCGAAACACATGTCAAAATGGTTTGACATAACTAGTATATGAGCAGTGGATATTCCGGAATTGAAAACAAGTCGATGCGATATAGTGCTCGTTAACAGGAAATTAATACTTATTCGAGTAATAATAATAATAATAATGGAGTCATTTATAACGCTCAATAATTGTAATCCACCCCCCCCCCTAAAAAAAAAAAAAATATGGAAAAATAAATGATAAGAACAAAAAATAAAAAATAAAAAAATATAGTAAGAGTAAATAATAATTCTATTTAAAAACTTGGATCATTTTCTTCATTCTTTAAGCAGGAATTTAATTTTTGATATGCATAGATTATGCAAATGACACACAGTTTACTTACATCTGCTACTTTTATTAGATTAAATCAAAGTGATTACGTAACGTCAGAATTATATTGGGTAAAATTCAACAATATCGTCAATTTTCATTCATCCAGCTTGCTTAACAAAAAGAACTCACTATGCTTGATCGATGTTTAATATCTCTCTTCACAATAACTGGGCACCAAAATTTATACAATATACGGATATTCGGAATAGGCCTACATTGATATCCATAACATGACTTATAAACATATACTTAACAATTCATAGAAATTTAATCATTAGCTAAACAAAGAAAAAAAACCTATCCTACAAATAAATAAAATGATTATTTAAGCGTTGTCATTTGATAAAACCCGAGCAATCAAGCATAAATGAAGTACGTAGTTACCAATGTGCCCTAAACTGTGCCCCCTCCTTTGGCAGCGGAAACAATTTTAGAATAAAAAAAGGGGGTCCACTCGCTATAAGGACCGCTATTCATAGAAAACCGCTATTCATTCAACACACGTTATGAATAGCGGTCCTTATGAATAGTTATGAATAGTGGTCCTTATGAACGGAAGTCCTTATGAATAGCGAGGTAATTTGTGTATGGTTTGCTCGCTATGTAGAAGGACCGCTATTCATACAAAACAGCTATTCATTTAGTCACGCGTTATGGATAGCGGTCCTTATGAATAAATGGTCCTTATGAATAGTGGTCTTTATGACTAGCGAGGTTACCACCCAAAAAGACACCTGTCAAAAAAATTATAGCGTTTCTGCTTTGTCTACAAATATCATTCCTGCTTTGTGTGAAACTTTGTCAAATTTTTAATCTGAATCATTTGTAGGTGAGTTTTGGCATTCAGTTCTAATTTAGAATGTGTGATGATCCCAGAACAATCAACTCAATGAATGAAGTTATACCGTTTTTACCATTTTGGTCATTTTGGCTACTTTGAACCCCCTTTCGACCATTTGCAAAATTTCTTCTTTTTGTCTTTGTCTTTTTTTTTTTTTTGGGGGGGGGGGGAGGGTGGGTCCTTTTTTTAAAAAAAAAGCCTGCTACATAATTATAAGAATTTTGGATTTAAATTCACTCAAAATATCCGATGATCCTTTTTCTTGTTGTTAATGGTTTTTAACATTTCCTGAATTGTGCCCCCTCCACGGAATGAATGCCGGATCCATTGGTTGTTTCAAGGTGACTTCTCTGAACCACATGGGATTTCGCTTTTTTTTTCAGGGTGCATATTTTAGTCTATACTGCAGGAGATGGTAGATATTATTCAACCAGTCGTAGAGGCAAGTTTCTAGAACTAGACGCTTTTATTTTTTTAAATATATTTAAGGTTAGGATTAGGGTTAGGGTTGCATACTATTTTGTATCTGTATCCAAATATGCAAATTAGCTACCTTAGCTATACATGTATTACGTTAGTGGCTATTTTTAGAAACGCGCCAAATGCCTGCCGCATGGAGGAGATTGCCTTCAACAACAATTTATGAACTCAAGCTGGCGGTATTATCATAATGCATAGCTATCTACTTTGATTTCTGTGTCATTATGATTTTATTTCCACATGTACCCCTCTACCTTTTCATTTATACGAGCGAAAGAAAAATAAATGAACACACACAGCTACAACCTCATAAATATATAGCGAGGTTTACTTAATCCAACTTCTGAATAAATATCTTTATTACACATCTGTAATTATTATCTATCACATAAAATCTAAATAATTATCAAAGATAATAAATTGTAGTACAAATTTCCGTAATTTTGTTTTTATTCTTTGCAAATAACCATAATCATTTCAATAGCAAAACCATTGTAAAAGTAATATCATCAAATGAGGGTATTAATCCTGTAAGGGGAAGGTGCCCTTGATCATCCTTATAACCAAAAGATTACTTTTTTTTTTTTTTTTTTTTTTTTTTTTTTACAGACTCCAGGAAATGATTTGAAATCTATGTGCGTTGTTTATGTAGACCTCAAAATGAATAGAAAAAGTTTCTGCTTGAATCAAGTGAAGTATGTCTGTGCAGGTACTTACATCTTCCTGGTCTGTGGATGCTACTACGGTTACTGAAGGGGAAAAAATGAAGAATGCATAGTACACTGTAAACCAAAGAAACACAGTAATAGTGTTAATATTTCATAATGTTTTATAAATTCAAAAGAACAGGATAAGAATTTTTGTAGCATTTTGTGCCTTGGAATGGAAGGAAAGAATATTTCCAACTTGTATACTTTGCATTGTAACTAATATACCAAGGGTAACAATTATTTCAGTTCTGAAGGTAACACAAAGGAGAGTGGCTAGTGTAGGTCTCATATTATAATATCATGTTTATTGTTGCTTAAAGGTCTTTTTTCTATTTATTTACCACTTCAAAATAAAGTACAAAGATTTTTTTTTTTTTTTTTTTTTTTACTGATTTTACCAGAAATATATCTGAAGATCATGTTATTGCAAAAACTTAAAAACAAAAGCAATGCCATGGTAAATATAAGATATACAGTATGAGTATTGATGTCTCAATTTTTGTAAACTTTTACTTCAAGAAGAGATTTATTATAACATTTAATGACTCTGAATGGAATGATTACTACGTTTTTGTAGTTGGCATGGTCAATGAGTGATTATTTTCCAAGGAATCCCAGAGAATAGTATGCTGGTCAGATATAACTAACTGGGAGGAGGAAGAAAAAAAAATCTACAAACTTCAGGAAATGATTTGAAATCAATATGTTTTATCTACATGTATTTAGACCTCAAAATAGAGATAATTTTTGCTTGAATTTGGGTGAAACATACATGTATGTATGTATGTCGTTAGATGTTACCATGCCTATTGAAGGGGGAAAAAAGGAAGATTAATGCATAGAACATTGTAATTCAAAGAAATACAGTAATTGATATTTCATAATGTTTTACTTAAAAGAGCAGGATGAGAAATCTTGCCTTGGAATGGAAAAAAATATTTCCTACTTGTATGTATGCATTGTAACTACATGTACCAAGGGTAATGATTATTTCAGTTCCAAAGGTAATACAGGGAAGAGTGTAAAGTTGTAACCTGTAGGTCTGAAATTAGAGACTGTATTATGTTCATATGAGTGTTGGTTGTTTGTCATTTTTCAGGCCTTACCTGTTTTAAGAAACAACTGTCATGATTTAACAATGCCTGGTGGCATGAATGTAAAACAGTGGTATGTGATAAGTACATTTACATGTAAGTTGACAGAAAACATGCCTGCTTTTCCTTTATTTCCTTCCCTTATTTTAGCATGTGAAGACTAGCATATTTTAAAGGGTTTTTAATTTTGTTTGACTGACAAGAAGAGTAGTTGTCTAATTATTCTTTTCAGCTAAAAAAAAAAAAAAGGAACAAAAAATGTTTTGACTTTACGTGGGTTGGAATATCTTGTATAGTCATAATGTCAAGCTCGATGGAAGGAGTTTATTTAAGATGTTTTGTCTGTGTATGTGTAAATGTTCTTGTTCTATGTCGGTATAAAGAAAAAACCCACAGTAGATGTGTTACAACTCAGAGAAAAAATATCTTGCAGAACATATTTTATCTTAAGCTACTGAGTGTGTTGTATAGAAAAACTGGAATGTTGTTTGGTTATGGCTGAGGTCAGAATTATAACATTGAATTGTAGAGGACTAGGTGATAAAGGTAAAAGGAAAGATGTGTTTGATTATTTGAGTAGCAAAAATGAGTCAATTTATTGTTTACAAGACACACATTTTGATACAGGATTAGCTGATATTATTAAACAAGAATGGAAAGGAAAGGGTTTTTTCAGTTTCGGAAACACACAGTCACGGGGAACTGCCATTTTATTCAATCCAAAATTTGATTTTACTGTTCATAAAACAAAAATCGATCATGAAGGAAACTGGGTAATTCTGGATTTAGAAATGATCTCATTGAGATTTACATTGATATCACTGTATGGGCCAAATGAAGATACTCCTGCTTTCTATGAAAGGATTGGGAAAATTTTAACTGATTTAGATAATCCACATATTATCATGTGTGGAGACTGGAATTTAACACAAGATCAAACTATGGATAACTACAATTATGTTAACGTAAACAATCCAAGAGCTAAAAAAATGGTTGAAGACTTAAAAAATAAATTTGAATTGATTGATCCATGGAGACAACAAAATCAAAATATAAAAAGATTTACATGGAGAAGAACATCTCCAGTAAAACAATCCCGTTTAGATTTCTTTCTGTGTTCAAAAGAGTTTTTGTCTATTTTAAAAGAAACAGATATACTGCCAGGTTATCGTACAGATCACTCAATGGTTACTTTAAGTCTTAGGTCTTCTGATTTTGAAAGAGGTAAAGGCTATTGGAAATTTAACAACTCCCTTCTAGAAGATCAAGTGTATGCACAACTAGTGTCTGAAAAAATTGTTGATATTAAAAAACAATATGCTGTATCTCCGTATGTGGTAGGAAAAATTCAAGACATACCAAATCGAGACCTGCACCTGACTATAAATGATCAGTTATTTTTCGAAGTCTCGTTAATGGAAATTAGAGATTTATCTATTTCTTATTCTGTGAAGAAGAAAAAAGAAAGGAACGAGGAAGAAGTTGTGTTAGAAAAGAGTATCCAAAGATTGGAAAGTGAATTAAACTTTAATTCTAACAGCGACTTAGAAAAAGAACTGTTAGAGAAACGTATTTTACTTCAAGATTTAAGAAATGTGAAATTGAAAGGTCAAATGATTAGAGCACGTATAAACGCAATTGCATACGGAGAAAAACCTTCAAATTTTTTTTTAAATCTGGAAAAGAAAAGAAATGTCGAAAAAACAATGTCATCTATAACTTTGAATAATGGAATAGTTGTTAACAATCCAAAAGAAATTCTAAATGAATGTAAGAAATTCTATTCAAAATTATTTTGTAACAAAGATCATGTTTTGGATATAGAAGCTGTTCATGACACATTAAACAATTTTAAGATAAAAAAACTAGAAGATCATACCATGGAGAGACTAGGTGGACCTTTAACTTTTACAGAAGTAACCGAAAGTTTGAAAAAAATGAAGAATGGGAAGGCCCCTGGCTCGGATGGTTTCACAATAGAATTTTTCAAGTTTTTTTTGAAAGATTTGGTACATTTCTTAGTTAGAGCAATTAATTATTCCTATAAGTCAGGAAAGCTTTCTAATTCTCAAAGAATGGGAATCATTTCTTTGATACCCAAAGGAGATAAACCCAGACAATATTTACAAAATTGGAGGCCTATAACTCTTTTAAATACATCTTATAAAATTGCATCTTCTGCCATAGCTAATAGAATCAAAAAGATATTACACCTAATTATTCATGAAGACCAAAAAGGATTTATGGAGAATAGATATATTGGAGAAAACATTCGAATAATTTATGACACTCTTTATGAAACTGAAGAACAAAATATTCCTGGTATGATTCTGTTACTGGACTTC
This sequence comes from Heliocidaris tuberculata, assembly GCA_025618425.1. Taxonomy (NCBI): domain Eukaryota; kingdom Metazoa; phylum Echinodermata; class Echinoidea; order Camarodonta; family Echinometridae; genus Heliocidaris; species Heliocidaris tuberculata. The sequence continues at coordinate 17,812,323 of CM046836.1, read as the reverse complement.
GAAAAGGCTTTCGATTCTGTTTCCCATACGTTTTTGTGTAAAGTTTTAGAAATTTTTAACTTGGGGCCTTCTATTAATCAGTGGATTAAAACTTTTTATAATGAAAATATGTCTTCAGTATACATAAATGGTTATTTATCAGAACGTTTTTATATAAGTAGAGGTTGTAGGCAAGGGGACCCATTATCGCCATATTTATTCTTGTTGTGTGCTGAAATATTGGCAATTATGCTTCGTCAAAACGATTCTATTAAAGGCATAAATATTAACGGGAATGTACGTAAAATTACTCAGTACGCAGATGATACAACACTTTTTTTAGATGGTTCCAGTGAGTCTCTGAACAGTTCCCTAACTGTGATTGAGAAGTTTTATTCATTTTCAGGATTAAAAATTAATGCAGGTAAAACTAAAATTGTTTGGATTGGATCAAAAAAATACAGCCCTTACCGAACAAAAACCAAAATGAAATTATTTTGGATTGAGGATGGTTGCTTCACATGTTTAGGTATTAACTTTTCTTTAAATTTGGATAATATTGTATCTCTAAATTATACTCCAGCTTTAAATAAGGTGAAACGTCTAATTCAAGTTTGGTCAAATCGGAACATAACCCCATTGGGTAAAGTAACTCTTGTTAAAACACTTTTCCTTTCGCAATTCAACTATTTGATTCTGTCCTTGCCAAATCCATCATCTATGTTTATGAAAGAGCTGGACAAACTTCTGTTTAGTTTTTTGTGGAAAAAGAAACCTGATCGTATTAAAAGAAGTCAAATGTGTAATTCCTATATAGATGGTGGTGTGAAGATGGTAAACACTGAATGTTTCTTTTCTGCGCTAAAAATAACTTGGATACGAAGAATTTACAGTGGATTCATAGACAATGTTTGCTTGAATTCTTTTCTGAGTTCGGTTCCATTTCCGGATTGTAATTTTATACTTTATAGTCAAGGTTATTTGGAAAAGTTTGTTGACTTAATAACGAATCCTTTTTGGAAAGATGTTATTTCTTCATGGTTTAGTTTTAGGAAAGCAAATCGATGCTCTAGCAAAGAAGAATTTTTCTCTGAACTCCTTTGTCATAATGAATACATTGTAATACATAAAAATCTTGTCAATTTTAGACACTGGAGTCAGAAGGGTTTAAGATTTGTCAATGACTTAATTGGGCCAGATGGTCATGTTTTAAGTAGACAACAAATTATTGAAACCTACAATATTTCCATTGATTACCTTACATACTTTATCATACAGCAGGAAATAAATGAAAAGTTGGATAGTTTGTCACAATCTGTTGATGATTTTGTGAAGTTAACCACCCCTTTTAGACCATATATCATTAGTATTTTGATGAAACAAAGAAAAGGGTGTAAAAATATTTATGTTCCTTTGGTAAAAGGAAAGGTATTAAATAATATTCCAAAGAAAGAAAGATGGGAAGAGAAAACTGGAAAGCAAATTTCACCAAAGAAATGGCGTTGTTTTAATTCTATTCCGTTTCAAACAATGCAAGATGTTACACTTAGATGGTTCCAATACTGCTTAATCAATTGTATTACTCCAACAAATATGTATTTGTGTAAAATCCAGGTTAAATCAAGCAGTACATGTGCTTTCTGTTTATTGCATGATGAAACTATTGAACACTTGTTTTTTGAATGTCACCTGGTTAGGAAAGTATGGGAATACTTTGAAAAGAGATTGTATGAAAGATGCAAATTTGTAATAAAATTAACTATTGAAAATGTTCTTTTTGGCATCACACCTACTAAATTCAATATAGCCTTAAATTCACTTATCATTTGGCTTAAGTGGATAATCTACAAAATTAAGTTGGGAATTCGCCTTATACCACAGAAAGCATTTAACGAGGTAAAGAGTTATTTCGTTTTGGAAAGAACTATTTTTTGTGAAAATATGAAGGAAGATGTGTTTGAAAGGTGTTGGTTAAATTTTAACAATCTTTTCGACTAATGTCGGAAAGATGTTATAATCGACAGGGTATTATTTTACAATTTTGCATCTTTAAACCCTGGTCCTCTTTCAATCTTTTGATTATTATCAGTAAATTACATTGCATTATGACATTATTGTGATCAGTCATTGTTTGTATGCCTTTTTCACTCATCAGCTGTTTTTTTTCAAATTATGAGCGAAAATGTATTCTGTGTTTCATGTATTATTTAATAAAACGCCCTACTGTGGGGGAAAACAAACTGAAAAAAAAAAAAAGATTACTTGTGGATTGTCAAGCCTAAGAGTCCCAGTGAATGTTCTCCTCCCGATTTTAGATGATGATTCAGGCAGATATTGGATAAAAAAGAAATGAATAAAAGTGAGGGAGGGAGAGGGGGGGGGGGGAGATGGGATATATAGAGAAAGAGCAGAAGAGAGCATAGGAGAGGAGAGAGAGAGAGAGTGCGTGTGCGTGTGTGTGTATGTTAAAAAATGATATTTTTGTAATGGTCTACATCCCCCCCCCCCTGCATAAAATGACCCACCCAAAAATTGGGGTAACCTCGCTAGTCATAAGGACCGCTATTCATAAGAACCACTTATTCATAAGGACCGCTATCCATAACGCGTGACTAAATGAATACTGGTTTTGTATGAATAGCGGTCCTTCTAAATAGCGAGCAAACCATAGACAAATCACCTCGCTATTCATAAGGCCCTCCATTCATAAGGACCACTATTCAAACTATTCATAAGGACCGTTATTCATAACGCGTGTCAAATGAATAGCGGTCCTTATATAGCGAGCGGACCTCCAAAAATCATATATAGCATACCATCTGCATGCTACAATGAAACAACAGACTTTTTGCGGTATTATCTCTGTTCCATCCACGTCCTGATGGCATACCAAAGGCCTACACGTTCCAACATGCCCCCCCCCCCTTTCCGGGCCCCCTCCCTCCCCGTCGAATGAAGAAAATATGGAAAGAGAAAAGACAGGGAAATATAAGGGGGAGACAACTTGAAAAGGGAATAATACTACCCCTCTGTCAATCCCTAACTTGATGACCTTTTTTTTTTCCTTGCGTGACATCAATTCAATTACCTAGAAAGACCGTTGCTCCCGTGTCAGTGCCCCCCCCCCCCCCCCCCACTCAATGTCACGACCAGTAGGGTTATGGATTTACGGTATGCCACTAGGTGGAAATGTTTATGGTCATGGATAAAATTTGAATAACGAGTTTTGCAAACAGATGCCTAACTCTTTATTTCGATAAGACTTTTGAGATAAATTTTTTCCACAGCACAAAGACGTTTAATACGAAATGTTGATCAAGATTTATGCAATCTGGTGAAACATGTTTGTTTTGTTTTGTTTTGTTTCATTGCCTTGAAAGCAATATTGCTAGAAAAATATCGGGGTTACCTGTCCGTTCTAATAAACCCTTTTCTCCTTTGAATACGCTGTTCTCATTTTATCAATATGAATGCAATTTTACGTGTAAACTGTAAACTCAGAGGCAATATTATCCTTGAGAAATTCATCAAACAAACAGACCAGTCTTATAAAGTGTTACAATCGATTCGAATTGATCGCAATTTAAAATCAATCGCAATTGTTCTCTGTTCTCTCGCTCCAATCCACATGCAACCCACATTTCCTCCCCCCCCCCCCCCCTTCACTCAATTTTTCTTTTTCTTCATCATATAATTTTTGTACCACTACGCTGCTTTCAGTCAGGAGTTTCTATAAATGTTGTCTCTGTTGGCCACTATCCTTCTTCTCTTGTCTATTAATGTACTTTACTTTTTCCAGATATTATTATCTGAGGGGTTCACCGTTTACAAGCTTTGCTTTTTAGTGGACCTCTCCATTTCCACAGAATACACATTAAGTTTCATAGGCAATTATTCTACTTTTCTTTTTTCAAAGGTATTAATCATTGTTGATCTATTGCTTCAATGTAATTTCTGTATAAATTTTGTATTATATTTTGTACCATTATGAAAATTGTATTTTGTTGGAAATGAAAAAAATAAAATATGAATATGAAATATGAAATTGTAAGAAAAGGGATTTTTGCGATAGAATGGGGGACTTCAATTTCGACTCTTTATATAGACAGGGTCCAGGTGTATAAAGAGTCAATAGATCTGTCGGGTACTCTTTAATAAATTTGTTAAATAAAGATCAATACTTGTTATAGGATTTATCAAAATCACAAAAAAAAAAAAATATAGACTAATATAAATACGTTTATCAGGTCCCTTTTATCTTCCCTGCATGGGCCAAATCTGCGTTTCTGCGCGAGTGCAAGCTGCCAGTGGCGTAAATCCATTTTGAAATTCGGGGGGGGGGGGGGGGACATTCGTTTCCAAAATTCTCTGACAAGCAAAAAAAAAAAGTGAGGGGGGACATGTCCCCCTGTCCCCCCCCCCCTGGATTTGCACCCACGCAAGCTACAATGTACACACTATTAAATAGCCATGAATTTCACGTTTTATACAATTTTTGCCCTCATGCTTCGTAAGAAAATCAAAAGTAAGACTGATAAGCAGGTAACTGAAGGGGGGGGGGGGGGGGAGTGGCACAACCCGTCAACATATAAGTACACAAAATAAAATGTGACCTCAATGTTCTTGTGCCTCCTTTTTTTGGAAGTCAAATTTAAAAAAGGGAGGCACAAGAACGAAATTTTTTTCCGTCTGCTTTTTCGCTTTTAATCCTTTTAAGGTATACAAAGTGTAACAGAAGTCAATTCCTATAGTAATTATTTCGGGCCTATAAAAATGTGAAAATAAAAATTTAGACGTAGCAAAACATTATAATGCTTTTATCTAAAGCTGGCGCTATACCACAATTAATCGCTATCATTGAATAATATAATGGATCATGCGATTTTTCTTCTTTGAGCTAGCTAGCTGCGCTGGGCATGGGATATATAGAAAACATCGACGAAAAGGAAACCTATCGCTCATGGATAACTGCTGGAATTTTCGGTAAAGCTGATAAATTATACGTTTGATACACGTTTTCGATAGCATGTTTAGCGGAAATATATCTATGTACCCGGGTGCGTTTGTAAGGCTATTTTAGATGACTGATGTCAGTGAGAATGCATGGAGTTTAGTGAATGTGTTGACAAAGCAGATTGATTCCTGCAGACTCTGTGCGTTTGACTTTTTTTTTTCAATGTGTGGTCCCATTCGTAAAAATCTCTGTGAAGCGTTATTTTGCCTTTTGGTAATTGACTTGAGACACTCAAGCTGTGGGATTTAAATGTAACGTTGTCTCTGGATGGATATTTTACAGATGAGTTTACATCTTCATTCCAATTTATTCATCTAAATTATCTTATCGGCCATTATGCGATGTTTTAACTTATCTGATTACGAATGTGTACCTCGCACAACAGACATGCTTTAACTAAAGCTGATTTTTACAGTGCTTCCATGTCACAGCCCAGTTAGGCCGTCTTCGATAGCATGTTAAGCAGAAATATATCTAGTATAAGGGTTTGCATTGCTACACTGTTGTACTATCACATATTGTTAACACACTAAGATATTGCACTATTAAGGTTATGACCACACCACGTATAGTGGTCATACTGAGCACTACGCGGGACGAATGCAAAAATACTAGTCATTTTCTATCGCATGTACTTAAGGTATGGGAGGAAAAGTAAGATAAATATTTAAAATACTTCCTTTCAAATTCAGCGCTTTAAAATCTCTTTCCTACCTTAAATGGCCGTTAGGAAAAACTTCTGATATTTCCAGCAAAATCCAAAGTCAAAATCATGTCCAAAACCTAAGAAATCCCCGCCAATTTTTTTTGCGATCGCATGTTGTTTTCATAGTGCCGATGTTTTTAGACTAAATCGGCCAATAAAATTTTGTCCACAATGAAACTCGGTATCGCGTGCACATCGATCTCTACGATCGCACACACGGAAAATCGGGACTTACGTGTGCGCGATAGGAACCGAACTTTTAACGACCGAATTTTTTAGCGGGAGATGTCAGCGCTCGCGGCGATCAGGAAATGTACATCATGACTTGCGATACCCCGTTTCGCCAGAAGTGACAGTAAATTACAGATTTCATTTTCGGAATTATCTTTTCCAACATCGGTGAGTTTAATTTATTGTATTTCATGAATATGTTGGTGTCGTTTCTTGTAAATTAAATGCCGATTGTGAGTGAATGTTGGTGACTTTTGTGCAGTGGTGTTTTGAAAGTGTCGAGGTGGATGACTGCCTAGAGTCTACACACGAAGTATAGTAATGTCGCTATGAGTGGTTATGACTGAACACTGCTGTATGGGAGTAAGATGAATGAGCTAGGGTGACTTTGGGGAAGGCTGCCTAGCTATGGTTTTAGTTCCAGATTTCTCTAAATAAAGTTGTGTATTGTTTTAGTTTAAACCTATAATATCCTGTCTAAAGTCTATTCTTGACCAGGTGTATATTCCAACCCTTTCACTATGTACCTGGTTGCATTTGTAAAGCTATTTTAGATAACTGATGTCAGACTGTCAGTGAGAATGCATGGACATGATAGATGGAGTTTAGTCACTCACACTTAACCTCGCACTCTGTACCTTCATACCGTGAGCAATTGCCTCCCATAGGCAAGTGTATGATACATGTATAGTCAAGGATTGTAATTCCGAACAGATTGTATTACCAAACGTGTACAGTTAAGCGCCTAAAATGGGTTTTCATACGCGTGGGATTAGGCGTATAAAAACCACACTATTGAAACAAAGGTTGTGTCTTTTTCCCATAGGTTTCACACGTTCGGAAATACAGTACCTTTTTCAAGGGACCAAAACGCCGCGTCGTTGGGAAGGGGTTCACTTGGAAGGGAATATCGTATTTAATCTACGTTGTCTTTTTAAAATTCCATCAACTTCTTTTTATGTAGGACTTTGAGCATTCATTATGTAAGTTTGACAGATATTCGTTTGATATTTTATTTGCTATCGTTGATTTTCTGAAAAGTGTTCGGACACTGGATCCACCACCATATCTTGCCCATATGTGTGCAGGAGGGGAGCAAGATCACCGACCAAAAACAGCCTGAAAATTTCACTTGATCAAGATGATAAAGATCCTATCAAAGGATCTGGCATGAAATTAGATATTTTATCATTCTAAAATGTAGAAGGAGGTATTTTCTCAAAATTTTGCCAATTATGTTGGTGTTTTTACCTCTTCAACTTAGAGGTTGTGACAGGCCGAAATTGACACAGCCCCATATAGTGATGGTCCCGTGAGTGGAGTTTAGTGATACTGATAGTGATTGTGTTGACAAAGCAGATTGATTCCTGCAGACTCTGTGTGATTGACTTTTTTTTTTTAATGTGTGGTCCCATTCATAAAAATCTCTGTGAAGTGTTATTTTGCCTTTTGGTAATTGACTTGAGATACTCAAGCTGTGGGATTTAAACGTAACATTGTCTTTGGATGGATATTTTACGAATTTTGAGAAAATACTTCCTTCTACATTTTAAAATGATAGAATATCTAATTTCATGCCAGATCCTTCGATAGGATCTTTATCATCTTGATCAAGTGAAATTTTCAGGCTGTTTTTGGTCGATGATCTTGCTCCTCTCCTGCACACATATGGGCAAGATATCCCACACTTGCCTATGGGAGGCAATTGCTCACTTTATGACGGTACAGAGTGCGAGGTTATCTGCAATAACCTCGCATAAGTGTGAGTGACACTGCTCATATGTATAATAACTTCGCATATATGTGTGAGTGCGTTATGTACACGTACATGTACATGTGCACACACTTGTGTATATTTATAAGTCTACTGAGGTGGAATGAAGTCACCATAACATTGCATGTGACATAATAAACCACTACTGTATGGAGTGAAAGGGGGGGGGGGGGGGGGTTATTTCATGATAACGCCAAATTATCACTTATCCTAATGCCTGGTTTTAATGAATGTGATGAAACTAAGTCAAAAGCAGAAAAATGAGAGAAACAGATGAGTGAAATTGAAAGTTTAAATTTAGAATTTTGTAATGTTCCTTGGTGAGCAAGTGAGGGTCCAGGTCTCTTGCACATACGCGGGGTTATTTATAACGGTGACCTTGCACGCTATGCATCTGTACTACCAGGATGGCCTACCATAGGCGACTGTGTGTTCTCAATCTCTAATGAAAGAGCTTTCCAGAGAAGCAAGATCGCGCTGTCGCTTATAAGGCTTAGGTAATAGAGATTCAGTCGGAGGAATTGTCTGATAATTAGATATTTTCTCATTCTGCAATGTAAAAAGAAAGTATTTTCCTGAAATTTTACCCACTGTTCAGTTGATTCTACTGCTGCTGTAATTGACACAGCCCCACATAGGGATGCTTGTTGATATTTACCGATATACTGGTCATCCGTAAATATTCACAATGCGGTGCATTTAATACGCCAGCTTCTGAGGTGACTAAGCAACGGTAATAATATCTTTGAGGTTTGCTAAAAAGAATTGGATCCTAGGTCTTGTAATTTCCCTTTATTTTTTGTTAGACCTACATGTATATTGAAGCCTATCAATGTCAGTTAGAAATCAGGGTGAATTTCACATCAATCAGCTGTGAAATCAAGATTTACAATCATTTGATGCATGGAAAATAAGGAAATGAAATGAAATGAAATGTGCATAGCATGCTCAATGACCTGTTCATTTCGGCCAGTCCATTGTTTGGACTGGCCCCATCTTTACTGCTCAGCCTGATTTTTTTAGTTTAGCAGTATAAAAACGTTCACATTTCCTATTCGCCACAGATGTTCAAGAGTGCATCACAGAGCAAGAGGCACCCAAGATGTCTACCTACAGGTGGCTTGCAGGAGATCATCATGAATCGTAGATCATGAGCTCGTTGGAGGAAGGCACTGATGCCATCCCCATGGCAACGACAACAAGCGAGATAACATCAACAACACCTAAGGACAGGAGTGACAGCCATAGCAGTTGCGATAGCAGTTGTGGCGTCACTACCAGCCATGGAAGCAGCAACCCAGGAAGTGGTAGTAACAGTAGGAAGAACTCTCTGACTGCCAGGACTGTAGGCAGTAAGAGTGGCAATGGTGGCGGGGGGAAGAGCAGTTCAGGAAAGAAAGTGAGTGGAGAAGCGTACATAGAGGGCGACATCAAGCTGAGATTCTTGTGCCCGGAGGATGTGGAAGCAGTCAAGCAGCTCTGCAGGGACTGGTTCCCAGTCGAGTAAGCATACCAATTTCTTTCTTTCTCTCTTTTTTTTTTTTTGGGGGGGGGGTGCCATGTGGGACTAACTGTAGGCCTACATGTATATTGTTTAAGCACAATGGAAACTACAGTGTGTTTGTGCTGGGCTACATATGTATGAGTTTGCTCCAGCTCCATTTAGAAAGGGGTCATTGGGTGAATTCACGTTCGGTGTTGAAAGCTGGTGTTGGTGTTGGGGCAAAACTAGCACCTGCCACAACACCGAACCTGAAATGAAGCCGGTGTTGGGATTGACTTCACTAGGTGTTGAGCTATCAATAATGCGATTGCTATTATTTTTATAAACACGAATTCGGTGTTGGGGCTAGAGTCAGCAGCCCAATTCATGCTCTCAACACCAACGCCAACACTGAACTTGAAATCACCCATTGTATATTTCCATATGGAATGGACAATTGCCCTACATCTCATGTTAGTGTGGAGTCCTGGTTTTATAAATAAAGTTCCAACAAAACCAGAACACTGAAAATAGGATATTATTCTCCCAGCTTATTAAACAATTTATGGTAACTACATGTAGTTCTTGGTTTTAACTCTTTGAAACTTTCATTACATTTTATGTAACAGAGACCATTAGAGATGTATGTTATAAAAAAAAAAAAGAGGTATTGAATGGGAAAGAGACTTTAAAACTGATTTTGAAGTAAAAATAGAGAGAAATACAATGTTATAACAGTAATATAATGCATTTATCTACTCTTATTCTTCTTACTACAGGTATCCTGATTTCTGGTACAAGGATATCACAAATGATAAGCGCTTCTTTTCCCTGGCTGCTGCAATAGGCTCTACTATCGTTGGTTTGTTAGTGGCTGAGGTGAAGACTAGGGCCAGATGTCACAGGGAGGTTAGTACATTGTGATACTGTTGCTTTTGTTGTTATTGTTTTTGTTTTACTGATGATATGCTGGTGTGATTTACATGAAAGATATTCAAGCTACTCTTGAGTAAGGAGTATTTGCAGCAAAAGTACTTTTTGACTTTTGAAAGAGAGTGAAAGACATCAGTCACCATGAATTGTTGATATTGTAGTAAATTATATGAATCTTCTTTATAAGTTATTTGGCCCTAAATGTAATCCATGACTTACAAATAGACACTGAGAACCACAAACCTAAATGCCAAAAAACAAATAATGTATGCATGCATGTGTGTCGTCATTGTACCAACAGAAGACAGTACCAGTATCTTATATTTTTTTAATCAAATTTGTTTGGCAGGTATCCTGTATGCACATGTATGTAATATTTGCATTTGAACAAAGCAGTACAAATTATTGTTCTTTGATTACATGTACATGTACTTGCCCACATTCTGGATGATAAGCAATATTAACCCGAAGAATACTAAGCGCAAGATAACTGTGGCTTGAGTGTATGGAAAATGTGTATTATACCAAAATCAAAGTGTATTTGGCAGGTTAATGTGAAGGATCTTCTTCAAAGTATGGTTTGATAATATGCTCTCCTAGTCTCCTGTCTATCGAGCAAAGAACTTGTGTACATATTTCAGTTAGTATTGCCTATTTAGATGACAATTAAAAAAGGCTGTAACATGAATTTGATTCATTGCCGTGAAAAGCCCGTAATACATGTACATGTACATCCTAGGAAAAGGAATTTCATTATTATAAAGTGTATTCTGAAGAAATGGATCCTTGTCATGTTAGGAGTCAACAGAAATGTACTCTTGTGATTTGAATGGGTCGAGTACCAGCAAAATGTTCATAATGTTCGGAAGAGGATTTTAGAAGAAAACAACCTCCTCCTGAATTAAAGGCCAAGTCCACACCAAAATCAAACTTTCTGAGTATTTTCTACATAAATCATAGGTTAAAACAAAAAAAAGAGTTGTGTCTGAATTCCCAATGGTTGCTCCATAATGATTTTTTTCATCTTGGTAATTTTGAAGCGAAACAATCTTTACCGCTCAAATTCAATTTAATCACGTGGCCGTGTAACATACATGTACAGCACTCACATTGTTTTTGGTTTACTGCGCATGATAATCTCAATGGTACAATCGACGCTAGCGCTGTGCCCGCACTTTAGTATAGATGCTAGTGCAATGCAGGTGCCTTGAAATACTTCAACATGCCGATGTGTCAGGCTTATGGCTGCTCAAAAAAGCAGGGTGAGGTGGCTAACCATCATTTTATTGCCATTCCAAACCCCCAAACGGATGGTGAAAGATGTGCTAAATGGCTTAATAATATGAGAAAGGACAAATTCAACGTGAAAACATACAAATGGGTTCAAAGTCGGGTGGTGTGTGAGGACCACTTTGAGGCTCACTGCTTCCAAGAGGATATTCGTGTAAAGGTGATGGGATATCCTCCCAAATAGAAATTGCTCAAGCCAGATGCAGTACCGACTTTGTTTGTTCACTGGCCCCAACCAACACCAGAAAGACAGACCTACAAGATGACGGAAGCAGGAATCTGAACGACAAAAAGTAAGCCAATTGTTTTCAAAATAAAAGTTTTGTTTACATTCCGTACTGTCTGTAGGTCTACCGGTATGTGCAGTAAATAATCCCATTGGTAAACCCTGTAGACTCAGTAGGTGGTTGGGCATGTACTCAAGCCGCGGGGTCGTCGAAAGAAAATCAATGTGAGTGTCTTGCGTCACAGAAAAAATCATGGCCCATTGCATTGTGGAATTGAACAGGCTTGCTCAGGATTATGAACCCCATAATTAAAGAAACTTTCAAAAATTCATAAAAAATACTTCCGATAATCATTTTCCAAAAACAAAGGTATTTAAGAGTATCTTAGATTTTTCTCTTTCAGTTGAGCTACTGTTAATGCTTGTGTGGACTTGGCCTTTAAGAGCAGATTACATTGGCAACAAATACATGTAAATGTATCCTTGTATCTTCTGGCAGCAGACACAAAAGGCATATTGAGTAAACTTACATGTAGATGAATCTAGTTTCAATACGAGTTTTATGTTACTTGACAGTTCGAGGGTATTATCCTTTTGTTGTATTGTGCATGAAATGTTACAAAGGTCCAAATTATCGTCCATTCTATTCCATACTTTACCAAATATAACTGATGGTTAACATGAATTAACATCGAAGCATATACATGTATGTAATGATTCAAGCTCTAGAAAACCAATCAAAGATAAAGTTAAGTTCTGGTCATGTGATTACAATGTGAAAGAAACTCTCTCAAAACAGTTGGGAAAGGATGATCATATCTATTTAAGAATTGATGTATACTGTTAGGTTTTGGAATCATTAAAATGATAAGATATTGATATATTAAGATATCTCGCTGAAAAGCACGCAGAAATGGGTATATGTGACTGCACACACATGTGGCATGAATGTTCAGCCTGAACACTTCAGCTATTTCTTGTCATATTTTGCATATAAGGGCATTTAAAGACTCTTGAAGAGCAATCCTTTTCAGGGGACATTTCTACTATGATGTTCTTCCAAACTGACATGAAAGAAATGAGAAAGCTCACAAAATATATTCATGAACTAATTTGTAGAATCAACTAAAGTGGCACTGTATAGGGCAAAGAGTAGCACTAAACAGTGTTTTTGCTAAGTTCATGTAGGGGTAATGTTGTTTGCAATCATGATCCAGACATTTATACTGCGCAACATACATGTATCCACCTAAAGTGGGTGCTCAAGGCACTTAACAATATAGTGACAAAAGTACACTTCAGGAGCTTACAATAAACATTTAAATGTGTCTGCTGACAAATGAAGTTGGCTGCCATGAAAATGAGCAATTAGTCTCCACTCCAGATGATTAGCTCAAACTGTCACTGACTTCATAAACAGGGTGTTTGTTTTAAGGTAATGTGCAGTTTTAGCCCTCACAAACTTTTCGTCAGATTTCTTTGATTTTAGATGAGAAATACATATAGCTAGATACTAGCATTTATTAAACTAAGCTGCTGTGAAGTTTTTTTCCTCTTGAAGTTCAATATTAAACGAGTAAGAGGTACAAAATAATGTACATGTAGATACAGGGATGTAAACTCCTACAACGGCAAATTGTACTAAAACGTGTACATGTACACACATGTACATGTATTAACCTATGGGGGACTGTATACATACGCTATTCACACGCTATCTCCGTGCAAAACATGGAGCTCTTCAGTGAAGAAAAAAAATAAGCGGGGGCTAAGGGTGATTAGCCCCCGAAACTCTTAAAAAAGCCACCGTAAATGAAAAAAGAGCCATCGTCAAATAATATTTCTGCCCATGGGTCGTAGCGCATAAAAATGTAGATGGACTTCTAAGTAGCCCTTGCGAAAGAAATTTCATTTTTACACTGGAGCTCTTTGAGGGAGCAGCCGTCCGGTTGGAAGGGTCCTATCATCAGACAGTGTACATGTACATGTACATTTTGTATAGCCGGTATCTAGCGTTCCTCACAGATCATGGGAAGTCATGAATTGAATTTTTACCAAAAAGATATCATACTATACAGTGTTTCCCAGAAAAAAACGAAATCGTAAAACAAAGGGTTATTGTGATCACACTATGTGCCCTATGACAATAATTATCTAGTTTCCATATTGAGGTACATGTATTGATATTGGCATCCATCCATACATGCTTCAGTGAACAGCATTTTGAAAATGATATTTAAAAACTCAATTGTGCCAGGTTTTGGATAAAACCATAAAAACGTTAATCACATGCGAACATGATCCAAAGGAAACCAGACTTTTAAAACCCTATGAGAAGACTGTTTTCATCTGTTTCTTTCAATAATGAGGGTAAGGATAATGTCCTCATAGAATAACAGATGGTCAATGTTTTGTCAATGTGGGGTAAAGAAAGGGCATGTTTTGTATTGAAACGGTACCTGCAATCGAGATGAAAAGCAATCTTTTGCATTTTGCAGAACTGCAATTTCTTTTCAGAACAGAGCGAACAGAAAGATGAGATTTTTCATAAAAGTAAAGTAATTGGCACTTTCCATTGTCATCGCATGGAAACAGGTACATGTAGAAAGCGCACATAAGGCTGAAATGATTATGGCAAATTCCCACCTCAGGAGGGGCACCATTTACATCACAGGATGGGCACTTTTTCATCTTTTGAGGGATTCATTTTGGAAATTTTGGAGGCGTACGCCCCTGCCACCACTTGAAATTGTTATTGACCCATGTTTTATGAACTTCTAATTAGGGGTGGGAGTTTCGGGTATTTTTTCAATTCGGGAACCCGACTATTTTTTGGGCGGGTTCCCGGTTACCCGAAAATGATATAACACGAATTACAAGCCAATATTTACCCCTAAGAAGCTACAAACACTGTGGGAAAACTCCTTTGTGTTTGGCAACTGAAATAAACCATTCGAGGAAAAAACAAAAACAAAAACAAAAACAACAACAACAAAACAGGCGGAGGAAATCGCGTGGGCGCAAGACAGGATAGGCATAAGCCGCCTAAATCTAATCTGTAGAAATTGTCTACCGTCTAATCATGCCAGCGCGCCAGTGCCTTAGGTAGTCACGTGCGGTCAACAGTCCCTCGCACATGTTTATCCAAAATACATGAATGTACATGTATGGTTTGGTGCCCCATGTCTGCGCAGTGCCCATGTCTGCGCATACGCGTAACTGCGCGATTCTAACATCACAAAAGACGTAGTGAACACAGTCATCTTCATATCAATTTTAGTGATATGTATCAGCGAAAAAGTGAAGAAAACTGGTGAAGAACATCTATTTTATGCATTTTTACTCACATGCCTTGAAAATGCCACCTTTCATGCAAAATATCCCAAACTGCGTGATACGTGAATGAGTGCGCAGACAAGGGAACCTTCCCGTTTTTAGTGTCAAAATGACAGCGTCGCCTATTCTTGTGAAAATGAAATTGTTCTTATTCGAATTTTAATCAGATTTTCGGCACAGTTACTCTCTAGGATATGAGGATTAAAATGAGGTCAGTCATTAGAGGAATACCAAAGGAAAAACTTGTCAATTTCAAGTGAAATGTTAGGTGCGCAGACAAGGGGCCCCCCATCATACTTATAAAAAAGGAAGGGGAATACAAAGAAATCTTATGAAGAAAAACTCGTTTGAGACGATGATCATGATGATTCTTAATAATTTTGTACGGGCAGCTCTTGGGAATTTTGACATCGTGATCGTAGAGATCGAGTCACTTACTCACTTTGTAGTTCATCATATCATTATCATATCATTATCATATCATTATCATATCATCACCATACCATCATCACATGATTTCATATCGTCATTAATTCACATAATCATCAATTCATCATGATCAACCATATAGCACCATTGATATCATCATCGATCATCATAATCATCAAAGACATCATCATATCATCATTATCAAGATAATAACATCATCAAAACAATTATCTTCATCAGACATCAAATATCATCATTCATCAAACTCATCATTCATCAAAAAAAATCATCAAGCCAACATTTTCTTCTCTGTCCGACTGCAACTTCATCCTTTAACACACACATGCGGTTCCCTTTTGAAATTCGATCTGTTTATACAAAGCGCCTTTCCGCCCAATGCCGCCGCGGTATATGAAAGGAAAAAAGAAAAAAGAAAAAAAAAAGGCGCATACCTTCATTGGCTGGCTGGCATATGACTTGTCATGACTTGTTATTAACGGACCGCTCATGAAATGACGTCACAAGCCCAATTTTATGAATGAAAATGTTAATCGCGCGCACTGTAGACATCCTTTGCTTCTCACAGCCTTGCTTTTCACTTTCGCATGAACAATGAAGGATATTATTTTGGATATATCGTTCATGTACTCTTAATCTGATTTCAGTAATTGGTAACTTCTTTGCTAAAGTTTCAGGATATTGTGACAGTGTCAGATCGTGATCGTCGATGTTAAAAATACCTGTTTAATAGTGTACGAGTTGTGAGATGCCACGTGCGAGTGTGGAGCGACTGTTGAATATGCATGAGTTTGTAAACTTTACGCCCGTTAATCGCTCATAGACTTATCGTTCACTGCAAAGAAGGGGGAAGGGCACTAAATGCAAATTATGTCATGGGTTCAATGAACCAATGAGCAGTCTCCGAATAGCGGCAGTGAGCTTTGCTCTCTGTGTATACGAATGTGTAAGGTTATGTTTCACAGTGAGTTGAACGAATCAAAAGCGCATCACTGCAATGGTGCGCTAGAGCGCTACATGGATTTTTTTACATGTAAATAGTAAATGGCTGTTCGACGTTCATCTACCGCCTTGTCGTGTACATACATAGGTGATAATTAAATACTCATTTTCGGGTATCGGTTATCTAATATTTTGACCCGGGTCCCGAGGCTCTCGGGCGGGACTCGGGTACCCAGTTTTTAGTCCCAGCCCTACTTCTAATAATAATAATAATAATAATAATAATAACGGTTGCTTATAAAGCGCTTTACAAGAATATACCAAAGCGCTTACATTATCATTATTACCCCGGTCACTGGATTCAAGTATACCATCCCGCACATCACAGTGCACAATCTCCACTCCCTGGGGAGCATTCCAGCCAGTCGCCTTTTTACGGGCGCGCACATGCTAATCCAATCACATTGACCTTCGCATCCTACCGGGTACCCAATTAGCACCTGGGTGGAGAGTGGCAAATGTAGATTAATGTCTTGCCAAAGGACATTAGTGCCGGGCTGGGATTTGAACCGCGTACCTTGTGATCTTCAGTCTGCTGACTTATCCACTAGACCACAACACCTAATTGAAGTGCATGCCACCAGACAAGGAAATTTCACATGATATCTTTTAAAGCTGGTATTTCCATAACATCATGTTCACATGTGATACTACGTTTTCACGGTTTTAACACAAATCCGGCACAACTGAGTTTTACATGTCATTTTCAAAATGCTGCTGCTGCTCGGTGAAGCATATGTACGGATGGATGCCATTAACATATCATTTAAAAGCATAAAACTTCTAGTTTATGGAAAATAGATAATTATTGTCAAAGTCACAAAGTGTGGTCACAATAACCCTTTGTTTTAGGTTTTTTTTTTCTGGGACGCACTGTATATCTTTTTATACAGAGAACAACATTAGACAATATTTAATGCATTGATTTTGTTTCCAGTTTCCTTTGTGCTGCCATAACTGCACACGAGCTTAAGAGTCATTGACAATTGGGCATTCAAAACTAATATGTCTGGAAATACATGAATTGATTGATCTGAAATAGAATGATTATGTCATTCCAAACTGACATAAAAGGAATGAGAAAGCTCACAAATCACTTTTCAGTTTTTCACCTTTCCCCAGAACTCACCCTTCTCTTTATCATCACTAACATTATAGGGAAACAAACGTAGGTATGCTTAACCCTTTCAGGACAGGGATTATTTAAGGGCTAAATTGATCACATTTTGTTCTTCAAATTGGCAACAGTAATATTTTTCTTTTAGTGCTACATGGTTCAAATAAGGTGTAATGTCTTTGAAAACAATATACATGGTTAGAAATTTGTTTGTTTAATAGTTGAAAGAAATTGCCAATTTTTATGAAAAACAATGATTTTAAACCTCTCAATGTGTTGCCAATTTAAGGATCTCAAAGCTTATTCTTGTTTTAAAAATTCCTGGCATCAAACGAAATATTGTCATGCAATAAAAATGGACATAGTGTGTGCAGAAAATTTTGCTCTTTCTATTCGTGCATCTGGTATATTTTTTAGAGCTCTGGATCAAAAGTTATTGAGCCAAACCACAAAATGTGGTCATTTGTCTAGAAAGGGTTAAAAGTGAAAGAAATTAATATCTCAAATGGGACCCTCAAGTATATTGTTAATGAAGTCAGGGACGGTTTGAGCTAATTATCTGGAGACTCATTGCAAATTTTCATGGAATCCAACTCATTTGTCAGCAGGGAATAGCTCTTCAGATTATTAGTTTTATACAGTGTGAGTCAGAAAAAAATGTTACACTTTTTGAATTGAGTATTGTTTTAAAAATGTGGGATTAACAGAGTATTTTTTAGTATGCCTGGATAGAGTATGAATTCCTTTGTTGTTTGGTAACATTTGTTGCCGTTACCGTTGAGTGCACAACAGCCACTGTTTGAAAGACAGTCAAAACTCATTTGCGCCAAGCCGTATGATTACCTGCTGAAATAGACACAACGACATTCACACAAACAATGAACGTAAAGTTTATGCATATGTTTAATCAAGACAAATAAACATGAGAACCAATAAGTAAATGAATAAATATATAAAGCCAGAAATCATAACATTCAATGATCTTCACTGAAAAGTCCTTTTTCATAGTCATTTTGGGCACTTGGACATAGCTTTCAATCTTCCACTCTGGGCTTTCACATGGAGCATCGCTGCCATTGCCCTACGAAGTGTCTGCCTGTCTTCTTGCAGGCTTTCTTGCTCATTGTGCAGTGGAATCCAAATCAGGCAAGGCATTGTTGATGTTGGCACAAATGGGTTTTCACCCAGACACATTAATTGATTCCTATCCAGTAAATTCATTACTGATTCCCCTCAAATGTGGTATAAAATAAAACTGGAAGAGTTATTCTATCTAACTGTAGTGCAAGAACTATGATATTTCTATCATATGTGTAATATAAGCATTTTAAAAAGTGTAACATTTTTTCTGACTCGCACTTTATAGTGGTTATAGGAATGACACATGCATTGTACTTTTATTTATTCTAAAGAGCTTTTTAAAATACAAAAAGTGAGATTTCCTTCAAAGATTTATGTATGTTTAATTTATTCCAGGCTCATGGGATCTTTTAACGTTTTCTAGAGCTAAATCACTCCTAATTTCTGTCTTCTTTTAAAAAAACTGAGCTGCTAAATGGAGCTTGATGTATATATATGTAGGTAGTGGTACATTTCTGTTTACATTATTTACATCATAGTTTGTAAATATTTTGTTCTTCCTGGTTCATCTATTTACCACAGTGATGACCTTAATCTTAGTCTCTGTATCCACTTTGGTATTTACATGCATGTACATGTACATGTAGGTTGAAAGTATTGTGAAATCACATCCACCTGAAAATGAATTGCATGATATAGGCCTTTAACCGGTTGACTCTAATTCCAGTAGGCTAATTACAGGGATGAACAGGTTCCCCGTTGGCAGTGGGTTAAGGTGGGTTAAGGTGGGTTTTCACAGGGCACATGAACGATTCACGAAGGATGCCAATGTCGAAAAAATGGCAAAGTCCAACATTTGGAGAAGTTTTTCTCCGAACATGTTGCGAATACATGTATATATGTATATTGTGTAGAGTCGTAAACTATTCGTGCACAATTTGTGCGTGGTTCTCACTACGTGTGAATGTCATGTGTAGCGTTGCTTAACCATGGCCAGCCCTGTGAAAACTAGCTAGTAAAAACCCACCTTTAGTCCTGTGTTCTATAAATGTGTTTGTCTCTCATGTGGAGCAAGGGCAAGGATATATAGCCTATACTCTACATGTATATACTGTACCACAGTACATGTAAAATTATACTTTTTTGTTCACCAGTTATACTCTTTTGTTGACCAAGGGAGCATTTCATCAAGCGTTTTGTCAGTGATTTTACTGACAAATTTGCTCTAAGCCAATCAGATGCAAGGATTTCAGTAGCTTATAACAGTTTTTGGTAAAAAGCACTGACAAAACGTTTGATGAAACGCTCCCAGAGCTCTTTCAGAGCTTTCCAGAGCTAAATTGCACACAGCTCCCATATACATTTTTCTTGCTGTATTGTACTGTACATGTTTGAATATTTGAAACTGGTCACTTCCTGGAAGTTATTAGAAACACTTCTTAATCTCTCTTTTTTTTGGGGGGGGGGTTGGAGGATTCATGAGGGGGCAATCCATGAAAATATTATTTGGTAATTGATATTGAATTGATACTTGTAAAATGGCAATAGTTATACATTTACATTGCAATTGCAAAAGTTTATTGAAAGGAAAAAAATTATAGCCATTACATGTAGTATATGTACATGTATGTACAATGTAGATGCATCAGGTCACAAAAAGATAATGTAAGAAGTTTTCTAGTATACATACATGTATGTGTAGCAATAATGATATATTTTGTTTGTCTACAGTGCAGGTGTATTTATTTTATACATGTATTCTTTTGTAGAGTAAGTTTTCAGAACATTTTCTTGAATTTGGGATACCTTTTTAACTCTTAATAACAAATTTTCTTTAGGTAGATGTACATAGGCCTATATCATGCTTGTCGCATCAAGTGCCTCACTTAATGCATGCTGTGCTTTCCCAGTAATTGAGAGAACTATTCAATTTGAGTCTCACCTTTTACCCTGCTGGACTAATGACCGAAGATTGTTTTAGGTTTCACATAATATTCTTTGCTGGAGGTTATACAGCGAGGAGATGAAATTGATACCTTTCCTAGATTGCATGCTGATTGTTTGGGCCCTAAGGGACGTTGAACCTGGGGTTGGAATTTGGCCGAAAATGATGGGGACGTGATTGCCCTGAATTTGCCTTCATGCATGTGCCGTACATGTATACAGTACTTCTGTGGCTGTACAAAGCATTGCATCCAATGTAGAGTGCTGTTCATGGTTCTGTGACTTTGTAATCTTCATGCATACATGTGTGATAGGTGTATTATTTGATTTGTAATATGTTCAGGTCTTTTAATGTTTTTGAGTCATACAGGTTAGGATTTACGTGTATGATTTCTCAGTGCTCCAGAACAAATTGAATGCAATTCGCAAAATAAAAACAAAATTATGTATGAGGTGTTATCAAATAATTATAGTCCCTGCCATTATAAGTGAGGTGTTCTTTCATTCACACTGCCAAATTAAGAGAAAAATTGAAGTATGATTAAATGTGCAGTTAATCATGGTAATGTAACTTTTGTAATTTTATCTTTGGAAATATTGTAAAATGCTATTTGTCTGATGTGATGTACATGTACATGTAGTTCTTTCTTGTTGATTTAAAACAAGTTAATTACATGTAACTTGATTTCATCTGGCCTGTAATTGAAGCATTTATATGTACGGTATGTACATGTACATGTAGTATTTCAATTTGACATGTTAATTGTCCCCGCCGAACGAAGTTCGCGAGGGGACTATGAAACGGGCCCCGTTCGTGTGTGCGTGTGTGTGTGTGTGTGTGTGTGTCCGTCCGTCCGTCTGTCCGTGTGTGCTCAAATGTTAGAAAATGCTACTTCTCCGTCATTTCTTGGCCGATTTTGATTCTGATTGTTTTATCTGATAGGGCTGGGTGGGGGCTTGCAAACTTCTACACAGAATTTTGAAATTCATTAATTATGCAAATTTATGCAAATTTATTCAAAATTGACGAAAAATGCTACTTCTCCTCTATTTCACATCGGATTTTGATTCCGATTGTTTTATCTGATAGGGCTGGGTGGGGGCTATCAAACTTCTACACAGAATTTTGAAATTTATTAATTATGCAAATTTATGCAAATTTATTCAAAATTGACGAAAAATGCTACTTCTCCTCTATTTCACATCGGATTTTGATTCCGATTGTTTTATCTGATAGGGCTGGGTGGGGGCTTCCAAACTTCTACACAGAATTTTGAAATTCATTAATTATGCAAATTTATGCAAATTTATTCAAAATTGACGAAAAATGCTACTTCTCCTCTATTTCACATCGGATTTTGATTCCGATTGTTTTATCTGATAGGGCTGGGTGGGGGCTTCCAAACTTCTACACAGAATTTTGAAATTCATTATTCATGCAAATTTATGCAAATTTATTCAAAATGGCTGAAGGTTCATAATGTTTTCATGTTTTATATTTCAGTTGTATACATGCATTGTTGGTATTCTCTTCTTTTGCATGCAGTAACATTATTATTTTATTCACTAAAGTTTTTCACTGAAGTTTTAAGGTTCAGGCTAGTTAATTTCCACAGATCTGCACTTCCGGCGGGGACATTTATTACGCATTGCGTAATTTACTCATTCACTTGTTAAGTATATTAAACAATGCAGTATGTACTGGTTTCCCAAATTCCCATGTAATTAGAAGTATTTTGGTATATATTTCAAGGAAGTGTATTTCTCACACCACATGCAGGATTCCAAGGTAGTTGATTACAGCAACATGTACTTACAATGTTTGTAATTAGTGTGTCACTCTCACATTATTGCTGGTAAGTAGAACAAAGCCTGTACATGTAATAGTCTTGGTGGTGAAACACAGGTCTGAGGTGTGTTTTAAGACTTTGACTCTTCAGTACTGTGTTTTTAATTCATACATGTACAAGGCTTGTCTGATTGGTATTTTCAAGCTACATCCATGTACAGGTACCAAACTGTCGGCCATTTAAGAAAATCCAAATGCATTCATGAGTAAAAGTGTCTTCATGCTAATTGATGATCTGTAAGTGCTTATTGGAATTTAAAAAAAAAAAAAAATTATTTGATGTACTGTATTCTGGTATCATAGCTACCAATCATTCCTATTTTGGAGGAATGATTAACTGTTTTTTTACTTTCACACTATATTGATATCATTAAGCCCAGATTCCCCTCTTTTTTCTGAAAACTTCTGTGTTGAAAGGATGCAAAATGCATAGTAATCTGCATTTTATTGCCTCAAGATACTGGTATTCTCAATTTTTATTGTGGAAGGTTTGCAGGTATGTGTGGATGTAATGCTTGGTAGAGAGATGAAAATGATGCCTTGAAGCTCACGGTAGGCACCGTCATGTAGAATGTCAACCATATATCCTGATTGAAAAGGTGAAGGGGTCATGCTTAATGTACGTAGCACTAATTTGATTAACTACGCGTACAATAAGGCTGTTCACACACAGAGCAATTAATGAGGTTTAAAAATCAATATTGGAACCACGATCAGAATGTCACATTTTATTTCCAAATGAGATGCAAATGTTCTCATATAATATAAAAATCAATATTGCATAGATGAGTATGTGCTTGTGATGAATAATTGCAATTATTTAATGTGTGCTCTGCATTATGACGATCAAGGGGAGAGATTTAAAAAAAAATTAAAAATCAAGTTTAAAGGCTTATATCCTCTGTGTGAGCTAGTGGCCACAAAACTTTTTTTTAATGAATCCCTATTAAATCCCTTCTATTTTTTTGCCTTGTATGTGAATGGATTTAATATTATGCTCTACAAGTACCATCGAGGTAGCCTCCCTACCAGCAATCAAAAGTCCAGAGGCTACCTTTTAGTACTACTACCTTTATCGTTAACTCATGTCTCCTATACGGGAAGTAGGCCTACTTCTTTGGAAAAGATCTTCACACTCTTTTTTGGCCACCTATTTTTCACCTTAATTTTTATTGTGCACCTTGTCTTTGATGTCCCAGGCTCTGTCTCACCCAAGTACAATGATCAAATCACTCAAGACTCAAGAATCAGACATGAATTTTGAATAAATACATGTTTATTACATTTAAAAAACAATGTACAGTATGTAGGTTCAGATGGTAAAAACACGGAATAGCAATTGCAGTTTATATGTGATTGCACTTTTCTAACACAATCTAGATCAATCATAGTGCTATAAAGTTAACCACAAATATGGCAGTGAAGTTGCCAATTTATGACTGTGGACCTCTAAAATGGAGACCTACATGTTGTATGTACAATGTAGATGTTATGTACATGTACATGTACATGTACACCCAAACTCAATTCATTGGCTAAATTTGCATTCTTGTACTAGAGATTCGAGATTAGAAGGCAAAACTAGACTTCATGTGTATCGATTGTGACTCGTTATGTAGGGTTGAAAGTTTGTGTCAATAGAATTTGTGCAAAATTGAATTAACATGTATCCCGTGAAAGCAAATGTCAATATTTGATGTTTTTAACACTCTGCAGGTGATAGTTACACAATAACATATCCTACATTTCATCATGTAGACATCACAGCATGTTCCTACTATTACATGTACCCTGAAATGAATGATAAGCCAACTAAAGTAAACTTAATTCTTAGTTTTTTTATGAGGATCTTTTAGATGATTAGGAGGTGAGGGTTAGCCTGTTTTGTTTGGTATTTGCCATTCCCCCCCCCCCCTTGTACAAAAGCTACTGTGTCAATGTCAAATGTTTTCATCACATTTTAATTGTTCATGCACTGCAGAGCAGAGGCTCGATCACTAGTTCAAATTGCATTATAGTAACTAATGACCTTTTTTTACCTCATGTACATGTACATGTGGAGATCCCACAGATTATTTCATGTGAAAAATAAATGAAAGAAATAAGGATACAGGCGGGATAAGTAAAGTTCTAGGGATTAAATTTAGTGGGGTTTAGAGATGCAACGTATACATGTATGTACAGTTTTGAAACTATGGAAGTCGTTGCACCATGGATACATGTACGTACATGTACAACAAATATATCCATGGTTGCACACTTGCTCACAAGAGTGACAGAGTGTGAGTGTTCTTTGCACTTTTAAAGGGCAATCCAACCTTAATAATAAGATGATTTGTGTGAAAGAAGAAAAATAAGAAAAACTGGATGGTGAAAGTTTAAAAGAAATCGGACAAGGAATAAGAAAGTTATGGATGTTTGAAAAATGAGATCACTACATCTATGCGAATCTCAAATTGGCACTTTGGTGATTCAATTGTGACATGTTTGTGGACAACTCTCCCATTTGTCGTACACAAAAATATCATTAATTTGCAGTTTTCTTTGAGGCGTTTTTACCGTCGGGGCAACATATTGTTATAGGTCCTCATGAAAGAAAGAGATCCTACTGAGTAATACATTTTGAAAAAAGTGACATTTTAGTCATTTTGTGTGTCGGAGTGAATGGGGGAGTTGTCCACAGCTACATCACAGTGACATATTACCTATTCGGCCAATTTGAAATTCCCATATGTATAGTGATTACAACTTTCAGAAATTCCTAACTTTCTTATTGCTTGTCTGATTTCGTTCAAACTTTCACCAATCTGCTTCTCTGATTTTTCCTCTTTCTTTCAAAGCAACTTGCTATTAAGGTTGGATTTCCCTTTAATATTGTTCATGACAGCTTGAAGTGAACGGTACATCTAATGGTTTGCTAATTCAGTGTATCTGCACTGTAGATGAATGTGTGACAGCACCATTTGCTCATTAAGTTCAATATGAAGGTGGAACTGTGGAAATACTTAAATGTCAAGTAATAAACTGCCAAATGAAAAAAATTGAAGCGCAAAATAATTTTTATTTAAACTAGTAATAATCATTTTTTATGTAAGCTATGAGGAGAGTTTCAAATAGAATACCAAAAGCAAAGGCCATTCATAGGAAAGACGATCCTTGTTTGTTTTTTTAAGAAGGAAATTGGTGTACCTGTAGAAGAAGATGAAAAGGAGATGAAGAGGAAAGAAGAGGAAGAGAAGGGAGGAAAGAAAGGGATGGAGAAAAGAACGAAGAACAGAATGAATAATGGACATAAAAGAAGGGACAAAAGAAGCAGGAAGAGCAAGAAATTGAGGATTAATTAGATAAGGAGATGAAACTTGAGAAAATAAGAAATGAACAAGGAAAAGAAGGAGATGAAAAAGCAAAGGGAGATGGAAAGGAAGGAAAAATGATTATGATATTGAGAAGAAAGACAGGTTATAAAGATATTCAACTTAAAGATATTCTGGTCATGAGATTGAATTGTGAAAGAAACTGTCCCGAAGCAATTGGGAAAGGTTGATTATATAGCATATAAGAATTGGTGTATGCTGTAAGATCTTGGAATCTCTATTAAAATGATAAGAACTTGAGGACTCAATCCTGCTGAGAGTCACATGAACTACACACAGAAATGTGTATATGGGACTACACACAAATGTTCGGCCCTAACATATCAGCTGTTTCTTGTCATATTTTGAATGTGAGGGCATTTGAAGAGCAATCCTTTTCAGGGGACATTTCTACTATAACCTTCCAAACCAACATAAAAGAATGAGAAAGCTCGCAAATTATTTTTTACCTTGCCCAGAGTTAATCATTCCCTTTAAAGGGAAATACTAAATGTCAATGTCATCTTGAATAATCTCCCTCTTGCATTCTAAGTTAATTCAAGATATGGCCATGGAAGTAAGCCTCAATTTTCTCCTGACTCCATACATGTGGCTTATCTTCTTCCACACTGCGTATAAGAACGTAGTACCTGTTCATAATATAAATGCTTTACTCATTTTAACCTAGAAGATGAAACTCAATGTCAATTAGTGCAGAAGTGGAGCTGGTATTTACAGGGAACCCATTACGCACTTCTTGATGATGGGCCATCTACTTGACATTTGACCCATCGTAAGCAAAGTTGGCCTTGATCCAGAACATCATTAGGGGGTGGATGATAGAGGGGGAGAAAAGAGCAGAGATACAGAGAGAGAGAAAGAAAGAGAGAGATGGAGTCACAAACAGGAAAAGAGACTAACAGCCTATTTTATACATGTATGGAAGGAAAATATAGAAATGATGTACAACGGAACATAAAATGACTTTATACGATGTAATATTTTAATGGAACATGCTCTGAAGATACATGTATGCATTGTGCAGGCTAATACAGGAACTCATTTGGGATAGAAGCCAAACATACAGTATGCACTATGCAGGTGTGTACAATTTTCATACCATACAATGTTAGTATAGTACTGTGATGATAAGTTCTTGTTTGAAACAATGCCCAAATGTTTGTTTCGGTATGCCATATTTTGGTACATGTATGTACTACAAACTTGCCGTACAACATTCACAATGAAACATGGGAAGGGAGGGGCCATACAGATAGAGTCTGAAGCATGGGGAAAGAACCATTTTGGTAGAAGTGTCTTGCATACATCCTCCTCCTCTTCCCTATCAATTATCCTCATCATCATCACATCTCTTTCTGGTGACTTTGGAGTCTGGTTCGTCAAGGTGTTTGTGATCTAGTGGGATAAGTCCCCAGACTATGAACTACAAGGTACCAGGTTCGAGCAGCACTAACGTCCATTGGCAAGACATTAACCTCCATTTGCCCCACTCGACCCAGGACTAGGAAGTGGGTACCTGGTAGGATTTATTCCTTGGAATTCACTGAGTGCCACAGTTGCCAGAGCTAAAGCCGATGCAATAATTAATATCCAAAGTCCTTTTGAAGCTCAGAGACATCATCAAAATGTGATATGATGTATACAAGCACAGAATAATGAGATCAATGTAAGAGAATCATTTCATTGTACAGTGTATTTGGATAGTGACAGTGTCTGAACATAATTTCATCTCAGGTACATGTCCTTAATCCTTGTTTTCTTTTGCCTAAAAAGAGTTGCATTTTTCTCTCCAAATTTTAAAACCAAAGTCCCTAAAAAGGAAAATATGAATCATAAAGAATGAAAAGAAAGCTGCTAGTGTGAGTGCTCTCTTGGCCATTTCAGTAGCTTGGGAGGCAAAATCGCTCCCAGCCACTGTACATTGAGTGCTGTTTACTATGTGCATGAGAGCCCTTCTGTCCTGCAAGAGGTAATATGAAAAAGATCAACAATTGGAATGCAAGAAATTGTGTAAATATCTACATACAAAATATCTGCATACAAATTTTAACCTTCAGTGTGCGTTTGTATCATTGTCATATTTTTGTTCGTACTTGATGGGAAAATTTCCTGACTCGTATCTGATGATGGATTGCTGTGGATACTTGTGTGCATCGGGAACAATTTGTTTTGCATTGATAAACCTGAAGGAAAGTGGATTTATTACAGGAATATTCATGAGCCCCGGGGATTGTGATGTGCACGTCATCTGGTAAATATAATGAAGAATAACTTTACCACCAGTGTTTGCAGAGACGTTACAGAAATAACAGAAGTAAAATAGCTGAATGTTAATGTCAACTGCTGAGAGCCATCCATATATACATTAGCATTAAAGATGTTATTAACGGCCTGGTGGCTCTCAGGACTTGCTACTTTTGCATTCAATAAATTTGCACATACTCAGCATTGTCAGCAAACATTAAAGTGATTGATTAACTTTGTGAAAAATTGTAAAATCAGCTCAAATGCCAGTGAATTGTGTGCAGTCCTCTAACTACATATATAATTAAGGATATGTGAAAGTATGAGAGAAAATGGAACCCGTTTACTATCCTAAAAAAAGAGAAAATCGCGATCAATCGCTAGCGCAAGTCGCTCGGCTTCTTCGCTGCGCTGCAGTCACAAAAACCAAGTACCAGCGCTTGGCGATTTCAGAGCGGGTTTCCAGCCCGTACGGTATTCTGTGATAGAGCGAGGTAAGCCAACCGTAAGAGTTCTTTAGGGTTCGGTGGTACTCTATCCCGACATCAATGTTCAGTCGTAAATATCTTGATATATAAAGGACCGATCAGCTTATAAAACTCAGACGATTCCTGTCTGAGCTAAAGGTTTGCAATTATGATTACAGCATTAGCTGGAACAGTGATTTTTTTTTTCAATCCTGGGCAAAGTTAATCAGTGCCTTTAATATACACTTGAAAAGTGAACAGTGCCAAATGATTTGTCAAATATGCCAAAATGTTCTTAAATTATTAAAAAAGGAAATTAATGATTGCTTAGTAATAGCAAAATAAACATTTCATTCTTTGGATTGCCATGACTACATTGGCTACCTGCTCAACTGCCTTATGTTCTCATGTATACATACATGATACATGTATGTATTGGCTCTATTTAACTGTAAGAGGTGTTTCAGCCACTTTTTGTGATTAATATTTACATTTTCCTGGTCCAGAGTTCTAACCATAATATTTGAGCCTGAGGTTTCTTGTTGGACTATTTCTACTTTGTTAGAAATGGTATTTCTTAGTTTGGTGAGCATTATTACAAATTTGCATTTACATAATTCCTACTTAGGGCGTTTTTTTTTTGTGAAATATTCATCGGAAGGGGGAAGCCGACGCTAAGTCGAATTTTTCGATTTGCCTTAACGTTTTCGGCACTGTTTTTTCCCATTTCCATAGAGGTAGGAGGCATTCTATGGATATAAACGTAGAGGGCGCCAAATCACTTATATTACTACAAAGTTTTGTTCGGTAGGGAGAACTCATTTTCGTATAATATAACGTGGAAAATCTATATATGTATAACTCTTGGGGATCTAACGTCCTGAGGTTGGACTTGGGGCGATGTCTGTTTTTCTTGATTATATCAATAGTTTGGGGATTTACTAAAAATACCTGATCGCACACAAAAGGTAGTTATTATACGATTCTTTTTGCCATAAATGCAAATTGAATCAAATTGATTCTAAACGTATACTAACATTTTGAATCCATTAATTCTCTGTAACGTCATTTCATACTGATATACGTATATACAATAAAAAAAAAAAAATAAAAAAAAAAATCGCCTTTTAGTTGAATCTAGGTATATATATATATATATATATATAAATATATATACATATATATATATATATATATATATATATATATATACATATATATATATATACCACTAATTCGCCCTAAAAGGGGAAATGGTAAAAAAAGCATAGCAAAGGAGAAAATTTATATAAACCTGTTTATACATAATAAAGGATATGATAAAGGACATTTCCCCCACCAGCACATATTTTACCCATGCCACAATATGAAACCTGAAATTTGAGATGCATGCATAAGGCTACCCTACAGTAAAAAAAATGGAAGGGTCCTCATATAGGTGGACGCTCATTATAGCATTGTGACAGCAAAGTTACAGCTGGTGATATGGCAGGCATAGGACAGAAAGTCTAGTTCAAAACGTAAAGGAGAAATGCATATTTCTCCTTATAGTCGATTTCCCCCTTTCGCTGCATTTTTTACCACGTATTTTCGCCCTAAGTAGTTATCTAATGAAATATATATATATATATACACACGTATCAAAGTGATAGGGAGGAAATTGATTTCAACTAAAGCACAAAAATAAAGCTAAGATTATTGATAGTGAAAGAGTGAGGAAGATTTATCAAGAAAGAATAGTGATGTTTTCTACACAAATTAATATACATGTGCATGTATGATTTCCTGTACAAGCTACTTTCTATATTGTTTTGTTTGAAATATTTTATTAAATATCAGTTTTTCTCCAAAGACAAAGTTTTCTCTAATCTGTTCCCAAAACACATCATAGGAAATATGTCCTTAGCAGTGAAATACAAATCTTTATCAAACTGAAGAAATTGGATATTTTTGAAAATTTTCCAGACAAAGCATATTCAGAGGAGCTTGCAAAGGAAATATTTAAAGAGAAGGTTGAGTTCTGGCAGAGGTGAAAACAATTTTGTGAGCTTTTCTCATTCTTTTTATGTCAGTTTGGAAGAATATCTAAGTAAAAATGTCCCCTGAAAAGGACAGCTCTTCAAATGCCCTCATAGTCGAAATATGATGAGAAATAACTGCAGTGTTCGGGCCGAACATTCATGCTACTTGTGTGTGCAGTCTCATATACCCATTTTTGTGTGCAACGTGCATGCACTTTTCAGCTAGATTGGGTCAGATTCTTATCATTTTGATGATTTCAAAACCTCACAATATAAAACAAATGTAGACATGATCAACCTTTCCCAATTGCTTTGAAGCAGTTTATTTCACAATGTAATATTTCATGACCAGAACTCAACTTTATCTTTTAAGTCAACAATTTATGTAGGGATATATTCAAAACCTTGTAAATTATTCTTTGTTAACTTACATATTTCTGTGGGTTTTGGGGGTTTTTTTTTTTTTTTTTTAATTCTTTATTGTTGTTACATTTATTAATAGTGGGATGGACTTTCCCTCTAAATATTCTACCAAGAAAATTGATTATACATGTTCATGTAGTTGCCCTGGGGTATCAGTGTAAGTTGATGGATTCAGTGATTTGTTACTGACTCGGGAGCAAAAAATCCTCAGCTGGGATTGCACAAGGAATATTAAAATGCCAATTTCCAAGAAGATTTGCCAGTGTGAATGCTGCAGGAATTTCATATCTTTTGGAAAACTGTTTTATTGGAGACGAGCACTTTGTAATTAAAACGCCTGTGCCGAGCTGCTGGCTCCAAGCTTAACTAAACACTCCCTTGTCTCTTTACTGCTGCGGATCACTTAGCACAAGACGTGTATTCCAGCTATGCTAGTCTTTGATTCAAATCTACTGATTTCATGCAAAGGATCATATCATCAATATTTAACCCATTGCCTACAGAAACAGATGGTTTCTGTTTTAAGCCTCTGGGAATGACAGGATTCAGTACCTAACATGTTAATGTTTTTTCATAAATTTTGGCTACACATTCTTTGTTTATTTTTACCCCTTGATAACACACAAGGATAATGCATGGGTTCATGCTCGGAGGGCACTCAGATTTTTTTGGGTTTTTTTGATGGGGGATGTGCCTTAGTAAACCCCAAAATGGGGGTCTAAGGAACTGCCGGGTAGGTCAAAATATAGGGTCTACAGCAGAGCTATGGCACTAGTCTGCAAAGTGTTAAAAGAGGGTCTAGGGAACGGATCAGAGCCCATCAGAGCATGTATTACATGTAAATGCGTTTCCAAGGGTCTTTGGAATGGCATTTAAAATAAATCGGGTATCGTGGTGTTCATGCATACATGTATGTATATAGTTATGTGGGCCTATTTTGTCCAGATGCAGTGGAACTGGAAGTCAGTTTAGGGGCAGTGGTTATGAATTTAGCCATGGCACATAGCGTTGGGATAATATTACACCGTTCTTGGTCAACTTAATAAAAAAAAAAAACTTTCTTTCCATTCTGGAAAAGCCCTTCAAGTCAGCTACTACATGTATGTTAAATTGTGTACATGTATGTTAGTCCTGTAGATACACGTACACACTTTCAAAGTGGTCTTTGATTTTAGACTACATGGTTTAACTGCTGTCGAATGCCTCACATTTACTGTGAACAGTTATGTGATTGTACATGTATGAAGATGTTATGCTGGCTATAATTAATTGCTTACTTCAATGCATTGTTGCATTCATTTTGAGTAATTGCTTAAATTGGTCAGCTGACAGATTTGAATGTGTGTATATGTAGTGGCAAGCCAATAAAAGAATGGATTACAGGAGGGAACTGCGAAACTGTACACTTTATGTGCACTTGCAAAGTTGCAATGTAACACTGTACTGATTGTAATTTTTGATTTCCATTGAATGTGGAAATGGTAAAGGGTCTTCACCTTCCCTTTTATTAAAATTTGAAATAATTGCATTTTGACATTATCTGCTGCTCAAATACAGTTTATTACACACATACTTGATTGCTTCTCAAACTTTATTCTTTTTCTTCTCCTTCTTCAAAATCTATAGGCTACATGTACATACATGTATGTATAGTTTACTAGCATTAACATACTGTGAAATGAAAACGTATTTAGAATTTTAGATTAGTTTTTACTATGTACTACAGTGGGAAATGTATGATTTTATTGAGGTAGGTCATCTTGAATTAAAAAATTGTTACACAACATGTGTATTCTTTTCATGAAGAATATGATTTGAGTGCGGTTATCAAGGGGAATGTTTGTAAAAAGAAATAACAATACAATTTTGTTTAAAAATTTACATAATTTGTAACAGAAATTTAATTTTGCATATTTTGCAGGATTCCAATATCTTGTCAGCAACGTTTCCGGGGTCAACTCAAGTGGCTTACATTCTGAGTCTCGGAGTGGTAGAAGGGTACAGACGAAGAGGAATAGGTGAGTTTCTGGTTTTAAAATGAAAATAACCTAGATTCAATGTCAAAATTTATACTAAGGTAGCTTAGCGAAATGTTGTGGCACATAAAAACGTGGGAAAGACACGTATATATGACAAAATTATTCAAAATCAAAATTTTAGATTATAGAGGCAGAACCAAAATATCAGGATGTAGGATTAGTACTGAACTCTTTGAACACTTTTAAGCAAAATAATATGAAAATTTGTATTCAGGTACTTGTATGTCTGATTCTAATTCTAGAAGCACAGATAAAACTAGCAATTTTCCTCTGCGTCTTTCCCGCCTCTTTATGCGCCATTGTATTTCGCTAAGCTACCTGACTGATTTTACATTAAGTCTTGTTGAAAACTGGAAATGAATGAAGAGGAAAATAGGTGGAGGCATAGAAAATAACAGAAAGAGAAAGAGAGAGAGAGAGAGGGATAAGGGGGGGGGGGTGGGGGAAGAGATGTGGAGGGATGAGAAATAGAAAACAATAAGATTTTAGTTCTTTTGAAACTTGAATAGTGTGATCATAGAATAAAGATAAGTGATTGAAAAGTAAAGTGAGTCCTGCAGAAAATGACACTTTTGGTTGAATAAGGATTTGACTAAATAACGCTTTTGATTGAAGTGGGGGAGGAGTAATGCAGTGATGGAAACACAAATAAAATACCAAAGATAAAGGTTGAAATAGAAACCATAGAATGAGATACATGTGTATTAGACAGAAAACGAAAGAGGAAAAGAAATGAATGCCCATGCAGTGTATCTCTCATACAGCCATAACTTTATAATGTAGTAAAATGAAAATTGGACACCTTGTGATATAAGTTCATGTATGCAAGATTTGAAAGGGATCTTTAAGGCCTCCCTTAAAGATAAAGTTGAATTCTGGTCATGTGATTACATTGTGAAAGAAATTGTCTCAGAGCATATGGAAAGGTTGATCATGTCTACCAAGATTTGGTGTATACTGTGAGGTTTTGGAATGATCAATATGATAAGAAATTAACAGTCTTGATGAAAAGCACATGCACTGCACACAGAAATGGGTATATGGGACTCATACACATGCAGCATGAATGTTCGGCCTGAACATTTCAGCTATTTCTCGTCATTTCAAATATGAGGGCATTTAAAGAGTAATCCTTTTCAGGGGACATTTCTAGTATGAAGTTCTTCCACACTGACATAACAGGTTTGAGATACATGTAGCTCACAAATTACTTTTCACCTTTCCTGGAACTGAACCTTCTCTTCAAGTCTTGTTCAGACTGGATGAATTAATCTGCCTTAAAAGGAAACTGCTGCTGCGTAACAAACCATTTTGAGGTAATGTACATACATGTATACGTGTGAATAAATTGTAAGTGAGGGTGAAAAAAAAAGCTGTTCAGGGCAACAAAGGACCTTTAAACACACTCATATGTCTGTTATTTGATAGAGAGATGTGAAGCTCTTGAACAAGATCACCATGCTAAGTTAACTCATTTCATTTTGCAGCAGCCGCATCTTTTTTTCAAACGGCAGTTTACTGCAGTGTGAACGAGGCAGTAGCTTAAGAATGTGTGTACTGGCAATCATGTTTTTGTGCTTGCCCTGGCATTTTAGAAAAAAAACATGAGGTATTGAATGATTGCTTGGTTAGCAATGCCTCCACTGAAATATGATGTCATGATGCTTTCCCGTAGCCGTGGTAACAGTCATAAGAGCACCGGTTTTTTTTTTTAGATGAATGATTCTCATTGTATGCCTTCCCCAATCCAGGTCTTTTGTACCACAGTACATAGTGGTTCATTAATGAAACCAATTTCTGCGTTGACATTTCATCCTTTACCCTTTGAGCGAGTTGTCCTTGGGTTCGAGTGTGTGCCTAGATTCTATATATTTGAAGTAATACATAAACCAGTTCAAGTATGTTTAATAATCGACAACATTCAGAGGTTTAGCGTGATAATACGTGCAGGTTTTCATGGGTTTTGCCTTTTAGATCACTGCTAGAATATTTTGAATAATTATAGGAGGGCAGTGTCAGATCAGATTTGTAGACGAATTTAGGGGGGGGGGAATGTTCCAACATGCAAGAAACAATAACAAAAAAAAATTTTTTTTTTTTTTTGGTTTTTGTTTTCCAACAGCAATTGTTGGATACCCCACCCCCCCCAAAAAAAAACAACAAATAAAAACAAAGAACAAAAACAAAACAAAACAAAACAATACCAAAAATTGTTGACAGAAATTTCAAGGAAAGAGGGAGGGGACGTGTCACTTCTCTTGCAGTGCCCAATGCCCTTCCTAAATGAAGGCCTTCTTGGAAGTATTTCCTTTGAATCACACTCTTCCTCAAAAGTTTACTCTACTTACTGGGCTTGAATTTGAACACATTGATCGATTATCATGATTGAAAGATAATGGGATGAACCAGTTTTTCTTCAGCACTGCTACATGATCACCAAATGAGAGTCAGGGTGGGAATACACGATGACTTGATGACAACCAGTACATGTATGCATATAATTTGATTACCAAATAAGATTTGGGTCAGAGTTATTGACTCCGTGGCAGACTGCCATTACTATGCTATCAGCCATTACAATGCTGTCAGTATTTTAAATTGCTGGTTATAGAATGTAAATATAGCAGAAGCTCACAGATGAAATATCAAAAGGCCATGGGTTGCTTCTCAGTCAACCACATTGTATACATGTATACTATACAAACTAAAGAGCCTTGAATATTGACCAAGGTTTGGGTTTTCTGGTATGATGGGGAAATAGTTTTAATTAAGTTGGAAAAGCTCTCTGACAAAATTGAAGATATTTATTAAGAAATTGCCTCTGAAATCTAAAGTAATTATATCTTTACTGTTTCTCCCTATTGCAAATGGGTTTCCTGGTAAAGATAAATTAGTGCATATCGTTCTCGTATCGATTCATTTGATTAATGATACATGGCAATCTGACATTTAACACTTCATTTATAGTCATCAATATGAATATGACAATTTGTTTTCTCTTTTGATAAGCCATTAATTCTTATCAGATTGTTAACCTTTGAGTGACCCATTTTTTAGATAGTAAAGTTCACATACATGTATACTGTACACAGGAAGATGTGACTAATACACAAGCCCTGGGTACATTTACTTTGTATTAACCAGGTCCATGGTTATAATTTATTATGAGAGAGAAAAAAAAGATACCTATTTTGATTTTTTTTTAAATATCTAGATCAACAGAACTTTACTACTTTTATGGTGGCACACCTTTTATGAAGTAAAGTATTGATCACCTCAGCCTTGTGATATCAAGCAACTTGTCATTTGTCCTCCCTCCAAACTCCAATCCTCAATTTTCTATTCATCAGGAATTGCCTGTGAATCAGGGGCGGCGCTACAGGGGGGGGGGGGCAGAGGGGGCGACCGCCCCCCCCCCCATGATTTTTCAAGTAGTGAAAAAAGAAAAAAAAAAGAAGAAAAGGAGGAAGAAAAGGGAAGAAAGAAGAAAGAGGAGTATTAAAAAGAGAGGTCTTAAACATATAACTCTATATTACCCCTGTTATTTAATGGAGAAAAAATACGACGTTATCTTTAGGTCGTCTTGCCCCTCCTATCAAAATACCCTGGCACCGCCCCTGCTGTGAATACTTGGTTAAAATCATGAACTTAATGGCAGAGGAGTGATAGCAGAGAATACATCTTTATATGAAGATGACAAACTAATATTAAGTCTTTTCAATACCGTATTCTAAACCAAGAAGATCAAGTGAAGAATTTTTTTGTATTGTAGTACAGACAAACTTTCAGCTGGTCTCTTCTGGGATTCTTAACAACAAATAGGCAGCATTTAGAATATGAGACTCGATATTACCTTTTCTATTGAATACATGTACAGTTATTAAACAAATGACTTGTTAGAGCTTCTTAAACCAAGACTATGCCCATCACCAGAGCCAACCCTGTTTATTAGCAAAGATTCAAGGAGAATAACCTGACCACATTCACAAATACCAAACTACCTTTTTGTATATTTTTAATCATAGTTATTCATATTTGATTTTCCTCTGCAGCTTCTGCTCTCCTGGATAATTTCCTGACATCGTTGACCACAGGTCCCAGGCCGATTGCCAAAGCCGTCTACCTCCATGTTCTGGCCACCAACACAGGGGCCATCAGATTCTACGAGAAGCACAAGTTCCAACGTCATGAGTTCCTTCCATACTACTACTCCATCCATGGCCAAGCTAAGGATGGGCTCTCCTACGTGCTCTACATCAATGGTGGTCAACCTCCTTGGACGCTCATATATCCTTTTCTAATCAATCAGCTGATTATTGGATTGTTTATTTTTATGGGGATGCCCAAAAATTAAATAATGTATGCCTCTAGTAAAACATTGATATTTACAGCCTACATGTTTGTTATGTGGTTTGAGTGCCGACTCCGTCTGCATTGAAAAGTTAATATGAAAAAGATCCATCTTTATCAGTCTGCAATTCGTGGGTGAGTGCCTAGTAAATCTGCGTTGAAAGTGGGTATCTGACAGCTATAAGGACTTCTCAGTCTGGGAAAAAAAAGAGCTTTTTGTTGAAGACATGCCATATGTTTGAAGTGTATGGGGAAATGAAAAGGCGCTGGGAAATAACCATTGAAAGACCTTTTTTAATCATTGAAAAATTAATCTGTAATAACTACCCCTTGACTACCACTCCAGACTATTCTCCCTTTGGGAAAGTTGTCTCAGGATACTGTAAAAGAGGAAATTTTCACGCGATTAATTTTTTCGCGCGGGGCTGAGTAAGGTGAATTTCACGTGTTTTTCATTTCACTGACGCACTAGGCTCATGGGCCAAAGAATACATAAACAAAAACATTCACATGTTTTTTTTTCATGCAAATTTCATGCCGGGCGAAATGGGCGAAAATTTCCACACCGCGAAATATTCCACGTTTACAGTAATTGTAAAGTTAGTATCAATTAAGCAATTATAAGACTAAGAAATTTATGAAGATTGTGATGGTCTACACATAGAAATCCTGGCTACTTGCTATCCATTTTTTGACAGTCTTCTCCTGAAGCTCTATAGTAAAGAGGGGAATATTTTCTTATTTATTTCAAAATGGCTATTCAAAGTAATCACCGCCTTTTCCTTGACAGTTCAGCTCACAGATTATATGAAGCACTTTGGTTCCTACATCTCACGCATCCAACCGTGCAATCTGCCCCACGCCATGGCCCGTCACACGCGCAACTTCTTTTCCGCCCGACGCAGCTGGGTGCACTTGCCCCACCTCCCCAACATGCCTAGTATGCCCAACATGCCCAACATCAACATGCCCAATATAACTATGCCAAACATTCTGTCCCGCATCAGGGGTCAGGGGTCATCGTCTGCAGGTCCTTCGGGGTCATCGTCATCGTCGTCATCGGGGGCAGGAGACTGCTCAGACTCTTCATCATCCACGTCATCAGTGGAAGCGGTGGCGGTGGTCGAGGATGGAGCGGGAGCTTCGTCTGGGGCTGCGCCGTCCCCCACTCCCGAGGTGGTCACCGTTCCCATGGCAGCGAGCGAGGGCACCGAGACGTCGACCTCAAGTCGTCGCAGCTGGTTGCCTAACCGGTTGCCCAACCGGCTGCCTAACCTGAACCGATCAATGCCTAGTATGCCGAGTGGTATGAGCCTGCTGACTAGGTTTGGAGGACAGTGCTACGATAGCGGAGAACAAAACGAGCCAGACGAACCTGAGGAGTACACAAATGCTGACCATAAGCTATAATCATCATCCTTTTTTTACTACAAGCGCCAAACAAAATCAGGCAAACAATTATGCTGTATTATGCTGTAGTGATGTCCTTTACAACTGCTCTTGATATGAGAACTATTAGAAAGTTGGAGTTTTTGTGTCACATGAGGACTTTGCTGGAACTATTACATTGTCATGGTGTACAAAAAGAAGGAATGGAGAGGGTGTGCTTCTGTCACAAGATCAAAGGTCAATGTTAGAGTAAAGAAACATGAATGACCTACAAAATATGAGTGCAGAAAGTGAATATTCTTGTATGGGACAAGGCAGCAACTTCTCTGCACATTACAAAATCTGAGTTCACAAAGTGAGCATTCTGGTGCACGACAGAGGACTAACTTCTCCACTCATTAGTGTAAATACCTAATGAGACATGCACTCTGCAGTGGTATTTGGAGGTATGGTCTGGATCTATACAAATGCTGAAGCAATATAGAGTTTCCTGTAATGATGGAGTAAAACAAAGGGAGAGTATGCACAACTTGTTGCGATACATCATATTCTGCAGCGCTGGCTGGCCACAGTGAACTTTTAAAGCCTTCTGTGTCATGTGACCAAGATTCCTGTTGCTATTTAGCCTTGGGACTGCAATGAGGAGAATTCACAGTTTTATGTGTACAGTTGGTTCATCATTGACATATATACTACCAAGTTCATTGTGTATTGATATCATATTGGCAACACTGCAGAATTTCATTCTTAGTCCCATGTACTAGAAATTAAGTTGGCCTTTAGTGTCACACTCTATCTTCTGAATTTGATGTGCTTTTCTGTTTTATTCATGAAGGACATTATTCTCTTCCCCAAGTGTGAAATCTCATTAACAGTAAGTCATTATCTTATTCAGAATTTTTTTAAATTGCTTGATTTAATCATTTTATCTCCTTGTGTCTGAGGAAGAGGAAACATTTATCCAGAAGGTGCAACATTTTTCGTTGTTGTACATGTACCTAACAAACATCCTTTATGCCAAATTATAGATGATCCTCTTTTTTTTTCTTGTCCTTTTTTTATTTGATAATTGTGCAATTTGGAGTTTCATTGTAGTAGTTCTCATTAACATACATAATGAAACCATTAACATGTAAATTTTACCATATGTGGGACAATTCCTAAGTTGGTGTAGAGTAATAAGAATTTGTGCTCTAAATCTATTTTACATACCTGTACACTAAGAGGCAAATCTTTCACGGTAGTGAGTAGTTCAAGTTTTAATGATATTCGTCAAGTGTGTGCAACTTCTTTATGAGGCTGTGTAAATGTGTTTGCCGCAAATAAATTATTTTCTGCCATTGTTTATTTGCTTTTCTTAATTGTGTTTAAAACCTTCCATAAAGGTGGGCAGAAAATGAAAAACATCTCCTGAATTTGTTTTGCTTTATAAATAGCTGTTCCAGAGACCTCTCTGAATTTATGTCTAATTTTCCTCCATAAGAACTAAGAAGAAGACTATTTGCCGGGTATAAGGACCGATGTAATTCATTTTGAGAAATGCTCTTTCCAGTATAGGGGCATTGATCGTATGTGCTGAAAGATATACCAATATATACGGG
Source organism: Heliocidaris tuberculata (assembly GCA_025618425.1). Lineage (NCBI taxonomy): Eukaryota > Metazoa > Echinodermata > Echinoidea > Camarodonta > Echinometridae > Heliocidaris > Heliocidaris tuberculata. Next base: position 17,772,004 of record CM046836.1, on the reverse strand, counting down.
AATGGAATCTAGCAATGTGCAGAAAGAAACATGATATTAACCCAGATGCAATTTTGGCATCCATCAGCATGTATTGCTTTAAGTATATCATCAGATTTATTCCAATTCACACAACAAGCATGAATAATGCAGTATAATTGCCAAAAGGACCTCTTTGATATTAACATGTAAAATTATTCATCTAAGTGGCCCCAAACTGAACTGGCAGAGATTTTTTCTACAAATTTGTTTGTGGTTGAATGCTAGCTCCACCTTCTCTTGTATGTTATGTGTCTAAATTTGCAGAATGAAAAACTGTACAGTTCCTCTACACATTGGACCTGTGCTCAAAGAAGAAAAAAAAAGAACAACTCAAATTTGTGTGCTGAGAGTCAAAAGGACATTTTACTTACCTCATTTCAAATCTAGAGGTAATGCCCTTCTGGTTCTCAGCAGTCAAAATGTACTAGCAATCTACATGTGATTCTTAATTCAAAATTAAGAAACATGCTCCCTTACTCAGTGGGGGACATTGTGCCTGTCAGTCAAAGTAAAGAAAAGAAAGATGTACTCTGCCACGAGTCAAAAACTTTGTAGATTTATTTATAAATTTCCTGGCATGCCAAACTCGTGTATGACATGAACTCTGCTAGTATTTACAGAGACGAATTAGTGTGTAATTGACTTGGTGAAAATAACATGTGTAAATAGTGATATCATAAGAGGGTAAGATTCTACTACATTATTATAAAAGGGAATGTGATAGTGGAGTTGCACCCTATTGTTATTTTAGTTTTTCAAGGTGTATCCAAATGGACAAGGACAGATAGAGATACATGTAGGTAATACACGTATAGATTACTGTACTGCTAAATATTAAAAGCAAAATATCCTGTTGATGGAAAATCAATTTAGGTATGTATTTTTTGGTAAACATGATGCCAAGTTCAAATTACAAATAATTAATATGAATGATGAATTTGCTCATATATGCAGGTCCTTGATGGCAGTAATGTTTTTAGAAGTGTGCTTTAAAAATGACAGTATTACCCTAGCTGTGACTTCGCAGCTGATAAAAAAGCGCTTTATATAAAACATGCGAGTAATATCTCTTTTGGGGAGCCATTTACTACTTCTTTTTAAGGGACAGAAAAATGAATTTACTTATCTTTAGGCATAAGTACTAAATGGAAAGACTGAAGACTTTTACAAAGCCCCCTTTTCCCCATGACAAATGGACTGTAATGGGAAATTGGACAATTTAAAAATAGTAATTTGCAAATACTTATCTGAGAAGACATTAAGAAATAATAGAGAGAAAGAAAATGCTACAGAGAAGCAGCTTTTCCTCAGAATATCTACATGTAATTATCTACAGTATATATCTGGAGCTTTTTACCAGAAAGAATTCCTGAATTTGGAAGAAGAAAAAAATGTTTTGATGTGCTTAAAGACTAAAGCCCCGTTTTAACAGACCTTTCTGGAACTGAGTTGTCCGGACAATGTCCAGACAATGTTTCGTTACCCTGCCTGTTAAGACGCTCCACGCGGGGTGTTGTCCGGACATTGTCGCGACAACTCTTCCATAAATTCTACCCTAGCCCGCATAGGGTAACTTTCCGTAATTACCGTGACATTGTCGCGACAACGTCCAGACAACCCTCCTGTTAAGACGCTCTCGAGGTAATTTTCTCACCGAACACCGGAAGCTGACAAGACGCATGCGCAATAGACCACTGCGGATACATGATTTCAGTACAGGCACTCGATTGCATTTCCCGTGTTTGGTTTAAATCTCGTGCGTGACCGGCAAGTCAGGTAAACGTTGCTATGGAAACCTGCCAGGGGAAGGTTTTCAGCGTGTGTCTGTTAAGACGGTGCATGGGGCTCTCACCCATGTTTTTATTGCCTAATTGAGGAATGTTACCCTGGGTTTATTGTCAGGACGTTGTCGCGACATTGTCCGGACAAGGTCTGTTAAAACAAGGCTTAACTCTTTGCCCTGTGCATTATGAAACCCATGACTGCTGGATTATTTCAAATGCTATATCTTTTGTACGTGATTTCTGTCGACGATCGTCGACAGAAGCGAGAACCCGGAAGTGACAGTGGTCGACAATAGCGGGCTATGAGTTAAGAGATGAATTCAAGAATATGCCACGTTTTTGGTTGTGCACTGTATGATATGATTTGAAATCGAGTGTTCTAACTGAGTACACGTCTGTTCCTTTAATAGGTGCTTGCACTTTTGGAGCGAAAATTTCCTATGCTTATCGTTTCTCTTTAGTAGGAGATGTTGGATGTTGATAACATTATTTTTTTGTCTTTTCTCTTTTGTATTATCTATTTCAATTCATCATTTTACTTACATAACTGATAACAAAGTTTGTACAGTTTTAAAATAAGATAATTGTAGTCATATTTTGCTGGCCCAAACATACTTCATTCTCTATGATGAGGACTCATATTGACCACATGCTGATTCAAAATCACTTTCAGACTGTTTTGATATAAATGATATGAAATAGGGTATACCATTGTCAATGCTTAACCTTTATAGCAACAACATAGGTGATGCAGATATTTCCGCACATTACGGATAATTTAACAGGGGCCAAACAACCATCTCTGTTGCCTTCTTTTTCTGATTTGGACAGTGTACGGCTGTAGTGTTACAGCACAATTTTTTTTAATTTTTTTTTTTAGTATTGTACAGATAATGAGTTAGCAGGAGCTAAATATCTGAATAAAGACTATGAAAATTTGGGATTTGAAAACACAGTGATGGAAAATGGAGTTACAGTATAATGTCTTTGTAGACTTTTTGTGTGGATGCAATTTTAAGGTAGAAGGTTAAATATTGCTTGCATTTATTTTCTATTGAACAGGGAAACATGCTGGTTCTGTAAATGATAATTTTCAGAGAAATGAGAGAAATGTGTAAACAAGAAAGAGATGTTTAATGTGTATATAATGTTTTGCTTATAAGTACAAATTGAAATATTAGTGCTTCTTGATTGTATTTTCAACTTTTTTATAAAGTCATTTGAAGTATATTATAGTAGAACTTCCAAAGATAGGAGTACATGTATATTTGTCTATGATTAGGAAAACATGATAATTCTAACAGTAGAATGAATAATATGTTGAACTGGTTTTGTAAATGAGATGAATAATATGAAGTTTTTGTAAATGATATATATATTGTAAGTAAACATGTGTGTTTGTGATGAGCACATAATGTTAGAGATTTCTGGATGTATTGAAACATTTTGCTCCTAGTCATGAATCATGATTATTCCTTCAGTATCTCAGGACTGGAATAATATTTTGAATGTCATCTTTTTTCACTCATATTTTTTGTCTGTTTGCATCCCATTTCTGACTTTCCTTCTCTCTCTCTCTCTCTCTCTCTCTCTCTCTCTCTCTCTCTCTCTCTCTCTCTCTCTTTAATCTCCCTCCTTTTGTATCATTTTCTCCTCTCTCTCTCTCTTTAATCTCCCTCCTTTTGTATCATTTTCTCCTCTCTCTCTCTCTTTAATCTCCCTCCTTTTGTATCATTTTCTCCTCTCTCTTTTCCTTTCCCTCTCTAGTTTCCTTTTCCCTTGATAGTCTATCATACTTCTTTTTTGGTGTATCATCCCAATACCTTATTTTCTGTGCTTATTCTCTATTTCTCTGTTTCTCTCTCTTGTTCTCTCTTCTCACTTGTACTCTCTTTTCTAGTGCTCTCTCTCTCTCTCTCTTTCTTCCTTTCACTCTTTCTCTCTTTCTCTCTGTCTCTCTCACTTCCTCTCTCTCTCTCTCTCTCTCTCTCTCTCTCTCTCACACACACACACACACACTCCCTTTTTCTCTGCCACACTCTCCGTATCATCATTGGATGCTGAACACTGAGACATCTTAGTACATTTTGTTGATGTTGTTGCTTGTTCATCAGTTAAGAGAAAAGTGACATTACTTCTATACAGGGTGCTGTATTACAAAGCTACAACTGTCCTTTCCTTCTGTATATGCCATAGCATGATTTGAAAGAATAGCTGCTTCTGTTGATGATCTAAGATTAATTAGATACTGTTTCAGTATTGATGTCAATGTTTTTCATTAGAGTTTGATTGGCATCTGCATTTACTTTTAACACTGTCACTCAAATACATGTAAGTAATGATAGTTATTGATTATCCTTCACAATATTCTTGAGGTATTTGTATTTCATCTACAGGAAGTTTATCTCTTAGAAAACAGATTGAGTGATTCTCTTTTTTGAATTATTACAGAAAGAGTCTGGGAGGATTCTGGAATTTCTTGTACATGTCAAAATCACACTTCTAATGGCCAACAGCAGGTCTGTATAGGCAGATTGATTTTTCGTCACAAATTTGTAGGGCTAGATTGGAAAAATGAAATTTCTTTAATCTGAAAAATAGCACATTGTACATATTCTGAAACCTTTCACTGGCATTTGGGGTTTAGATAATGTACACAAAGTGTGTAATGTTTTAGGTTTGAAATAGCCAGTCACACAGTTTTACATCTTTTCCATATCTTTAATCATTCATTATATCCTCGCTTTCTGTTGTATCAGCTGTTGATTAGCATGATGTGTTTCATAACCTCTGCCGAGAGCCATACAAATGCATGCTGTTACATGGAGTTAAGCCCTTTTGGTGAACGGCAGACAATAATGGAGTGTACACACAGAGGGGAAGGCATCTTTCCTTCTTTTTCAAAAGTGCGTTTTGTGTTGCAAATTTGTAATGATGACGAATTCTAGGAGACAGAATTATATATTTCGTTGTTAGTGGGGTTTACAAGGTATGTAATGAAATAGATGATCATTGTTCATATTTAATATAAAGAGATGTATTGCAAATATATATAATATTCATGGGTATGTGGTCCATCTATGCACTGTAGATTATCATTCATGATGTCACAATATCATTATGTAATAGAGATGTACAGACTTTCCCTCCCTCTCAGAGTATGGGGTTGTGAATTTGACAATCATCCATATAATCGAAGTTCATCAGTAACCTTTCACATTCGTATTTTTTTCTTTTGTTTAAGATTTAGATATTGAATATCAGTGATGCAGATATTGCACTAATGTAGGTATCTGAATTTCAGGTAACGTACCCCTTTCACTGGCTCCTGAATTTCATAACATGTGCTGACAAACGTGAAGTAGTTCTACGTATGATATTTTCATACACCGGTTAGAAGTTTGAAATTGTGATGTATTTGCAAACTCTTTTGTTTGTATAATAGTTTGCACACATCAAGTAGCACATTTGGAGGACATTCAAATGTTTCTTATTGATGTTATAATTATATAACTATGTCCTCTGGTTGGTGATAAGAGACCAGAAAACCGACATTGAAAGATAATGATTAATTTTAGATAAGTTTTTCTACATGTATGTATTCAACCCTGTGTACAACTGTTTACAACTCCAATTCCCCTTTTATTATACATGTATATCCCCTGATTTCCATCTTATATATTGTGCAGTGGTCATGAAATCACTTTATGTTTTGTTTGTGCATCTGTCACCATTTTCTTATAGTTTGTATTGTTATTAATGATTATTTACCATGATGTTGACAAATTTAAAGTTTAATATTTGTGTATATGTAGTTTGCTAGTGTTATTTTCCCTCCTGTTTTATTAGCTTTTCACCCCTCTATCATTTTTTTTCTATTTGTCTCATGATTGCTATAATAATATAAATATATTACATTTATTATTCACCCCTACCCCCTCAAACATATCTGTTAACCATTTAATTGGATTTATATTACATTCATTGTTCTCCCCCCTCCCCTCGAACATAACTATTGAACCGTTTAATTGGATTTATAAGGCATTTAGACTTACAGGCCCGTATTCTCGAAAGTGGCCTTAGTTAAGCCAGGCTTAATTTAGGCCAGGCTTAATTTAGGCCACTGATTTATTGAAGGCCATTCATCAACTCCGAAGTCCCATATAGATTACTATATTTATGTAACAAAATTAATAAGAAATCAGTTATATTGTGAGGTTTTTGTATTTTCATTTAGTTCCAGAACTAGAGGGAGTCTGGTGATTTTGTAGGATTAAAAGTGGTTGACATTTGGCTCTCCATAATTCCATGGCCTAAACCTACACACTTGGGCACCTTCGAAAATACAGGCCTCAGACTTTCTTTTTGTGTTCCACTCATAGCAATAAAGCAAATATAAAAGCAGGGAGAAGGAAATATTCTCTGATGATATAAATGGACTCAAGACCTCCTTTTTATGTTTATATGGAAGTTCATATCAAGTGACATGTTGTTCATTTAATACTCCAAAGCAAGTGTGCTATCTAGTGAATGTGTTTTGTATACTGTCTGATAACCGTGATTGTAATTACTTTATTGTTTGCAGTTTTCTTTAGTAAAATGATTTGGGCTACTGTCATTTAGAAATGGAGACTTAAAAACCTTCATACCATATGTGACCAGGCACCACAAAACCACCAAAAAGTCGCACTGTGTGATTTTCAGTTAGAGCTCAATGTGTTTTTGGATGGCATGGTCAAATTTCAGTTTTGGGTATTTCCTGAAAGAGTATACTTTTTTCTAAGTAATCTAAAAATTTGGAGGAACCAAACAATCTAAAAGTGGTATTTTTGACAGTTTTTTTATTAGACTTATATGTGTCTTCTCTGGATTTTGTGGTATTACTTTTCTTTTTTACGACCCTGAATACTTGTCTCATTTTGATCTCCCATAATTTTTAAACAGAGTAAGTTCTTCCATTGATACTTGTGCACTATGATGAACAGGATATGACTAATTAGTATGCCAAGTCTTAGGACAATCTGATAATCCCTTCATAGAAATTTTTATTGAGTTCTAATCCTCCTTTTGTCACCTTAGCACAACACCTTGCAAGTCAGAGTGCTTCAATAGACTACAAACTTTAAACCCTTATTTCTCAGAAGTAACATTATGAGGGATTGTGCATTCTTCTCTTTGTACAGTGAGTTAGGAACACCCAATGCTAATGAGTTATATATCATTTTAAAGCTGAGAATCTCCTCTTTCAGAATCAGACCTTAATTAAAAATTTAAATCTGGTGACTTTTTGGTGGTTTTGTGGTGCCTGGTCACATATTAGAAGTCTTGTTTAGGGATGTATCTAGTGAATTATGACAGTGATTATTTTAGAGTAATCTTTATTGACACAATGCTCATTTACCATTGTATTATGCCTAATATACTTCATTCTTAAGTCTAATATTATTGTTTCTATGTTTCTGCTACTCATGTGCTTTTATACTCCTATGACTCCACTTTCAACTAACTACTAATAATTTTATTACTACTACTACTACTGATACTATTACTACATAGGCCAATAATTGAAAAATAAGGCAATCGTTGATTGTGGTGCAACTATTACTACTACAACTACTATTACTACTACTTACTACTACTTACTACTACTACTACTACTTACTACTACAGTTAAACCTGTATATAAAGACCACTCAAGGGAGACAAGAAAAGCGGTCTTTATGAGCAGGTGGTCTTTATGTACAGGTTCCTTCAATACACATTTCAATGAGAAACACTTTTCAAGGGAAACGGAAATTGCAGTCTTTATAGACAGGTGGTCTTTCTATACAGGTGGTCGCTAAAGCAGGTTTGACTGTACTACTGCTTCTGCTGCTGCTGCTCATGCAATCATATGCTGTAAACGCCATATATTTTGTGGACATAATTTATCACGAATTGGACTGACCTTGCTATTTCGCGAGTGGTTAGATTTGCGATTGGGAAATTCTGAAATTTAAAAACAGCAATAATGATGCACTTTTGCAGAGTGAAGTCAGTAAGGCGGCTTCCACACAGTCTGCATGCATACAGCCACACTGCACTCCTGTAGCAGTGCTGAAACTCCTTGATCGGATGCAGTATACTGGCCTGCTGGGTATGGATGCTCAGGGTGCCAGGCGCACATCTACTGTGCATGAAATTTGACAATATTTTAGCGTTAATTTCGCGAAATATATGGCGTACTCAGTACCAACACCACTATTTCTGCTGCTAATGATTATAACATGCATGATACTAACTGCAACTGCTATTATTACTATTACTTTTAATACTACTACTGCTACTGCTACTGCTACTGCTACTACTGCTGTTACTATTACTGTCATTAATATTACTACTCCTACTACTCCTACTATTACTACTACTGCTACTACTACTACTACTACTGTTACTGCTGCTGCTACTTCTACTACATGTATTACTATTACTACTCCTACTACTACTGCTACTATGATACTGTTTCTACTTCTTCTACTTCATCTTCATTTAGTGTTATCGCTCTCTTTATTACTACTACTTAGCTTTGACTCTTTCAGGTAACGCCAATTTCTATCCATGTATTTACTTTAGGTTGAAGTTATGCATTTCAGTAGAGTGCTAATTATTTGCGTAATATGTTCATTTAACCTGGTTTATTGCGGATTCTGGAGATTTTATTTCCATATCTTTTCCAATTTAAAAAAAAATTATTTATATTCATTATAATTTTGTTTTTGAGGGTGAATTTGTAGTACCGCTAATTGTTGAAAAAAGAAGGGGGAAAATCACATAAAAACACATGTACATGTATGCATCATATCTATACCCTAAAGCATAATTATTTTAACACTCAAAAGAGTTTCACATTTCTGAAGTGTACACTTTTGCAATTATTCCAGGATGAGGTATGTCAATGGAAAATGCATTTGTCTGTTGTTGAAATCTGAGGGATTTGTATTTCAAATCTCTTATTTTCAACATTCCTCAATTTTTTGAGAACCGATGCTACATGTACCATAAAGTGTACCAATCACCTGAAAAAATAATTTGTGTACAGCTAAAAAGTATAAAATCAACCTCAAAGAACTTTTTCTGGTATTCTATAGATCAACAGTTAATGAGTATGAAGGAAATAGAGGATAACGTGAAAATGCTCGTGCGGAACCGAACTCCGAGTTTGGTTCTGCGCGAGCCTATATCTTGGCGAGCACGTACGGGTGCGTCGAGTGGTCTACTCAAGAGTCGCTTTTACGCTTATGAAGAGTGTAATTAAAATTGCAATATCTTTTTATAGAATTAATATTTGAAGCCCAAATTTTGAAAATAGTTTAATGACATGAAACCTCTAACATACAGAGCAAAATTATTTTTGGTGATTGGTACCCTTTAAGCCCAACAATAAGTGTATTTGGTATACATACTTTTCCATGCATATTCAAAACCAGTATCAAAGTTAAAAACATGTTTGTTTGCAGAAAAAAGAAGTATGATGTTCTAATCTACATTTTGATGAAAAATTGTGAATTTTCTTAGGCCCCTGTTTTGTAAGTTAGTTTGGTGTTTGATATCCCCTTCCTTCACCCTACTCAGAATTTCACATTTGTGTCAATTGTTAAAGTTGGTTGAATTGAGATAAATGCATTATTCTCATGTAGCATATTCATCCCGTTACAGGCCTGAACTTGTAGTCATAGCAAGATTGTAGTATGTTTAAGTCACATGTTTCAAAAGCACAAAGAATATCATAATCCACAAAATATTATGGTCTCAAATAAATATTTACACAATATATAATGCTAAGCAAATGTCACTTGTACATGCAAGGTTGTTTTTTGTTTAGTTCTGTTGATAGTTGTCATTGCAATAACAAAAAATGTCAGGTTAAAGTATTTTCTTTTTAATATGCCATCAGAATAAAAATGAATCCTTTTAAGATACCACTTATTTTGAGTTCTAGTTGAAATTTTCTTTGTTTCTTTTACAATGTAACCAGTTATACATTAAAGCGGGAATACATTTAGCCATTCACTAGCATTGAATTCCCATTTAGGTACATGTATTTGGAATTGGCTTGTACAATATCATTTGCCATCAGATTAAGATTTATGTCTAGATATATAAAATGTTGAGCTTGATATCATTCTAGGTACAGTCACTTGCTCAGGCTTTCGATTTCAACAATGCTAGAAATTGATATAGATTGTGCGATGGTGGTGTGAATTTTCAGTAAGGTGTGATATTTGGTAGTTATCACTTAATAAGTTCAGTTTGATTATGACAACTAGGACAGTAATGTATTTCAGTGTTCCTCGTTTCCCTCTTGTGAATCGTAATTAATTTTGATTTGGAAGATGCAGTCATTGATCAAATTACCCTCATGATATTATTTTCATTATGTATTTTATGTCATTAATCATCTGTGTGATGATATTTACTCATGATATTTTGTATTGAAGATATGGAGAAAGTGTTATGTGCATATCCCATCAATTATATTCTATAGGAACAATAAAAATATTGATAATCACAAATCTCATTTTGTAGACATAGTGTTTTATTTTTTTCCCCATTTGGAATGCTTGCTCTCTCCCTCTATGCCCCTTTGTCTTCTCTCCTTGCATCTATCCTTGCACCTATCCTTTCTCCTGTCCCCTCTCCCAGTCTCTCTCCCACCATTGTCTCTTTGCCCCCCCCCCCTCCCCCCGACACACATGCACACTCTCTCTCTCTCTGTCAAAGCCATTAATCAAGGCACTGCAACATGAACATTTGTTCTAAAAATCAAAATCTAAATTGTATCTATCTTTCACTCTCCCTCAGGCTCTCTCCTCAGGCTCTCTCCTCTTCCTCCCTATCTGCAAACTACAGTTATCTGAACTTTCTACCAAAGATTCTCTAATCTGTCTTGATTTTCACTTTAAATCGAAATGTACTACTTTATCTTCATGATCACCATACAGTGGTACAAGTAGGCAAATTGCCAACTACCAGCAATATACAGGGTTCCTGCAAATTCTTGACAGCTTTTCATTCATTATTATACAGTGGAAACTCGCTATAAAGAGCTCCGATACGCGATTCCTGATATAACACAGTAATTTTGCTGGTCCCAGGTCTTTGTATTCTTTTGTCTTTTCACTCTGATATAAAGAGATTCCTGATATAACAAGGTAATTGTCATGGTCCCAATGTCCTCGTTATAGTGGGTTTCCACCGTATATAATTCAGAGATATTCAATATCATCTCGGCAGCAGCAAACCAATTTGATATATGCCTATTTGGAACTCTCATAACGGGGACTTCTGTCATGACCAGCTGTCAACAATTATCTGTTGATACCTGAAGTGGCTATTGTTTGCAGAACCATATGTTAACAGCATTTAAGCAAAAATGAAAATGGTGGATAGTCAAACAGGCAAGTGAGCATATTCAGTTTCTGTTCTATATTTTCTAACAAAATTTTGCTTGAAAAAAAAAGGGGGGGGGATAGCAAATATGGGAAAAGGAAATAGGAGAATGGATTCAATATCATCCCTTGATAACAAGGAATCTTGAGTTTAACCATCACAAACAAAATCTGTGACATGAACTGTGTGAATGGATATTATCTCGAATAGAATTACATGAAAATTCCACTGTATACATTCCAATTAACGGACCAGAATAACAGAATGTTCTGTTGACGGTGAATTTGTTTTTGACCAAAATGTTTCTAACTTTTTGTTTATCCAACTCAGCTGTACTGTCCTCAAAAGACTCACTCACCAACGCCTTTTAATTCTTTCCTACTTGTAATATCGTGTAAAAATTTACCTATGAATATACTACCCAAGTTGGATGACAGGTGAAAAATTATGAATAGTCACAGTACATACGCACTTTATCCAGTATATAAAACTTGTTGATATGTATGTAAAAGTTCAAAAAGTAAATCCATTAATAGTTGTACTATTTATTAGAACATGACTTGTTTTAATCCATGAAAATTGAATCTGCTATCGTTTATTCCTCCGATCAAAATAGCAGCAAAAATTCAACTTTTGACAGGAAAAGATTACTAGTCTTCTGAATCATAAATGTATCTACAAAATACAGGCATTTCCAAGTGAAATTCCATGGGGTTGTATTCCAACCTCTATTAAAGGTGTATCCCAAATTTTTGAAAAATAAAGGAATCTTTGATTTACCCTAGGACATTTCCCAACACGGTGCATTTAATATTATTCATTGACTGCATCAATTTTTATCCTCAGGAATGAATAAATGGTTAATAATAACATATCTTACAATGTATTTGATCATTTATGTGTTTTATGTACCTTTGACTTTGTAAATTGAACAATTCAGCTGTGACTCTGCATGTTCTTTTATTGCCAAAAACCAACACAATCACAAAAACAACAAAAGCAGGATGTGGGCCAACGTAATCAAAGCTCAATCAACTGAACCTCTTCATTAAGACTGCTATTGATGTCTGAATTACAAAGAAGAGATTAACCAGTGCTTTATTCTGTTTTTAAGTTCGAACCCCCTGTTCTTAGAACAGCTTTAAAACGTTGGCAATATAACATGGGATTAAGTGGATTCATTTACATCATACTAGAGGTGTTGTACCCCATTTTTTGGACACCATTTGGAAAGCTGGATATCTAATTTTATGAAATGTATGGAATGTAAAAACTAATCCTGGGGACTGGTGATAATCAGGACAGCAGAAGTATAAAGTCACTTCTTTGCGACGTAAGTCTGTCACCATTTCAAAAATAGGTGAAGATCTCCCGATCCATTACTAGATTGGTACATGGAATTCTTTGGGTAGCTGTCTTGGTGTGAGCTTCTTGGCATGCTTTTCATGTGGTTCATATTTTGTTTCAACAACAGGAACAAAAAGAAACTTAGTGAAAAGTCCAATGCATGTTCCATCAGTGAAGTCGCTGTTATCTGTTGTCTGGATATCTGATTTCCTCTAGTTTCAGGCCCACGACGCATCGCCCGTTTCTCATCTTGTAATCGCCTCGCTTCGGGTCCTTGATCTCTCTCATCTCCGTAGACCCTGGCATCAGGATGACATGTAAGGAGTCGTGTGGAAGGGCTTCTAGTACTGTACCTACTCGCTCATCCATCAGGGAGAGGGTTGTCTGAAAGGAAGATAAAGTGAACGTGATACAGGGCGATATTGTTATCACGAATCAAACAGAATCATACTAACTACTTTGTTTAATATGAACAAATCAATCTTATATGGAGACAGTTAAATGGTGAAATTCTGAAGTCAGGTCTGACATATCATTTTCCAACAATTCCATACCCAATAATTTTCTATAACCAACTTTATTACACAAATACTGTCATGAAGTAAACTTGGAGTGAGAGCTCAGGAACGTTTGTCCATAGAATATTTTGTCGGTTAAAATTGATAAGAGACAACTTTGAAAGAGATAAAAGTTTCAGGCTAGACAATGCAGAAATAAGTTCAGACATAACAATGATTTGTTTGAAAAACAAAAAGATGTAATGGAAAGTCTATTTAAATGGTGCCCTTTCACTCTGAGAGGTGTTTTTTAATAAATGGTTTGTGCAAGTTTTTATTATATTTCTGAGAACATTTTCATTTGCTACCAGTCAAAACAAGGGTATAATGATCTCTGAAGGTTGATAAATTACTACCTAGGGGGAGGGGGAATCTCCCACAAAAATATCTGACAAGCAAAAAAAAAAAAAAAAAAAAAGAAAGAAAAGAAAAAGAAGGTTATCACATTTTCACACTTCAAAAGGAAGCAGTTTTTGGTGTGTGTTTAAGGTATGCCAATTGCATTTTGAAAGAGTCGAGAAGGGGGGGGGGGGGAGCATGCATGGGCCAGTTGTGTCCCCCTACCCCCTAGCCCTGCCAGTGTTGATACTAACCTCAATATCTTCATCATCCACTGTGCTGCCTTGAGTCAGATTGTTGTAACCATGGAGTTGCATGCAAACAAAATCGGAGTTGGAGAGGGCACTACAGGCTTTCTTGCAGATCTGAAAAGAGCAAAATCCAGATGTAATGACCCATTGTCACAAACCCATTCTATAATCCCCTGTATGTACATGTATGACCATCATAGGAGGAATTTGCTAAAATCACCATTTTGATACAGGGACCTCATTGAAGTGGCACATAAAGTTGATTACTAGAGCACCACATTCCTTTACATTGCACAATACTAAATTGAAAAAAAATAATAAAAGAAACATTGTTTCACTGTTTATTTGAAAGGATATCGAAAAGTATATTGCTAGAAAGTACATACCTCTTTGTCATTAGAGCAGACGACACAACTGACAGGTTCTTTCTTGAATTTCTTGAGGGTGAATCGGGTGTCCACAGCAGTGGCCTTCTTGCCTAGCTCCTGAGCTAGCTCAAATATACTACATAACAATCATAGGAAGACAAGGGGCCATTATACAACACAATATATGCATTTTGTTTTAGGAAAAACGTGTATTCAAAATGACATTATCACATTATAACACTGTTCTATTGAAGGTGAATTTGTTTTGGACTAAACTCATGGACATAGATGCCTGCAGGTTTGAATGATGATTTGAATGAAGATATTTCTCATTTAACAAAATGACCATCACTACATTGTTCTCTTTTAAATCGGTAGTATAATGATGTCTAATGAGAAATTCTCACTCTATATACATGTGCCACACTTTAAATTTCACCCAGTTTTATTCCATCAGATAAAAACACAATTGGCATTTGTTTTCATGTCATTTTCATGTGCATGTGTGCCAATGTGCACAAAGAAGAGAGGTTTCTTTGTTTTATGATGCAGGGTTATAAAAAAAAATATTGAAAAATTTGCATTTTTTAAAAAGCAAGCCAATCTTTGTGATATTAAAGTTGATTTGAAAGAATGCAGAAAAATAATAGAAACAGGATGGTAAAAGTTTGAAAGAAATCAACGTTTGAAAAATGAGATCACTAACTCTATGCGAATCTCAAATTGGCAATTCGGTCAGTTGAATGTGACATATTCACTGACAACTCTCCCTTATGCTGTACACTAAAAATTCATTAATTTGTTTTCTTTTAAGTGTCTTTTCCCTTGGAGCAATACTGAAATCATATTGTAGATAGCATATCTTAATAGGTCCTCCAAAAAGAAAAAAAGATCCTACCGAGTGATGCATTATGAAAAATTTACATTTTACTCATTTTGTGTGTTGGAACAGATGGGAGAGTTATTCGCTTCTACATCACAGTGACAATACTGACAAGGCCAATCTGAAATTCCTATATGTATAGTGATTACAATTTTCAAAAATTCATTAACTCTCATATTGCTGGTCCAATTTTGTTCAAACTTTCCCCAATATGATTATCTGATTTTTTTTCCTTCTTTCGTTCAGAACAACTTACTTTCCCTTTGAGTAAAGAAAAAAAAAATCATAGCAGCTGCTCACATGCAATCTAACTACTGACCTTTCTCTTGCTGCAAAGACAGGTCCAGCGCTGCTTTCCCTGTAGTAGTTCCTTAGCTTTTCACCCTTGGCGAGTTTGAGCTTGAAGAGATCCATTGCTGCTATAGCATCCTCTACAGAGTCATGACCAGCTGTACCACACTGTATGTCACGACTGGGAGAGACGAGAAAGAGTGGATGTATGACATTTGCTCCTGCGACAATTGCTCCGGTCTAACTTTGCCATACTAATCCTAAACCTAAACCTAAACCTGACAATAACCCTAACCCTAACCCTAATCCTAATCTTCACATTGTCCTGAACAAAAAAACAAATCATGACCTTGACCTTGACCTTAACCTTTGACCTTCTGAGATATGGACTGGAGCAAATGTCGGCGCCCCGAAAGAGTAGGTGAAAAGAAGGTTTGAACATGGGTGATGAAAAAATGAAATTCTCGTAGAATCACCAACTGAAATGCTCTGAATGTACCCTCAGAAAATAGCCAAGGGGTAATTACATTGGTGGGTAGTCTTTGCAAGAAGTAGTCATCAGAGGGACTTTTATTGAAGGGGGCAAGTGTTCTAAGAGGAAGTTTTCCTAGGAGATACTTCTCCAAATGTTTTTGTCCTCGAGAAAAGTTGTTTGAAGATTGTCCTGAGGGTAGTTTTCTGTTGTATAGTTGTCCAATGGTTGACAGTCCAGAGGGTAGTTATATGAAAATCAAATAAATTATATACGCTGAAACAAACTGATAGGTAATGTAGAACAGCTCAGCAAAAAGCAAAGCAATACACAGAGATCAAACTATGTATTTCTACATAGACATATCTGTGTTCGATAATGCCTTAGAATGTATGGAATTTTCAGCAGGTTTGTGTAATTCTCTGTACATTTTTCATCATCATGACAGGTATTCAGTTGAGTAAACATAGATGCACACATACTACTGCCCTCCAGAGTGTACACATAATAATAAAACTTTTAACAGAGAAGTTTCTCACATGAAACCTTAAAGGTCATTTTCTTTTCCTCGTTAAAATAAATATTAAACCCTTTTTGAGAGCACAGTTTAGATTTCTACATTGAATTCTTACTTGAGATATTCCTTGGCCAGCAGCTTCAGCTTGACCCGCCTTCCTGATGCAGTAAACATATTACTGGTATCCACACAATGAGGGTGATAGATCTATGGAAGAAAGAAGACAATCAATATCCACTACTAAATCATTGCCTACAGGAATTTGATGGATTACATATAATGGGAAAGAGAGAATTCAGTAGTGCAGAGGTTTAGTGCATGTTTGTTTGATTAAGTCTCTTTCATTTAACTGCCAAAAAAAGGAAGTTAGATAAACAAGCAGTGGACCTACTACTTTAAGTCCTATCCACAGGACTTGGTAACTAAGGACTAATGCTTTAACCCTATCAGTAGCACGACGACTCGGTTCTTAATCCTGGACCTCCAGGTCATGAGACAACTGGGGGGCATTTCATCAAGTGTCTTGTCAGTGATTTTTACCGACAAATTTGCTCTTAGCCAATCAGATGCAAGGATTTCAGTAGCTTATAACAGTTATTGTAAATTGTCAGTGAAAGCAAGTTTCATGAAAACGGGGCCCTGTTCTATCACTCAGGTTGTATGACACCTGCTCCAGCAAACAATCCTACACCAGTAGAACTCATAATTTCAACCCTGGACCAAGCACTAAACCTAACCCAACCAGTGTAAAAATTAAAATTTCTTTTGCGAGGGCTACTTAGAAGTCCACCTATTGTGTTCAGAGATATTAATGCACTATGACCCATGTGCAGAAATTTGTTTTTGACGATGGCTATTTTTTCATTTACGGTGGCTTTTCAAGAGTTTTGGGGGCTAATCGCCCTTACCCCCCGCTTAGTTTTTCACTGAACCCAACCCCAAACGTACCTTAACCCTTTCATGCCAGGAAGTATTTAAGGGCTACATTGATCATATTTTGTTCTTCAAATTGACAACAATAATTTAGTGCTACATGGTTCTAATAAGGTGAAATGTCTTTGACAACAATATATATAGTTAGGAATTTGTCGAAAAGATTTTTTTAATTTCCAATTTTAATGGAAAAAAAAAATGATTTTGAACCTCTCAATGTGTTGCCCATTTAAGGATTTAAAAGCTTATTCTCCTCTTTTAAATTCCTTGCATCAAATGCAACATGGTCACGCAACAAAAATGGACTCAGTGTGTTGCAGAAATTTTTGCTCTTTCTACTCATGTATCTGGTATATTTTTCAGAGCTCTGAATCAAAAATTATTTAGCCAAATCAAAAAATGTGGTCAATTGTCTTGAAAGGGTTAAAACCCAATTCCAACCTTTACCCTAACCCCATATTTTTGAAAAGATAAAGCCTGCAGCAACTGTTGCCACATCATAAATAGAAGCTCCAGCACCACTACTGAGCCATTAAAGATGAAGTATAGAGTTCCGGTCATGCAATTATATTGTGGAAGAAACTGTCTCAGAAGAATTGTTTTATACTGTGTTGTTTTGGAATCATCAAAATAGATAAGAAATTGACCCAATCTCGCTGAAAAGCACATGTACGGCACACAGAAATGGGTATATGGGACTACACACACAAGTGGCATGAATGTTCGGCCCGAACATTTCAGCTATTTCTACGCATATTTCCAATATAAGAGCAATCCTTTCCAGGGGATGTTTCTACTATGATGTTTTTCCAAACTGACATAAAAGGAATGTGAAAGCTCACAAATTATTTTTCACTTTTCCCGGAAATCAAGATTCCCTTTAAGAACTTGGTAAAATTAGTGGACTGTACCTGATTAATAGCAATATTATCAAAATCTAAGTTTGCAACAGCATTATATGTCAAATCCTATCATCCAGTCACAAGTCTGGTGCCAAGAGAGCATCTGTGGTTTACCTTGAGAGCTCTGAGATCGTTCTCCAGTCCTTGCCCCACCAAGATGGCATCTTTGGGTAAGGCATCTATCACAGCCTTCTGGGCGTCGGCAAGCCGAGTCTCAACCGGATCCAGAAGCTTCTTGGTGATCCCACTGTACCTGAAGGGGTTAAGGTATGACAAGGTAGAGATTTCAAAAGGGTGAAACTAAGAACATTTGAATGCAGGTTGGTCAGTCTACATAGAAAAAACGTGTATCGTATCTCTAAAGCTTGGATGCTCAAAACTTTCTTTGATATTACGTGCAATCAGAAGTGAAGACCGACCATGTTAGGGCACTGGTGCCCTTCAGGAAGGTCTTCATCCTGAATTACCTGGTCCCTCAAACAAGATTGAAGCTGTTGGTTTCTATGAACTTAATCACACGCATACACTTTTATTCTTTGAAGACAGGTAACATAAGTAATATTTTATTCCATTACTGCCATATTTCTATATATGACCCAGACTTACTTGGTCACATAATCCCTGACAGGGTTTTCAGGTTTGACTAGCGAGTTGTAAAGCATCTTCCCTTTGTCATCAGTAAGGGAGACTCGGGCTAGCTCAGTACCTGCAGATGTCAGCACCTGCAAGAAAGTTATTGAATTCATTTTTTAATTATCTTCTTTTCTGAAAAAAACATATACAACTGTGGAACTGAAGTAATGTATTTCTATGCAAAGCAACACCTAAACACAATTTACATATAACATTCACATTTCTGGATGTTTCTTTCATACCAATCTAGTAATGGGCCATTAATTATTTGGTTGTTTGAAATAACTGAATTCAGTGAATGCACAAATTACAGCCACAGTGTAGGTCTAAGAAAAGAAAGAGAAACAGAATATATGACTATGAAGATAAACTTTACAACAGACATTCCTATCAAACACCCCTTTCACATAAAGAATTCAATATAATTCCCCGTAGCAGAATTATACAGAACATGTACATACCATTTCACAATCGATGCCTATAATGGGACTCTGATCGGTGACACGCTCCACATGCCTGGTGTGAACACACCCCTGGTTGTCAGGGATGGGGTAGCCTCTACTCTCCATCTCTTCCTTGCTTACGAGGTAGTGGGTCTTGCCTGGTTGGGGCTCTCCATTCTCAACTCCACTTTCAGCCTTTCCCTCGATCAGCTTCAGTTCTTCATTGACTTGGTTCTCCTTGGCTGTTTTCTCGTATTTCATAGCTGTAGCAAACATTCACAATGAATATACTTTAATACATCTTGATATTCACAATGATGAAAATAACACAGTAAAATCAGAAAATTTAGCGACATAAGACTTTTGCGAATTGTTAATAGCACGCCCTTTTGCAGCAAGAAAGGTTAGCAAATTGCAAATATTTGTACATGTTGTGATTCATTTGCGGTATTTCGCAGGATGAAATGATTGAATTTCGACCACTCACAAAATTCACAAAAGTTTCATGCCAGTGAAAATTTACTTCATATTCGATCCCTCTAAATACATGTGACATAAATAGTGTCACGATACTTCAAGAGATCACTGAATAATTGTATGAATCAAATGATGATATGGATGCACTGGTGATCTTTTTCTGAGATAAAACTTTGAAGGTCATCTTAATTTCTAGATGCAAGAAACTTGTCAATAATCATGTACATTGAAAAAAATAATGAAAAATAAGTAATGAATTGAATGAAATATCCATAATGTTATTTTTCAGCAAGTTTTCATTTTGCGGCTGAAACAATTCAGGTAGATGGTATTAACTCTTTCAGTGCCGATGTCACGTATATGTGACAGATAGACTTGTCATTTTCATTGATTCACCAATTGCTCGACCACAGGAAAGGCATATGGTGGTTATTTAATATCAAAATTTTGAGCATAAATCAAGCATTCTAAATTATGATTATAATTATATGCTACCATAGAAAAATTTTCAGAGAAAATTGCAGATTTTTAAAATGATATTACCATATTTCAACATTAAAAAATAGCAAACAAATGGGAAACCAAAAAATAATGGACAAAAAGAAACTCAAATGTAATTTTCAATAATTCTTATGCATAAAGTTGGGTAAAGTAATAAAATGTTTGGTATCATAAGAAATGGTATTAATTTCCTACAAGTTTTGTACAGAATATTTTGTAAAATAACAGATGGTTAATGATGTGCAGACATTTGAAAAGTAAGCATTGATCACATTTTGGTAAAATTTTGAAGAGAGCTAAACCCCTTGGCACAGTAAGAGTTAATTATCCACCCAATTCAAGATAACGTCTACTATATCCCTTACCTGCTATTATCCTATGCTTGTGAAGACTGAACCGTGTATTGCTTTTAAGGGTTGACAAAACATCTTGGAGCATGGCAAAATAGCTGAGAGCTGGGATAACCTTGGCAGACTGAAGAATGGAACAAATATGAATATAAATGCAAAATGAGATATGATATCAAGAATAACAGCATCATCATCATAAAATTATTCTTCCAAACAGAATGGATTATTGCTGTTAGAACAATAACAAAAACAAAAACAAAACAAAAAAACAACTTCCCAAATAAACAAACATATTTAAATATATGGACATTCTACAATTAAGACATTCTTAAAACATAGTTTTTGTTTTATACAACACATAATTTACTCTTTGAAGACAATGAAAGATATTGTATGCCACTAGTCAAATATAAGTAGATAACCTGTTCAAAATGTTTCTTAAATGCGATTCTGTACAAGGAAAACTAAGTGGATCAGGAAACAACTGACCAGAAAAATGATGTCTTCATGTACCTACAATGAACTTGCCAATAATGAAAAGAACAAAAAAAAAAAAAAACATTTTTTGACATTGATCTACCAGTAAACACTATTTTTAGAATCCATCATTCAGTTGAATCATTCCTACAAAGAGGACATTCCTACTGCAAGTAAATAATATTATAGGGTACCAATCACTCCCAAAATATTTTGCTCTGTATGTTAGGGGTTCCATGTTGCAAAACTATACTCAAAGTACAAGCTTCAATTGTTCATTCCATAAAAGCGTTATTACAAGTTGTAAATACACTCTAAATAAAAGTTAGTCATACACACTTGCTCAAATTAGGGCATGGGCGGACTTAACTCAGAGCTGGGTTCCGAGTGAGGGGATTTTATGTTATATTCTTCATTCTTCATACTGCTTAACCATTCACCCATAGAAGGTCAGGTAAAGTGTTTTGAGTTTAGTTTTATTCACTCTAGCTGTAAACAATTCATTTTTTTCAGGTGATTGGTACTCTTAAATGACAATATATCAACAATATGAAGGATTACTCACAAGGGATTCGGCGGCTATATTCGGGAAGCAATGCCTCTTTCTTCTGTAGATGCGGCTGGTGACACCATTTAAAATAATGAAGACAACCTTCTTTAATTTGCCAACCCTCAACAGCTTGCACCAACTGTACCAATGATAAAAGAATAATAAACAGGAAATAGAATTTGTCTTTAATGCTATGTCTGTGTGTGTGTGTCTCTCTCTCTCAAATAAAGTTTGACCTGTACAACAAATTGATGATAATAATATGAAATTCTAAGAGTTTAACCTGATTAAGCCCTATGGTACCTATAGTGGTCTTCAAGGCCATGGGGGGGGGGGGGGATTCTCTTCTTGAAAGGCTACATTTTTTTTTACCAGTTATAAATATTTGACATTAAAGAATAATAAGCCAAAGTAATGGAAATCATGTACATGCACTGTCAGCGAAAGGCTATGCAAATCGTATAGCTTTTACATTCATCTCGTTTGTTTAGATTATAAGCGCACCCACCCATTTTCCGTAACTACTCTCACTTGAATTTTCTTCCGTTTAAGATGGGGATAAAGTGCCCGAGGAGGAGACAGAAGGTGGATCATGCACTGCTCCATCCGCAAAGCGACCGGCGCGGTTTCCGACACCAGGTCCTCTTCCTCGTGCCCCAGACACGGGATTAGATACATTGGAAACATGGGGCAATCTAGAATAAACATCATGTCCAGGTATATATGTTTACCCAGCAACTTTTACCAGTACCTTAAAAAATAATAACAAACACCCCCCCCCCCCCTCCCAAAATCTAATATTCATATCATAAAACATGATAAAGTATCTGCTAGCCCAGTCTTCTAGTTCTTCTTTCCTGTTTTTCAGACAAAGTTTAAATTGTGTGGAAAATGGAGAATAACCATTGTTTATGACCCTGGGAGCAGACAGTTGGGGGGGGGGGGGGGGGGGGGCTGAAGCACCCCTAGAAAATTATTTGTGGCTTGTTCCCTAGGCATATGCGGTGAACTCTAAAATTTAAAACAAAAGGAATTAGCCTAAAAGCCATTGATGAAAGAATTTAAAAAAATATATAACAATAGTATAGCACAATAATAAGAAAAGCAGTATTAACGATATAACAAAAATAATGATCATGATGTAGTAGGCCTATCATAATGGTAGGCTAGCTAGTAGCAGCAGCGGCAGCAGCAGCAGCAGCAGCAGCAGCAGCAGCAGTGAAATATAATATTCATGAATCAATACTGGGTTTCACAGAAGATGAATCCACGCCCCCAATCGATAATGGAGCATTCCAACACGCATAATTATGTACGAGTATAACGTAATGCCATAATTATAACGTCATGAGTAATACATTACTCATGATGTTATATTATATGGTCTATATACATGTAGATACTAATAAGTGATTGGTCCAAACGCCATCACGTGACTAGAGCTGCAAGGGCAGCTGCATTAAGGGTTTAAGGCATACTATAAAAATATGTGTTCAGGCATACAAAATAAAAACAGAATCATTTCCGAATCAAATCTGGAAAACTCATAAGTTATATCGTTGTGAACCTAACAAACACCGATTCTTTCTTTAAAAGTTGGTGGCGAAATTGCACAAGGAGAAAGTGGTTCCCCACCGGAATCACCAACAGATCATCTTTGGAATAACCCAGATGCCCACATGCAGACAAACGTTCCGCCCTCATCACCTCTTCCAGATGACAAAGAGCAATCAGTGAGCAATGAAGTCAATGATGATCTTCTTTCTCTCTTTCCTGAATGTTGTGCAAGACCAAAAACTCAGAAAGAGAGGGCTGCTGTAGAATATACTGAGGATTCACTGAGGCGTTCAGACAGTTATGCGTGAATTATCCATCTGCAAAAAGGGCACTATTAGCCGTCATGCAGGAAATGATCCGGGAAGAAGTAAGAGCACTAATTTAAAAGCATGTGAATATGCATGCGTCATATCATGAACATGCCCAAGACGGCAATACTTATCCATTTTCCTTGAATTTTCCATTCCTTTTCAAATTGCTAAAACAGGAACAACTTTGTCATGCAAATCATTCTTCTTTTTTTATCGAGGTCTGGAACTCTGGAACCCTATTCCAAGTGAATTATGTGACTACAAAACCGTTAGGCATATTTTTTAAAAGTAAATACCTTTTTTTTTTCAGGATAGAGAAGAAATCAACTCCATATACATGTACATGCTTTGATATTTGGTATACATGTATTTAATTAAATTTTAACAAAACTTTGACTGGGTCGGCCTTCATAGAACAATAATTTACCATGGCTGATTCACCTCAGTACTTTCCTCATTTCACTGACATACTCTATTTTTAAAGCAGCTATATATTTTGTTTTTATTTTAGATGAAAGCCATGAAGCAAAATAACAACAGTGGTTTCAGCAAGCCCATTTCCATAGAAAATGTTGGAAGCATTCAGTTGGGAGGAGCTCATTGATGAAACACAGAAAGTCATGCCAGTTGCTGTTAGCTGCATGTCAGCGATGATGCCAAATATCAAAGGAGTCAAGGCTAACACAAGAAGAATCAAATGTCCGTGTGTGTGCCTCTCTCTCTTCTTCTTCTCTCTCTCTCTCAAATCTCTGGCTCTCTTCTTTTGTTTCTATCTTTTTTTTTTGCTCTCTCTCTCTCTCTCTCTGTTTCTCTACACTGCCTGTCTCCCTTTCCATGTACATCTTATTCAATATACATGTATGTCTCTCTCTCTGTCTCTGTATCTGCCCATCTTCATCTCTTTCTCTCTTTCTCTCTCTCTCTCTCTCTCGCGTATACAGTACATTGTAACTTCATACCTTGGTTGAAAACTTGCAGTATTGCCAAGCAGTCCATACTGGAGAAGATATAAGACTTCAGAGAGTGTAATCGGATCTTTTCTTTTAACTACAGTTGGTACTCTCATCTTTGGTGAATCTACAGTCTTTTCTGTACTGCTTCCCTTATCCGAGATGTGAATACCATTCATTTTTGGTGTGTCCTGAAGAAGAAACAACTTTGGTTGTTGCTAAAAAAGAAAAGAAAAAAAGGGTAACTGTAAATATATTATTGGAAGATTGTAAAGGTATAAGCCATTATCAAAGAAGATATACAAGTACATACATTACATCAAATCAAAATGCAAGTGAAAATGTAACAAATGTATGCTTTATCAAGAACTTGCTAATGTTTTACATCAATTTCAACTCAACAACTGACATGATCTGGACAGAGCAAAGAATTATTGAAAAGTTACTAGAAAAATCAATAAAAGTCTGTCTTTTCAGATAATAATAATTGAATACAGTTGATCACTGGTCACCAATAATTTGTACCTAGAAATAATGACTATGGGACTTTGATAGAGAGAAATGGAATTGCCTGCAGTGAACATGAAGTAAAGGATTTACAGTATTTATCAAGAGATAAAGGAATGCAAGTAGATGAGAAAATATTATGAGGCTATATAATGTTTATCATACCATCTTTTTCTTCTGAAAATAAACTTTTCTCTTCTTCCATTCTGCCGATTCTTCTGCGGAGTAATTATGTTTGCCTTTAGGTGATGGAACAACTTCTGGAACAGCTTCACCATTTGTCATTTCATGATCAAGGGCCTGCTGAAAGTCATAATCATATTGATTAGTCAAATCTGCACTGAAAAAAATGAAATGTCTTCATAAAGACCATTCTTGTTGTGTCCTGTAAATATTTTGTTCCAATTACAATTTCTCATCAAAAGAACCTGCACATACTGGACAAAGACCACCTGCCTACAAAGATCTTTATATCTTATTTTTCTTGACTATATAGGTTTGACTGCAAAAAATAAATTCCATTACTCTGACAAGATAGGAGCAAATCTTTATTTACTCGCTAGTATTCTCCCATTTCCTTTCACCTATTCAAGTCAACCATACTGTTTTGTTCCATCTTTTTTTTTCAATTTGACAAGTTTGAAAAAGTTGTAATTTGGTTATACAGTAATAAAGGGAATCAGCAACTCGAGAAAAAATTATTTTTGGGGTCAAACACTGATTTATCACCCTTTCTTCTCAGATTTTGAAAATCAAATAAGAGTAGCATTTATACCTTTACAATAGCTGTTTCGTCTTTCTTCTTTTGTTTCTTTACTGAAGGTTCCTCCTCTTTCCTATTGGTTGTAGACATGATGTCAGCAGATTTACGCTTCCTGCGAGGTTTGGTTTGATTCTCTGCTACTCCCATGACACCTAATGTCAGCTTCATAAATAGGAGATAAAAAGAAATAAAAGAACAGTATATAGATATTTCAGTCACTTTTTCCTAAAATATCACATTAAATATAATGTTTAAAATGTTAAGATGGCATTTCTCTTCATTAATATCTTGATTCACAAAATACCAAAGTGGAGATAGGCACACATGAACCAGAATATGATGAACAGCAGACATAAAGTGACCCTAAAACTTTAAAGGTCAAATATTCCCTGAAATGACGACCCTTTTTATAAAAATTTTTGACGAGCATGATCCCATCCCTTCGCCTTATACACACATCAAAATTAACACCACAGACCCACTCACAAAGCCATCCCCATGTGGGAATGTATCAATTTCAGCAGCAGTGGACCTCTAATTTAAGTTAAAGTAGCAAAAACACCAGAATAATCAGCAAAATTCTGCTTTTTGGGAAAATATTTTCCTTTATAGACATTAAGATGATAAAATAGATTTCCAGACTTGTCTTTGGGTTGACTCTCTCCATTTATACCAGAATCTATACAGTATGGTAGTGGATCCAGTGTCCGAACACTTTTCAGAAATCAACGATGGCAAATAAAATATCAAACGAATATCTATCAAACTTACATAATGAATGCTCAAAGTCCTACAGAAAAAGAAGTTGATGGAATTTTAAAAAGACAACCTAGATTTAATACGATATTCCCTTCCGAGCGAACCCCTTCCCAAGGACGCGGCGTTTTGGTCCCTTGAAAAGGGTACTGTATTTCCGAACGTGTGAAACCTATGGGAAAAAGACACAACCTTTGTTTCAATAGTGTGGTTTTCATACGCGTAATCCCACGCGTATGAAAACCCATTTTAGGCGCTTAACTGTACACGTTCGGTAATACAATCTGTTCGGAATTACAATCCTTGACTATACTAGCAGACTAGCTTACATTACAGGATGACCATGATGACCCCCCTCCCTCCCAGCTCCCCCCCCCCCCCCAAAAAAAAAAAAATCAACATGAAATTGATCGTGAACATCACATCTTGAAATGCTTGAGACTTGTTCAGCATGTTCAGATTGTTTGCAAATTTTTGTTGAGGTCATCATGTGCATGTGCCATGCAGCGACTGATAAACTCATTGCTGAAAGAAAATACCTTCAGAAGGAATAACGATTGCACTGATAAAGACAATATTAATTATTATATTCCTCATATTTCAGGGTTTTAAACACTCAGATCATAGGCCCTTGCCTATCATGCCTATGTGGGACTGTGTCCAATATTCACTGTTGCAGCAGTCAAAAACATACAACAAAATTGCTCTAAACAAGATTTAATTTCTTAAATTTGCTAGATTACCTGATTCAGGGACTTCAACTCTTACTGTGCCACAAATTTGGGGATTCAGAATTGGAAGTGAAATTTCAAATAATTATTTTCCTCTCCTGTATGAATGATCTAGCCTGGAAAAAGGCCTGCTGATACACACAAAAGCTATTGAAGCCTATTCACCCATAAAAGCTAGTCTGGAGTACAAGGTTATCTTCAGATAAGCTTGTACATATATAAGTGGGTTTTAAAAAGAGTGTAGATCTATGAGTATGACTATGTCACATGTGCAACCACTTCCTTAACCACACATATTTCTTAACGTGCGGGACTTGTCTTGATACGTTCCTCGGAGTACTAACACGTCTCAATTTGTTATTGAGTGATACATACAAACAAAAATACACACAAAACGACAGGTAAATCACTTTGATTGAACAAATATATGTTTCAAATCAGTTAAAAACGAAATCGTCTTTTCATAAATAAATAAAATGTATCATTAAATGTGTGTCTGCTTACTACCGCCGTTTGTGATTGAAATCCTTAAAATCGCTGTATGACGTTGCCAATTTAAATCTCATTGCAGATTTGTGATCGAGATACGGTAGCGATATTCGAATACATGTCATACTAGTAGATCTTTTCGGGGAGAGTTGGGGGGGGGGAGGGGCGGGTGGTGGGGTAGGTAACTGATAATCCCGGCAGAGGCGGATCCATGATTTTGTAAAAGAGGGTGCTGCTACACCAGCACATTGCTAATTTTAAGATATTTCCACAGGCGTAGACAGGATTTTTCAATGGGGGGGGGGGGGGGGGGGGGCAGACGTGAAGGATCAAACAGCCTAGCCAGGATTTCATTTTAGGGGGGCGGTTTTGAGCACGCAAAGTTGGTGATGACCATGCGAAGCGAGCTCCCCGGGGTGCAGGTTCCCCCTCCCCTCCCGTGCGAAGCGCGAAAGCTCAGCTGACGTTTTATAGCAAATTTGAGAGAAAATTAACGGTTCATAGCACCTGTTTTTTTATAGGCGGAAAGTTATTTCGACGTCCAGACTGCTTTTCAATTATTTGGGTGCAGGGAGGAAAGCTCTTACGTTTCAGCAAATTTGAGAGAAAGATACGGCTCGTAACACGTTCTTTTAGGCGGAAAGTTAGTTCGACGCTCTGGGCTGCTTTTCAGTTATTTGGACCCAATACTGCACTTAACAGGGATGGGTGCAGGGAGGGGGGAGTTTCCCCCCTTCCCGCGCGAAGCGCGGAAGCTCTGACGTTTTAGCAAATTTGAGAGAAAGATAACAGCTCGTAGCAAACAATTTTTTTTAGGTGGAAAGTTATAGTTAAACGCCCGGACTGCATGCTTTTCAATTATTTGGACGCAACATTTCACTGTATGCAACATGTACAGGGCCTAGGGTGGGTGCAGGGAGAGGGGAGTTATGGTTTTTTCCATAGACGTATTATAGATTTATGGTGGTTGATCCAGTGTCCGAACCCTTTTCAGAAAATCAACGATAGCAAATTAAATATCATATGAATATCTGTCAAACTTACATAATGAATGCTCAAAGTCATACAGAAAAAGAACTTGGTGGAATTTTAAAAAGATAACCTAGATTTAATACGATATTCCCTTCCGAGTGAACCCCTTCCCAACGACGCGGCGTTTTGGTCCCTTGAAAAAGGTACCGTAATTCCGGACGTGTGAAACCTATGGGAAAAAGACACAACCTTTTTTCAATAGTGTGGTCGTTTTTTCCCTCTTCCCGCGTGATGCGCACAAACTTTGACGGTTTTAAAGGGATACTCAACCGCAGATTGTGGACGTTTGCCGCGAGAGGGCACCGTGATCGTTACCTGATCATGCCGTTGCCCCCCGGAGCGCAAACTTCGGACAAACTGTTCGCCGCGCAACATGCACGCTCCGCCTGAGCTCGAGCTCTCGTGCGAGATTCGGTCGGCTTCGTGCATTCCGAAAAGTAATCCCAGTAGTCCGACGGACGCGTTCGACGCACAAACTTTGTGTACGAGTGAATGGGGCTTACGCAATCCTGACTTTCCCCACGGCCGCCTGGTGGCGTATCCCTTTAACACATTTTGAGAGAAAGATAACGGCTTGTAGCGCACATTTCGTGCAAGTTTATTTTTGATTCAGTTTATTCAGTTACTTATAAGTTTTATTGATCGAGTTACCTTTTCCCTCATTTTATGTACATGTACGTGTATGCATATAATTCAGCCATATGGCGAGCAACAAAAAGGACGGGAGGCGGAGCATTAATTTTGTTTTAAAGGCGGGGGGGGGGCGAGCATGGAAAAGAGCATAATTATCAAGTCTATATTTTTGGCAGTGTCTACCGGGAGGAGGGAGCTGCGGCCTCCCCCCCCCCCCCCCCCCCCCCCCCCTGAAAAAACATTTTCTTTTTCCCTTTTTTGAAGCCTATAGCTATACGCCAAAGTGCAGGCAATTTCAGGATATCTGGCCTAGGCGGGGGGGGGGGGGGCACTCGAATTATATTTTGACGGGGGTGTGCCTCACGAATCCCCGAAAAGGGGGTCTAAGGAACTGACTTCAAGGTGTAAAATACGGGGTCTTGGGAACTATGATCTATTGGGCAGAGTGAAAAACAGGGTCTAGGGAACTACAAAACTAACCGGCAGAGTGAAAATAGGGGGTCTTGAGAACTGCATATATGTAGTGTTTTTTCCGTAGTGAGCCCCCGAGTGAACCTTCTTAGTTTATCTATATTCTTTGGCTGCAGTCGGGTCGAGTCCCTCGCTTTATCGGCGGTACACCTTCGCTATCGCAGGATCTCGGGACGGGCCGCGCCGGGGGCCGCGCCCGCGCCGTGTAGCGCTAGTAGCTAGCTAGCTGGAGCAGTTTTCAAGGCTCGCGCGACGAAAGGGCCTAGGGCGCGAGACCAGGTCGAGCGACCACTGCCTCCGCCACGCTCCCGGCCGGCCGCATGCGAACGGATATGTTTCATATTAAACGGGGGTCTTCAGAGCGGGGCTGAGCGGCTCCTGAGCGGAACTGAGTATCTAGAGAACGGAAATCGGGGTCTGAAAAAGGGGGTCATCAAAGCGGCACGTCCCCGTAGCACCAATATACGTGAGTGCCCCCCCCGGGGGGGGGGGGGGGGTGGAGATGGAAACAAATACAAACAAAAAAGTGTACATGCACTACCATCTCCCCTATATCTCTCAAACAACTAGATCATTTTTTTTTTAAATATACTGTATATAGATATATATATATATATGTATTTTTTTTTTTTTGGATAAAATGAAACTCATGCAGGAAGGGCGGCAATATTGTAAATGAATATTATACCCCTTCCCCTTTGAAATCCATCTTGTGCCCCTCCCCCCATCTCGGGAGGAATTTTGGGCCTGGGGATGGGGCATATATGGTGGTTGATCCAGTGTCCGAACCCTTTTCAGAAAATCAACGATAGCAAATTAAATATCATATGAATATCTGTCAAACTTACATAATGAATGCTCAAAGTCCTACAGAAAAAGAACTTGGTGGAATTTTAAAAAGATAACCTAGATTTAATACGATATTCCCTTCCGAGTGAACCCCTTCCCAACGACGCGGCGTTTTGGTCCCTTGAAAAAGGTACCGTAATTCCGAACGTGTGAAACCTATGGGAAAAAGACACAACCTTTGTTTCAATAGTGTGGTTTTCATACGCGTAATCCCACGCGTATGAAAAGCCATTTTAGGCGCTTAGCTTTACACGTACGGTAATACAATCTGTTCGGAATTACAATCCTTGACTATATAGGCCTATAACTATCCCGTCCCAGGCCAATCTGCTGACAGATTCGATTTGAAAGTGCACTCGGAGGGTGGGGGGGGGGGGGGGGGGGGGGAGGTCTCTCTCTCTCTCTCTCTCTCTCTCTCTCTCTCTCTCTAGCTCTCACTCATTCTAGTATTGTGGAGTGAATGAAAAGAGAAAGATGAGGTACGTATACATTGGCGTAATGTGAGTCCAGCCATGCAGCCATTGAGGGGGTGCTGGCTTGGACAATAATCGGACAGACAAAATGGGGGGGGGGGGGGGGGAATACATTTATGAAGAAAAAAAAAAGCAAGACCGCAGATAGAGGAGAGGGTATGGAGATTCGAAGGTCGTATCCCCCCCCCCTCTCTCTCTCTCTCTCTCTCTCTCTCTCTCACATCTGATTCGATTCGGGGGGGGGGCACTACTGTCTTGCACGCCCATCCCGTTTTCATTTTTCTCTCTCCCCCCCCCCCCCCCCCCATTTTTGTAGTTTTTATCAATGCAGCGTACTAATTTCACCCCTTCACCAATTTCACAAGTAATCAAACTATTCTGTATCGATCAGTACTATAGTATAAGCATAGTTCTACATTTTCGTATTAAATTGGCATCATTTTATTCCCGTACCGTACCGTCATCACGTGCACGTCCAATAACACACAAACATGGCGTCTGTTAATCAAGCAGCCCGAGCTGCGGCTGTAGCCCGGCAAGTGAAGCCTTTTATGTCGAAGAATCCAGAAGAAGCACGAAGGAGAGTGATACAACTATACAAAGCTTGGTGGAGAGAAGTCCCTCATGCAGGTAATTTTGGTTATTTAATGTGAAAATGCGTACAAAAAATGCTCGGAAATGCAGTGTTTGAGTGCTGGTTGGGTTGCCCATTGCTCGGTCTCGGACGGGAGGCGGGTGGGTTCCCCGTCTGGCCGGCGGCTGGGGTCGCTCTAGATCCAGCTCCTACGTGCTCTTTTCCCTCAGTTGTCGAGCGCCCTGGCCTGAAGACTATAGTTTGAACTAAACACTTAAAGGGAAAGTTCACCCTGAAGATTATTTGAGTTTAAAAAATGCAGAAAAAATAAAGAAAAATATCGGCGAAAGTTTGGACAAAATCCGTTAAAGAATAACGGAGTTATGGACTTTTGAAGTTTTGATTTTGTGACGTCACATGCGAGCAGCTCCTCCGTTATGTAATGTGATAAATATTCCATAAAATACAGTTTTCTCAGAAAATTTAGAATATTTTCGTCTGTGCATTTGATATATTGTCAGAAATGTTATTCAATACTAGATTCTGAAAAGAAACAATATTAATTTATCGTGGAACGTTAAAAAAATGCGAATATATGGAATATTTATTACATGACCAATCGGGCAGCTGCTCGCATGTGACGTCACGAATCCAAAACTTTAAATACTCATAACTCTTTTATTATTTGACCGATTTTCATCAAACCTTCGCCAATATTTTTCTTTATTTTTTCTGCATTTTTTAAACTCAAGTAATCTTCAGGGTGAACTTTCCCTTTAAGATGCGTGCAACATGAATTGAATCATCGAAGCTGCGTCGTTGTCACTGAATTGGTTGCCGGCGGGGAGGGGGGGGGGGGGATGAGATGCAAGCTCAAGATGCAGATGTGCTGTGCAGATGGGAACATGGGTTCATATTTAACCTTGTCCATTTGGAAAGTGGATGGGAATGGGATTTTGCGTGGTCAATAATATAATAATTAACAGTCTAGACTATAGATTTATATGTAAGTTATCTCCAATAATCTCGCATAAGTGTGAGTGGGCCTAGGTATTTTATTATTTTTTTTTTTACTTTTCTTTTCAGTTTAATTTTTTTTTTGGGGGGGGGGAGGGTTTTTATGACAATGTTGATTTTATTTTTGTTTGTTCAGTGAGTAAAACCCCATATATACATGATTTAACCCAATAACAACTTTGTACATTGTAATTCTGTTTCACTACAAATAAATTAATCCAAGATGAGTACCAAACCAGTCCTCTACATTTTCATGTGGTAGAGCCACAGCTTTATTCAGTATTGTGATGTTGTAAGTATAGTCAGGGATTGTAATTCCGAACAGATTGTATTATGGTGGTTGATCCAGTGTCCGAACACTTTTCAGAAAATCAACAATAGCAAATAGAATATCAAATGAATATCCGTCAATCTTACATAATGAATGCTCAAAGTCCTACAGAAAAAGAAGTTGATGAAATTTTAAAAAGACAACGTAGATTTAATACGATATTCCCTTCCGAGTGAACCCCTTCCCAACAATACAGCGTTTTGGTCCCTTGAAAAAGGTACTGTATTTCCGAACGTGTGAAACCTATGGGAAAAAGACACAACCTTTGTTTCAATAGTGTGGTTTTCATACGCGTAACCCCAAGCGTATGAAAACCCATTTTAGGCGCTTAACTGTACACGTTCGGTAATACAATCTGTTCGGAATTATAATCCTTGACTATACCGAACGTGTACAGTTAAGTGCCTAAAATGGGTTTTCATACGCGTGGGATTACGCGTATGAAAACCACACTATTGAAACAAAGGTTGTCTTTTTCCCATAGGTTTCACACGTTCGGAAATACAGGACCTTTTTCAAGGGACCAAAACGCCGCATCGTTGGAAAGGGGTTCACTCGGAAGGGAATATCGTATTAAATCTACCTTGTCTTTTTAAAATTCCATCAACTTCTTTTTCTGTAGGACTTTGAGCATTCATTATGTAAGTTTGACAGATATTGGTTTGATATTTTATTTGCTATCGTTGATTTTCTGAAAAGTGTTCGGTCACTGGATCCACCACCATACATTATGCAAAGATGTCCACAATATTCAACTATTCAAGCAGTATTTGGCTGTAGACATAGTAAAGGCCAAAAAGATAATAAATATTTATCCTTGCAATTTTAAGATACAAGTGATTATAGTAAAGTGTCACATACATGTATTTTCTTTTGATATTACAGTTCAACAGTATCAGCTGGACATTTCTGTCAAAGAAGGAAGAAATAAAGTGAAAGAGATGTTCATGAAAAATGCACACATCAGGGATTACAGAGTTGTGGACATGCTGGTGATAAAGGTATATTTTTCCTCTCTCTCTCTCTCTCCTTCAGGCCTTTAAGTCAGGATTTCAAAATGGGGTGTTTAAATTGAAAAGTGGGATGTCCCCAAACACAAAAAGGGCCTGTAAGTTAGAACTGAAATCGGATCAGATGATCGAATCAGCAGGTTAGCTCCCGAAATCGGTACCAGATCAAAGAAATTGTTGGGAAATCAATTGAAAATTCTATTAAAATGTGAGTCCAAAAATGGCAAAAATTTGACAAATTTTAGCACTTAGATACCTATCATACATACTATAGATTATCTTCTTATTTGAAGTTTTTATAGTCCACATTTGTTGATATTCAATGATCTAACCATGCCTCTGAAAGTTTGAAATGGGTGTAAAAGTAGTGAGATAATATGCCTCCGCGATTTTGAATTATAAATGACATCATTTTTTTAGGCTCTTCCAACATTAGCAATTTTAGAAAAAGTAAAACAGCTTTCTAAAATTATTACTTTCAAAGTATCGTTGGAATATTGTTTTTTTTTTTTAATGTCAAAGATTAATTTATTTTACTCCTAACAGTACATTTTTGATTTTTAAGGCTAATATCAATTTTGTAATTGCTACGAGATTCAGGCACTAAGAATTTAACCATTGCACACTACACCTGTAAGAGCATGGTGAAGAGTACATGTTGTATGCATACACTCCACATGCCTGCACACTGTCTATCGACATGTAAGAATCTTGTAATGATTACATTTAGTAAATAGATCAGCTTTAGAAATTAAGAATGTGGTTTTATGAGTACAAGAAATATTCTTTGACTTGAACAAATATATTATAACAGCATACTTTGAAAAAGAAAATTTTTGAGAGCCATTTGATTTTTTACAACTTTGTTAATATTGGAAGATCCCCAAAAATGATGTCATCTAAAAATGACATAATCCAAAATGGCAGCTCGCATATTCTATCTCTACTTTTAGACCAATTTTTGACTTTCAGAGGCAAGATAAGAGCATTAAATATGAAAAAATAGAGGCTATAACAACTTTAAATAGAGAATAACCCAAGGTATGGATGTTTTTCAAAGTATTTGTGGGATTAAAACTTGTGAATCTGAAGCCTTTTTTTTTTTTTTTTGTGGCAATTAATGTGTTTTATTGTTGTTATTCTCTTGATTGGCGATCGGAAATTGGCGTACAATTTTACGAATTTTGATTGATATCGCCTATCGTTCTGATGATCGGGTACAGGCTTACTTCATTATATATGTATATTGATGTAGATTAAAGTAGAACTCTATTGATTTTAAATATTTATTTAATTCTTATTATTGCGTAGGTGAAGCTTAGATTAAACAAAGTTATCCGAATTCAACGCATGGAAACGTTTGAAATAATGATCATTTACCAATTATAAAGTGGTAAAATACAGCCCTGCTAATGCTATAGCACCTGAAGAGCTCTTCGAACGCTGCTGGAATATGTGACGTCACACCAGGGACCAATCTTGCCTAAGCAGACGATGTCCCATAACATCTTACACATCTTCAGTGCCTGTTTTGTCATCTCCTCTTCATTTATTTCTCTTACTCCACTAGCGTCAGTCTAAATGTTAATCTGTTGCCTCACTCTAAACTTCGTGTATGGTATTATTTTGATGAAAAATACAGCTTTAACAAAATAAAGGAATTACTCACTTGTAAACGAGATGAGACGCCATTGAGTTTTCAGCTGCATGCACCGCGGAATTTTCGGCGTTTAAAGAAAGAATGTATACCGTCCATGCTATTATTCGGCGGGCTTTTCAATTCGAAAGTGTGGTTTCTTTGATTGATCATTGATCGATATCCTGTATATTAACAAACAAAAGATTTTAGTTATCAGAATTGGTTTCACTCCCCTTTTGGAATGGTGTGAAATACGGTCATGTTTAAATACACCAAACTCTTTATAATTTGAAAAATAACTGCATTGCAATTACGTTCATTTGTTATAGGACGTCGTCTGCTTAGGCAGGATTGGTCACCGGTGTGACGTCATCAAAACATCGCTATATTTCTGACGAATCGCTCGGATATCCCAGATGCTGAGAAGTGCTATTATTTGTGTTATTTTTCAATCAATTTTCAAATCAGTTGACGTAAAACTTATACGATTGCCATCTGTAAGCTTCCCAGTTTCTAGTGATACATTATTTGCCATATTTGTGATTTTCTTTGAATAGGCCCTTTAAAAGAAAAAGGGGGGGGGGGGGGCTTATTGGCATCTTTGGAACGAACATTCAGACACCTTCCTGGCTAAAAGCTTGCCCTCTTGCGACTCCTGTCAAACAATTACAAACATGCATTAGAATGGCATGGTTTTCCACATCACACAAATGTTGAATCTCCTTGAGGTCCTTATGCCTTTTGCTGGATTTCTCAAAGTACAGTGGAAATTCAGTATAAAGACATCTGATATAACAATATTCCTGGTATAACAAGGTAACTCTTTATATTCTATTGTTTTTTATTTTAATCCTGATATAACAAGATTCCTCCTATAACATGGTAGTTTCGATGATCCCAACTCCCAAGGACCTCATTATTGTATACTGAGTTTCCACTGTAATAGTAAACTAGGACAAGGATTTTTTTTATTTCTTAATAACTGTGCACACGATGTGAAGTTGTTGATTTAATTTCACTATTTTATTTCTCTTCTTCTGTTCTTTCTCTGTCTCTCATTCTCCTTCCTTTGTGCTCATTTCACTGTCTCCTTTCTGTACATTTTCTCTTTCTCTTTACTCCTGCTCTCTCACTCTATCTCTATCTCAGGGAAAGATGGAATTAGAAGAAACAATCAAGGTCTGGAAGCAAAGGACACACGTCATGCGCTACTTCCACGAATCAGAGCGACCACCACAGACAGACTTCCTCAGCAAATTCTATTCAGGGAAGGAATGACACCATATATATTTTAGTTAGCAAATTTAGTTCTGTACCTACATTTTAGAAATGTTATATATGATGTTGTATTGAAATGCACAAGATATCTATCGGAAGGTTTGAACAATCCAGTTGGTTTGATTTGATTAGATGGAAGACACATTCATATTTTCCTGTGGTCAAGTGACTCAAGTCTCATCTGCGATGTTATGGAGTACTGTAATTTTGTTGCAAGCACATGGTCTTTGGATAGAATTATGAAATGCCACCTGTGCAAACAATTCATTTGGATAGACTAATTGTCATTGGCAGACATTTCTTGAGACGTGATATGTTTTGTTGAAGCCCCTTCTGCAAAAATTAATAAGAACAGAAAAGAAATTACATTTATGAATACGGTTTATTAGCCCTTTCAGAAGATAATTGTTTTGTGTATTCAGTCTTTATACCGTTTTTTTGACACTTTTGTCAAGATTACAATGGTCAGTCTATTGAACAATAACTTTTATCTCGAAATATAATCTTTTGATCAGATCAGTCAATGAGATTATTTCACTTTTTGTATGGAAATGCATGAGGTAAATGAAAGTAAATATTCATCTGACAAGCAACTTATTCATTAGAATTATTTTGCAATGGCTGATAGGGTTTGAAAAGGATGTCACAGTTGCCTGCATCACCAGGCTGAATAGATGGTTCTATTTGAATGTAAGGATTGTATAGTTGAGTGTATTTCTGGACTGCAATGGAGAAATTACAAATTTTTGGAAAAGAATACAGTGGGCTTCTTTTCTTGCATTATGTGTTCTTGTGTGCAGTAGCAGGTGGATATTATAGGAGCAAAGATTTATTGCAATTTACTTGCCTAAAGTTGGCCTGAGACTGAGTGGAAGCAGACTAGACTACCAGAGAAATAAATTAGTTAAAGTTTGAGATACATAGAACTAGGACAAAGAACAAGAAAGTTATGGACATTTGAAAGTGAGGATAACTATGACGGAAAACCTCCAACTTGTACTTCAATTATGGTGTGATTATGTAGTTAGACTGCTTCAAAACTTGTTAAGCTGTCACATTAAAAAAAAAAAAAAAAAAAAGATGTAAAAATGTCCATTTATGTTGGAACAGAAAAATTGGGTAGATTTTAAAACTTTGAGAGATGGTGAGAGGGAGAAGGGGAGATTATAAGGGATGGGAAGGAGAGAGAAAAGAGAAGGTGGGAGAGAGAGAGAGAGGGAGGGGGAGATACAGGAAGATAGAGGGGTGAGGTGGGAGTGAGCTCAATCTTTTAGTGTTGGTTATTTTCATTTCTTGACAATGTAATCTCAGCAGGTTAAACTACTTGCTCACATTTAACTTGAGCTCTTTCATCTCTGGCTTTCTGTTCACATACACAGACAATGCATGAGTCGGTGAAAATAGAGGAAGCACACAGACTAATAAGAATGCACTGTTGGGTGTAATTACTTTGAGAGATAGCAGAATGTAGTGTACAGTAATTTTAACACATAAATGTACGTATAAAAAGATCTATAGATACAATATGTACATGCTCGATATTTCTTGATTTTCAAATGATGAAAAAGTAGTATTTACATATCATATGTATAATGTCCTGCATCAAATCAATGACTGAATTACTGGTACAATCTTCATGAAAGATCTTTATAACTTCAGTTGAAGACCAATAATTAAAGACTGCAGGGCATGAAATTTTCTGTCAACACAAGAATGCCAAGTGCGATTATGCAGTTCTATTTAACACTTTTATTTTTTACATCACTGAGAAAATACAGTGTTATTGAATTAGTCATGCACACCTAACATCCATTAAAGACCTCCTACGATTGTAGCTCCAAAAAAAAAATCAACATTTCTTGATAAATCACAACATAATAGTTGCCTTCTTCAAAGGAATGCCAGAGCCCAGAGGACATCTCACATAATACATGCATAAGGAATATAAACCACCGTGGTTTGTCAAAATACGTACTAGAATAAACATTTGAAGAAAAAAAATAGTATACAATAAGTTAGTACAAATCATAATGCAGTACAGAACAATGAAAGTGGACAGACAATGACAGCAGACAGACAATGACAGCAGATAAGAACAATAAGAAAATGAAGTCACAAAAATCAAACGAATAATCAAGTTCATTCATTGCAAGTTTATAAAATAAAACTAGAAGCTAAAAAAAAAGGTCTTGCAAAATCACACAGGAAACATTGTATCAATAATCTTGACTAGTCATCTCAGATCAGCCATACCACATTTAAAGGGCAATCCAACCTTGGTAATAAGGTGATATGTGTGAAAGCAGAAAAATAAGAAAAATGGTGAAAGTGCGAAAGAAATCGGACAAGGAATAAGAAAGTTATGGATGTTTGAAAAATGACATCACTACATCTACATGTATGCGAATCTCAAATAGGCAATTTGGTGAGTCGACTGTGACATACTTGTGGACAACTGAACTTTCCTGTTTGTCGTACACAAAAATATTAATTTGTGGTTTTCTTTGAAGCGCCTTTACCCTCGGGCAGTACTCAAAATATATTAGAGATGGCATACTGTCATACAATGTAGGTCCTAGTGAATGAAAATGAAAATGATCCTACTGAGTAATACATTTTGAAAAAAATTAACATTTTGAACAAAAATGACATTTCAGTCATTCTGTGTGTTGGAGCGAATGGGGAAGCTGTCCACAACTACGTCACAGTGACATTATCTATTTGGCCGATTTGAAATACCGACATGTATAGTGATTACAAATTTCAAAATTCATATCTTTCTTAT
Organism: Heliocidaris tuberculata; assembly: GCA_025618425.1. Lineage (NCBI taxonomy): Eukaryota > Metazoa > Echinodermata > Echinoidea > Camarodonta > Echinometridae > Heliocidaris > Heliocidaris tuberculata. The sequence continues at coordinate 17,732,323 of CM046836.1, read as the reverse complement.
ATAGCTCGCTCGATTTCCTTCAAACTTTCACCAACCTGCTTCTCTGATTTTCCCCCTTTCTTTCACAGCAACTTGCCATGAAGGTCGGATTTCCCTTTAAAGAAGAATAAACAATTAGAAAAAACAAAAAATAACATGAAAGTTATCTGCAGTCTGTTTCAATAAATATGTCTACAATGTATTACGATTGTAGACAAGGGGTGCGTGTGGGTTTTAAGTTACCAGTAGGTTTAAGTATTGGGTGTTACAAACTGACTGTAAAACAATTGTCTTGGATCATCCGGATCGTGTTTGAACAATCATCCATACAATTTACATTGTACAAGTAATAAGATTCCAGCCTCTGAATTTCATCAGAATATGAATTCAAAAGTTCACAAATGTACACATATGTAGAAATACATGTACGTGGTTAAAATCTAGGCAGGCAGCACGACAATTATAATCCTAAGGTACAGTATACAAATGAATACAACTATGATAGTTTAAATGTGCACACTGATGTACATTCAATTTCAGGCCCAAGGAGCTTACATGTAGATCATTGTGTACATGTACATTATCTCCTAATTCAAGAAATCTTTATTAGAGGCTTAACTACACAATATCATTCATTTAATGAATTATATATCAGTATACGTGTATCTAGAGATCTCAAATGTACAGCGTACAATAAATGTAAAAATATATTTCTTTACTGCAGTCTGCAGAGAAAGACATTGTGCATACTGTGTACTGTACATTGTACAATATGATTGATAAGAAACAAAACAGGACAACTGCTTTAGGCTTAAACTGGACTTGTAGTTTTCTAGAATTAAGGATAAAGAAATAAATTCTACTTGATTAATATACAAATTATTCTATTTTTGGTCAATGTCACACTACATGTATGATATAATGTCTCTACACACTTCTAAAGTCTTAAAAATTGTTATTCCGCCCTATATACCATTTTAGTTTAATGAAGTCAATTCTATATCAACGTTAATAAGTAACAATGACTTCTTCAGATTAAGAGAAAGAGGTTGGATCTTTTTTTCCCCCACAACACAATTATTTACAATTTAGACATTCCAGGGGTAGATTTTCATGACTACATGTACAAATAACCATAAAATACAGATACATGTAGATTTTCTTTGCAAACAATTAAATGTAGTGAAAACTCACTATAACGAGGACCTTGGGACCATGAAAATGACTTTGTCATATCAGGAATTTCCTTACATCAGGGTACAAAAAAAATATAAAGACCTGGGACCAGCAAAATTACCTTGTTACTTATCAGGAATCTCTTTATAGTGAGTTTCCACTGTATTTAATGTCCACTTTCAAAGAGGAACCTGAAGTTAGAGCCCAACATTCATTAGTTTTTTCCCTTGGGAATTCATTCCATCAAAATAAAGTAGGTTTGGAAGAGGGGGCAGAGGGCTTAATTGGAAATGGTCACCTACATATGCATGTCCATGTATATGTAGTTAGAAACAGATAGATAGCATATTGTGGTGTTACAATGTAATTTTAGATTAATTTTATGCTCAATACATTCACATGTACATGTAGATGTCCATTTCCTTGATTACTAATCACAAAGCCATAAATTTCCTGCCATAAAACATTTCATTAGAAAGCAATTTCAATGGATTTCTTAAATCAAACTAGTCCTAAATCTCCCCATCATTTTTTTAATCAAGGTAATGTGTGAGTTAATTAATAAAAAGAAATAAACTATCATTATACAAATTCTATTCCTTCATACTTGATGTCTGCAAATTTCTTATCCGGCATCAGAATCTTCCCATCAATGTTAAATGCTGTGATGTACGTAGCAATCTTGCCCGCATCCTCCTCTGTCTTCAACGCAACAATCACCTGATCATTTGTGCCTGGGACGAACTTGAAAGACGAAAACCCTCGAATGTTGTTCAGGGAGCCGATCTTGCTGAAGCGGACGTCGGTGAAGTCTTCGCTACACGTGAAGAGAAGGTTGGTTGCGCGGTGTTCATCTGCGGTCTCTTCATATTTCTCGGGACTGGCGCGTCGCGGGAGGAAGAACCATCTCTTGTGGACGTTGCTCCAAACACCAGATTCATGGATCATGTAACCTGTCACAAGGAGGAAATATAAATAAACAAACACTCTCACATTATCCTGATTATACAGAAATAAATATTACCAGAGTTTTGAGAGTAGATAAGAATTAACTCTCTAAAATTCTGAAATTGAACATAGTTTTTGATAAATTATATGATGATATTTGCACATTTTAGACTACAGGTACTCCTAAGTTCAAGAGGGTAGTCCACCTAAGTTCAAGGGGGTAGTCCACCCTCCAGAAATTACTTCAATGAAAGCAGAAAATTTGATACATAAATCAAGTAGAGAGATTGAAATGTACTGTAGGTATTTGAAATAAAAATACAAAAAAAATAAATTATTATGAAAAGTACAGTTGTAGGAACATATAAGGTAAAATAGAAAATTAACTAGTATCATGGAAGTGATGGAACACTGATCTTTTTGTCAATTACGTACAATGCACATGTATGTGGCCAAATTCAACATTCTAAAATTCAATATTCTGATTGAAGTTGCATTCAACAGTTATTAATGAAAGAAATATTGATGTGACCTGTGCCAAAATATTTATTTTCTACTCATGCAAGTATATTTGAATAAAGTTGTGCCAAACCACAAAATGTGTCTTTGTCCTTGAAAGAAATTAGGCCCACTAATACAATGTACCTATTACCTACATGTACATGTATGCTATATCTTGACATATTTTTGGCTAAAAATTAAAAATAAATCAGAAAGGTCTTATTACAGGTAGCAGAATACAAAAGAACGTCAAACATGCATGCATACTGTAGTAAAATATTGCTTTGAAAATAGAATAAGAGATACCTGTAATTAGCTACTAGTACTACCATACAAAAACTTGTCCTTTTTCATTTGCCAAACCGATGCAAAAGAGGCAAACTTCTCTCTGTTCAATCTATACAAAAGCATTTACTTTTATAGATGTACGAAAAATTCAAATACTTTTTATTTTCACTTCAAATTGTGAAGTATATGTAGTCCCTTTGATAAAATCCATCCTAAAGTTTAGGTTATGTATATGCAGGGAAATGTCACAGTTACATTTCCCTGGTATATGGTTGCAAGTAATCATTTTCAATCAAATAAATAATGAATAAATAATACTAATGTTACATGTACATGTATAGAAGATAACCTGCTGCTCAAAAACCCTTCCCAGAAGCCTTTTCCATTGCTTTGAACAATACAATCCAGCAAATTGAAAATTTGAATCTAAGGACCAGCATTAAGCATAAGATCAAATGCTTTATCTTTAGTTTCATTGACTCTACTGAGAAGGAACATCTCATCTGCCATATCAGCAAGAATGGTGTGCTTTTCATTATGAAAGACTGAATTTAGAGATGACAAAACTTTGTGTACATGTATATAGATAGATCCTTCATACATGTAGGTAACTCTGCTAGAATTAAGGTCACATCATATAAAACAAAGCAAATAAGAAAAAAGACAATACCTACTTGCTAAGAACATACATGTACATGCAAGAAGCACTAGCAGATCATCACTAGATGACTACCAAGTACTGTACATGTCTTTTATATTGACATCTTTTTGTTTCTATCATGATCATGCAGGTACCTTCACATTTTACTCTTACTAGTAACAGTTTTCTTTGAAGTATTGTTCTTTCCATGTTGCAGAAGATTTGAAATGGTTTTGATACATGTATGCATGTACATGCATGGACCTACATGAACACTGTAAGTACATGGTACATACATGTATACACCAAATGAGAAGAAGATTGAATTGGGGAACAGGGTTATTACATTGAGGTTTGACACTGAACGTCAATCACAACTTGTCATTTCCTGCATAAAAGTTTGGCAGGCATTCAATGACCTATATGCAGAGGCTACACTGCATTTGTGGCTGTAGTGCCCTTCTCAAAATGTCAAACCAAAGATAAGACCACTTTAGCCACCCTTAAATATTCGCTACATATTGACCTGTATATCTGTTTTGGATTTTGTGTCTTTTTAGACATTTTTAAGAAAGTTAGTATGTAGCTCAGCATCTGAAGAGGAAGTCCATCCTGAAACATGTGAAATGAAGTTCGTTTTAATAAAACTATAAAAGTAGAAAAATGAGAAAAACGGGTCAGTAAAAGCTTGAGGGAAATAAAGGATTCATTTATAAAGTTGTAATTGCTTATTTTTTTCATTCATTTTTTTTCTTTGAATAACTTTTATTCCTTCATCAGATTTCCCTCAAACTTACACCACTCTGCTCCTCTCATTTTTCTCATTTTTTAAAAACTTCAGTTATCTTTGAGTTTAAGTTCTTAAAGAAGAAGAAGGAAAAAAAAAAGATTACCTGGGTAAGGGAATCCACCCTTGTTCCTCATAGCATTGTAATTGCCAACCCAGTTGACATGATGGACAGCACCTAGATGACTGATGACCTTGACCCACTGTGGGTTAAGATTCTGGAGTTCTCCTGTGATGGTTGTCCACTCCTTACCCAGTCCTCCAACAAACAGGTGCTGGTCCTTGACAGCCATCCACTCACCTTTTAAACCTTTCCAAAGAAATAAAATACAGGTTCTAAAGTGACAAAATTGTTGTATGATTGATGCCATTGCAGGTTAGATCAAGTAAACTGACAATATATTTGTAAATTGTATTTGTAACTGATAGACAGTTACTGCATTAATACTAATTTTCACCAAGAGTTCTAAAAAACTGATTGGATTATTACGAATAGTAAAGACCCAAAATCGTGCAAATTTAGTCTGTACAAGAGTAAGTTGATGCTCGTAAATATGTATGTACTTTCTTACGACAAAAGATTATGAGCAAAAAAGATGAATTTAAAGACTTCCATAGAATCTATTTTTGATGTACTACTGACACTATAAATTTCTTTTCTCCAGCCCCCATTTCCAATTCAAGTTTTAGGAGGAAAGGATTTTGAATCATCTTCAGGCATGCTCTGAAACAATGTAATAATTTTAAAAAGAGGCCTTAATATTCTGAACAATCTTCTGTATTGTCTGATAGATCTAACATTTTGGATAAAGGAGCAATGTAATAATAAGATTTATTGCATATTGGACCAAGTGAATTGTAATTGTAATTCGCCTTTCTTCTTCCTTTTTTCTTTTGAGCGATCAGTTATACCTTTAGTATTTTTCCCATCTCCATCTGGTAGAATAACCCAAGGATAGACTTTATCCCCTGCGACCTCATAGATGACTCCAGTCCTATCATCAACAGTGTAAAGCTTTCCATTGAATGTCACCAACTCTGAAAGTTCCATGCCCCGCCCACCTTGCGAGAGCTGTGATCGTAACGTCACAGGTTTTTCGTCCAAGTTCACTGAAATCTTGTCTCCATATGAGCTGATAGATAGCGTTCCCTTGATCAAGTAACTCATCCACTGGTTAGCTTTATCAGGATCTTGATTTGTAGTGTCAGGATCCGAGATGACAGCGATTTTGTATTTTCTGCCATCCACAGTTCTCTCCACTCCAGAAATGGGATAGGTGCTGTTGTAGATGAAAGCTGCCTGGTCGAATTGAAACGGGACATTACCGCTGAAACTCTGGGCAGTTGATGGGGAGTTCGGTAGGAGGAGATAAAATAAGAATAAAAGCATGATTGCCACAATTACAACCACAATTTTGGGTCGCATGAAAGGTGAAAATAGTCGGGTCCCAGCGATCGACGCGCTGCCACTGCCGCCTGTGCCGCCCCGAGAGTCAAATACAGGAGATCGCACGTAACCACCGCCGTTCGGCATGCTAAGCTTTGAAATGTGTCGTCAATGACACCACTTCAATTACAGATAATAGACCGGTTATAATTTGTAGTCAAAGACCAAAGGTTATTTCCTATCAGATATGTAGCTCAGATGACCGCATCTACAGTACAGGGCTACAAAAGTACTGTCAAAGTACCTGTACGCTGATTTTGTATACGTGGACCATGTTTACCTTACGGCTTTAACATGCACAAGGCACATGACAACTACGGGGAAGAAACCTGCAGTAAAAGCTGTTTATTTCGAGATTTTAAGGTTAACGGTAGGCACATGTACTTTGTATAACGTAATTGCATATCACTGACCAATACAGTATCACAATCACTGCACTGTGCATGTGCAGCGCAGCGCAATTTTTTTTTGCATGTGCATGTCTATCCATAGCCTGTTCCCCAGAACAGACAAAATTGTTTTCTTTAAATTTGTTTAAAAATAAAATTATGTTTTTACTACTTTAAACTAATTATAAAAATATTGCATGCATAGGTTAGTTTGCATACTGCAAAATGATTCAACGCACTTCTATTTAGCGGAAATATAATCTTAGTGCCTGAAATTGGGCAAAAAAAAAAAAAAATACTAGTATGCCACCGTAGGAAAATAAACCCAAAGTAATAAGGAGAACTTCAACAAAACCTACATTTTTTCGTCAAAAAGAAACATATAGTGATATTATACTGCCAGTGGCGTAGACATCGGGAAGCAGTGGGAACCTGCCCCAAATTGAATGGCGAACAAAAGAGAAAAAAAAATAGAGAGAGAGAGAGAAAAGAAGAGAGGAAAGAAAGAGCTAGGGAGTGGAAATTAGAGAGAGAGAGAGAGAGAGAGAGAGAGAGAGAGAGAGAGAGAGAGAGAAAAGAGGTGGGGGGAAGGGGGGGGGGGGGGGGGGGGGGAGGAGAGGGTAACCGGGAAAGGGAACGCCAAAACATGAAAGTCGATCCCCAGGGCCTTGTTTATAAGCACTGTTCAACAACCTAGGTCCTTTATGGTAAGACCAATGCCTCTCAGTGTCTGGATTCTCTTTCTGCTCTTTTTAATTGGTATATAATAAATATATATCTAATTAAGGTCATGCATGCGTTTATAAGCATTGGAGAACGTTTGATAATGATTAATAGGGGAGAGCAGGTTACCCAGGCCAGGGACGCTGCATGAAGAAGTGCGACACGTTCTCTAACTAAAAGTAATTAACCTTTTGCCACTTTGCTGGAATCCTACAAAAGGTCTTATATAGGCTATAATTTATATCAATGCACAAATACATTCACAGCTACACCACTATCTTGTATAAGTAGGTTTAATTTTCACTTCTTTTTCTCTTACCCATTTTTTCAGCGTTCATGTAGTGTTGCATTGTAGCCTACTATTTCTACAGTAAACACAACGCATATAGGTCATATATGATCCACTACTCTTCAATAATATTTTTGATGTAAAAACAAAGAAATAAATCTATTGTGGCCATTTGTTGTATTATCTTATCAGTCCTAAAAGGCCTTAGAAATATTACATATTATCTTTAACGTATATACCTACACAAATTAAAAAAAAAAGACTCATATCAGTCTAATCATGCTTAAAGACCTTTCAAACAACCTCAGGCAAAAGGGTTTTTAAAAATTAGAGTAAAACGATATAGTACGAATCAATTTCAGTGTGGAAAACTAACCTTTGAAATTTTGATTAAAACTGACAAAAATCTGATCGATTTATGAAATATGCTTTCAATGAGTATACCTTTGGTCAGTTTTACTAGGGACTGTCAAATCTCTGTTTTAAAGTGATTTGATATCTTTGATATCTCCAGCACCCACAACCGGGTCCGCTCGCTATATTCATAAGAACCGCTATTCATAGAAAACCGCTATTCATTTAACACGCGCTATGAATAGCGGTCCTTATGAGTAATTATGAATAATGGATGTCCTTATGAATAGCGAGGAAATTTGTCTATGGTTTTGCTCGCTATTCAGAAGGACCGCTATTCGTACAAAACCGCTTTACATTTAGTCACGCGTTATGGATAGCGGTTCTTATAAGTGGTCCTTATGAATAGCGCTCCTTATGACTAGCGAAGTTACCCCCGTACAACTACCTGTACTTGTATGATTTTTTTTTTTTAAAGCTTGTCCCATTCTCCCTGACTGTCCGATTTCCCCCTTGGAACTGCACTCCCAGTTCACCGGGAGTGGCCCACTTTTTCTCCGTTAAAGACCTCTATATTTAAAGAAGAATGAAACCCTGGGGAAAATCATTTTTAATGAAAAGAGAGGATGAGAAAAGCAATTTTAAAAAAGTTCCATCAAAATCGGTTAAGAAATGAGAAAGTTATGAAAGTTTGAAAAGTCTCAATTTACTTTCTATATGGCAATCCTCAAATTGGCAATGTTGCTTCAAAATGACAGGTTTAGTAGGACAACTCTCTATATGTTTTGTACACAAAATTTCATATTTTCCCCATTATCTCTCAAGGTGCAGCTTGTCTCCTTCTTATAGCTCAAGATATATCATGGGGAAATGTATTTGTCCTACTCTACCTGTCACTTTGAAGCAACATTGCCAATTTAAGGATCGCCATAGAAAGTAAATGGAGACTTTTCAAACTTTCATAACTTTCTCATTTCTTAACCGATTTTGATGAAACTTTTTTTTAAATTACTTCTCTCATATCCTCTCTTTTTATTAAAATGGATTTTCCCCAGGGTTTCATTCCCCTTTAAATGATTAGTTTCTAAAAAGTAAAATAATTAGGGAGGCTGGGTTATACCTTTAATTATCGAAGATCATAACTTTGTTTGAAGAAAATACAAACCTAGAGGCCTAGTTGTACCATTTTACACAAGACATGGTACAAAAATTAATTCAGTGCTTTCTTGAAGCAAGCGATAAGACCTCCATGTAATGTTTTAAACAAGAGATGGCGCAAGACCACTTGTGTCATGACTTCATTGATACAATGCTTTTAGCAAGCAGTAGACATCATTGTAATGTTTTAAACAAGAGATTTGTTTCATGACTTGTTTCACGAGTTGTTTGATACAAAGCTTTCAAGCAATCGGCTGGCCCATTGTAATGTTTTAAACAAGAGATGGCGCTAGACCACTTGTTTCGTGACAATGCAATGCTTTCCCGAGCACTATGCATGTACAGGCTTTGTTCTACTTACCAGCTATACATGTGAGAGTGAGAAACTAAATTGAGTCCTATCAAACTTTCATAACTTTCTCATTTCGTAACCGATTTTGATGGAACTTTTTTTTTTTAATTGCTCCTCTCTATCCTCTCTTTTCATTAAAATTGATTTTCCCCAGGGTTTCATTCGCCTTTAACAGAAATTTCACAGCAAATTACTTTAACTAAAAGAACATCTCTCCTAGCTCCCCCTCCCAACTCTCTCCCTCTCCTCCCTGGTGCAGTTAGAGTTGATTCCTATCTGTTTTGGGACATAAGTTTCTATTTCAGTGCCCACTATATTTCAGTGCCCACTATAGTGTGCGGTGGGTATGTGCCGCAGAGTAGACCCCCATTTTTACACTCAAATTTCCGTTCCAAAGCATACCATTTTTTTCTTGATGAGAAAAAGAAGAGAGAAAACCGTTCCAAAGCACCGCTTTTTTTTTTTTTCATTCCGTCGTTCCGGCTCTTCTGGCCCACCCGGCCCGTTTCGAAGAATATCATTTTTGGTGAAAAGTGGAAGCAGTGGCCTACCCAGGATTTTTGAGAGAAAGATAACGGCTTGTAGCGCCTTTTTAGGCCTTTTTTCTCACTTCCCCCGCATTTTTTTTTAAAGGGGGGGGGGGGGGTGTTTTTTTACTCCAAAATTCAGGCTCTGACAAACAAACAAACAAACAAAAACAAACAACAAAAAAAATTTACTCAAAAATTATCTGACAAGCAAGCAAACAACAACAACAACAAAAAAAAACAACAACAAAAAAAAAAAGATTATCAGTATTTCTAAAGGGGGTGTTTTATCTTCAAATTTCAAATAACACCCGCAAACCGTCCCCCTTTTGTCAAAGGTCTGTCAAAGGACTGTCGGGTAATACCACTGTCACAAAATTCTCCCTTGTAGATGCCCCTTTTTTGCTGGTGCCCCCCCCCCCCCCCCTTTGAAAGACGCTCCGCCGCCCCTGCATGCCTGCTTCATATAACCATTGGCGTAGACAGGTCCTCATAAGTGGGGGGGGGGGTATGATTTGCCTCGACGGCCTTACATATATATATATATATATATATATATATATATATATATATATATATATATATACTTTGCAGTTTTGTACAATGATTTGAATAATTGAGCGATCGAGCAAACAATATTCAAAATTTGTGAGGTCGCAATTACATTGTAATATAAAAGCGGGGGAAACACAATTCTGATGGGGTTTCATTTGCAAAATTTAACAATGAAAATTTATTCAATAAGCTGTACTTTTAATACGAGCGAGCGTAGCGAGCTAGCATTTGGAAATATTGGCTCTAAGTCACTTTGGATTAGGGGCACATGCTATGGAAAAGGGAAACGTGGTACTTATCACTGGGGAAAGGACACTTATTAGAAAATAAAAATGAAAGAAAGGTAGAAAAGTCAGTTATCAGAGGTGAAAAGGGGCACTAATCACACCTGAAAAGGGGCATTTATAAGAACGGAAAATGTTCTTATAAAGTAGAAAAATTAAATCAGTGCCTATATATTACAAAGAAAAAAATGACTGGTTATATTAAAAGGGAGAAATGCTCTTGTTGAAATAGGAGCATTTATCAAAGGTACGGTGAGGGGTGAGGTGTAATTATCAAAATGGGCACTTATAAGAATATGGAACGGGCAGTGGCGGCACCAAGGGGGGGCATGGGGGGGGGCATTTGCCCCCCCCCAGTCAGAAGCTTTGCCCCCCCCCCAGTTGCCCCCCCCCCAATAATTTTCGGAGTGAAAAAAAATAAAAGGGTGGAAAATGAAAAAGAAAAGAAAAGGAAAGAAAAAAGTGAAAAAGGAATGGAGAAAAGAAGGAAAAAGAAAGAAAACGGAAACTTGGAAAGCAGTGGCGGCATCAAGGTGGGGGGGGGGGGGGCATGGGGCAAATTTGTTCGCTCAGCTCGTGTAAATATCCTCATATTTGGGTAGTTTTATAGCCGAATAATTTCTGTACATTTCCACTATAATAGTGTCAAAATTTTTGCTCGCTCGCTTCGCTCGCTCGCAATACAGGCCTATAACTCCCACCACATAATCAGGCCGCGAGATGATCAAATGTCCTCATATTGGGGTAGTTTTATAGCCAAATAATCATTTCTGTACATTTTCACCACAAAAAGTTTCAAAATTTTTGCCCGTTCGCAATGTATAACTACCACCTTATTATCGGGCAGCAAGATGCTCAAATGTCCTCATATCTGGGTAGTTTCATAGCCGAATATAATTTCTGTACATTTTCACGACAAAAAGTGTTCGCAATGAATAATTACCACCTCATAATCGGGTAGCAAGATGCTCAAATGTCCTCATGCATATTGGGGTAGTTTTATAGCCGAATATGTAATTTCTGTACATTTTTACTACGAAAAATGTCAAAATTTTTGCTCGCTCGCTTCGCTCGCTCGCAGTATATAACTAACACCTCTTTATAATCGGGCAGTTCAGCTAGATGCTCAAAATGTCCTCATATCTGGGTAGGTTTATAGCTGAATGTTCTGTACATTTTCACTACAAAAAGTGTCAAAATTGTTTTTGTCCGCCCTTGCCCCCCCCCCCAACATTTTCTTTTGCCCCCCATTTGCCCCCCCCCCCACTTTAAAAATCCGGGTGCCGCCACTGGGAACGGGAACTTATTCCAAAGAAAAATGGGGGTACTTATCTGAAGTTAAAGGGAAAAGTAGGGGCACTGTGCCCACAATGCAACCCGGGTCTACATATTATGATTGTCATTTAATCATTCTTCTATGTATAGTTGGGTGATGATGACACAGGTCCGTCATCATCGATAAATATTGGGGGTGATGTATTCCCTCTTTCCCCACCACATTCGATTCCTGTGACTATACTTTTATTTCACTTTTGAAAATTGTTAGTATTACTAATCACATGAGTGTGGCAAAATTGCGTTATAAAGGAAAGTTACCGACTGCAACCCCCTAAATCGAGAATAATTACATGCACTTTTAATCTAAATAATTTTTCTGCATTATTGCTTTGAAAAAAAAAATACCTCAAAATATATTTGGGGTTGGTAACACAGGCCACCCGCCCCCACTTCATTAAAAAAAAAAAAATATACCTTCATATCCCTCCCAGATTAACACCCATGTTGTATAATTTGAAGTAGATGGTTTTCACTTTCTAGTAGTAGTGTAAAAATATATCGGGGAAAAATCAGAAGCAACGTCAGCATTGCAGATAGATATTAATAAATTCATGTAAATAAATATAAATATTATCTACATTTGAAATAATGAATATATAAATTTGAACAATAGTAATAGATATAATATATCAAATTATATATTTTTCTACAACATATAATAGAAATGTATATTTTCCAGCATTTTTTGTTTTGTTTTGTTTTGGGGATGAAACCTGGGAGGGGGTGTTTGTACACACCATCCCCCACCTGAAAAGTCGGGGATGCATCCCCCCTATCCCCCCCCCCCCCTCCGCTATCTACGCCCCTGCATATAACCATGGAGAAGCTGGTAATTGAGAGGCGTTAAAAAATCATGAAGGGTACTATAAACCTTCATTGCACCCCCCATCCGGCGCCCCTGCCCATGAGGGAAGCAAAAATCCATCCCAAATGGGCTTGGACGTCTGCTCTCCTTGCCACCCCCCCCCCCCCTCAACCTCTCCCTCAACCTCCCCCTCCCCACTTCGATCATGCTGTTATTTATTGACTGCTCTATATCTTCTAAGACTAAGCTAGTCCCCGGGGGGGGGGGGCACTCGAATTATATTTTGACGGGGGTGTGCCTCACGAATCCCCGAAAAGGGGTCTAAGGAACTGACTTCAAGGTGTAAAATACGGGGTCTTGGGAACTATGATCTATTGGGCAGAGTGAAAAACAGGGTCTAGGGAACTACAAAACTAACCTCGCTTTATCGGCGGTACACCTTCGCTATCGCAGGATCTCGGGACGGGCCGCGCCGGGGGCCGCGCCCGCGCCGTGTAGCGCTAGTAGCTAGCTAGCTGGAGCAGTTTTCAAGGCTCGCGCGACAAAAGGGCTAGGGCGCGAGACCAGGTCGAGCGACCACTGCCTCCGCCACGCTCCCGGCCGCATGCGAACGGATATGTTTCATAACGGGGGTCTTCAGAGCGGGGCTGAGCGGCTCCTGAGCGGAACTGAGTATCTAGAGAACGGAAATCGGGGTCTGAAAAAGGGGGTCATCAAAGCGGCACGTCCCCGTACCACCTATATAGTGCCCCCCCCCCCCCGGGAGCTAGTCAAGCAGCGCCAGACACTCCTAGATCCTCTGACACAATTCGGACATTGCTGACCTATTGGTGTTCCAACTTGAACCCAGACTACGTACGGAATATTACCAGATTTCGAACCAAATTAAGAAAAGAAAAACATCGAAATTTTACATTTCATTCGATAGAAATGGGTTTCGTTGCCCCGCGTTTTCATTTTCGACTGATGGCAAGGATGATATCGGTATGAAACTACTTCTTTTCAAGCTTGTGCATGTGAGGTACAGTTAGTGTGTACCCACATATAATGATGCATGTATTGGAATTGTATTTTTTGTGTGATACTGTGTGTGCATGGGGGGGGGGGGGGGGGGCCAAGCCTGGATGGCTCTTTGAAGAGTAAAAAAAAAAAAAAAAAAGCTGATGCTACTCTTCATAGAGCTTGGTTTTTTAATCTTGCTCTGCAATATAGCAGTCATTCTAGTCTAGGGTCTAGAGCTTTTAGAACCTCCTGAAAATCACTTTTACCATGAGCCAGCTTCTCTCATCTCCTCTTCACTTCACCCACTTACTATTATACTAATACATGAAGTCAAGCATTGTATTTCCAAACAGGATGGTATTACCGAACGTGTACAGTTAAGTTTGGCGCATTAAAATGGCTTAACCTTTCATACGTGTGGGACTACGTGCATGTTCTCCACACTATTTAACACAGAGAACAAAGGGTAGCACATCATAAATGAGGCAAAAAAAACGTAAATATCGTATTTTTACATGAAACCATGAAATAATACCTACCTAGGGAAGATACTGAACGCAGGCACTAGGCCTCTGTATTCAGTTCCAAGTTCTTCTTCCTTTTTAAGATGGCTGAATCATTTCCTGGTGCAGGCGACTCATAGTCGTACTTAATCGGCTCACTTTTCCAGCACCTATCCAATGCTACTTCAAAACTGTGCACACTCGTGGCAGTAATGGTGTCGTTAGAGAGATTATTCCATGGTTTACGTATTCGTACATAATTGACTGAAAAATCCCTTATTCTGAAAAATATCTCTATTTTGAATGAAACTTTAACCTAAAACTGCCGATTTCAAAGACCTCACAACCTGATCCATTCCTGCCTGACGTTTAGAGAGAGCGAGTGATTACTGCATAAGATGCATGCAGTGGCCGTTGTTTATATATTGGCAACCCTCGATAGAAAGCATGTTCGTGTAGAACATGCGATCGACCTGCCGAACTACGAGTGATAACAAAAAATGTTGCGTAATATTTTTGTTGATTAGACTGAGCATAATGAGGAAATTTCCCCCATAGGGGCACGTTCGGAAATACAATACCATTTTCAAGGGACCAAAACGCGTCGCCGCGTCGTTGGGAAGGGGTTCGCTCGGAAGGGAATATCGTATTAAATCTATGTTATCTTTTTAAGATTTCATCAACTTCTTTTTCTGTAGGACTTTGAGCATTCATTATAAGTTTGACAGATATTCGTTTGATATTTTATTTGCTATCGTTGATTTTCTGAAAAGTGTTCAGAAACTGGATCCACTACCATACATGTACAAGATTATCTGAATTCTGAAGATAAACATGTACTCCAGACTAGCTTTTACGGGTGAATAGGCTTCAATAGCTTTTGTGTGTATCAGCGGGCATTTTTCCAGTCTAGATCATTCATACATGAGAGGAAAATAATAATTCAAATTTCGCTTTCAATTCTGAATCCCAAAATTTGTGGCACAGTAAGAGTTGATCTAGAGGTAAGGGGTAAGAGGTAATCTAGCAAATTTAAGAAAATTAAATCTTGCTTAGAGCAATTTTATTGTCTGTTTTTGACTGCTGCAACGGTGAATGTTGGACACAGTCCCACATAGGCAAGGCCTATGAGTGCACTTCCCCATAGTTTAGAGTATTAAAACCCCTTATTTTTTTTACCCCAGAATTAAAAAATACTAATAATAAATAAAATATTAATAACTTTCATAATAGTTGGCCAATTTTCCTCAAACTTTCTTTAATCTGCTTGTCTAAAATTTTTGCTTCTATTAAAAGCAAGTTATTCTGGGACCGGACTTGCCCTTCAAGGAGTGGTTTCCTACTTCACGATAGTGCCTGAATTGAATGTTTCTGGAGCCCTGTGGGGTTTTTACAAACATCTTTGATAATATTCCTCAATTTGTAACTAATTTGATCCTAGATTTTTCAGACTGTTGCTCTCTTTGAATTTGAAGTAGGGGGTTGTCATCGTTAAGCCAGGTTGTCCTCATTTTTTCAAGTCATTTATATTAACTACTTATGAAGTCATTTCAGTTCAGGTTTGAATTGGCTATATGGTACTCTCTGCTACATCCCCTGGAAGGCCATTCCATCATGCTTGATTGCAGCGTTGTCACTACGGTGGTCGGCGCCGGTCGGAACCTTCCACCACTCGAAATTTCTGACCGGCACTTAATGCAATATCACACCCGCCCGCCCACCACCAATTTCCCCACTGACAAAGAAAAATTATGATTTTGACCTACGAACATGCAATTATGGTTTAAGCCAGCAGATTACGTACGCATATATAAGCAAATTGACATGAATTTTCCTGGAAGGTATACATCTGTACACAGCCACTAGTGCAGCGTAGCTCCTTCTCAAATACAAATCATATTGACGTATAAATTGTTCACGAGCTCGTACCTGTACCCGTACCCGTACCCGTGCAACATCTAATCACTACACACTGTACTCGTCTCTGAGCTAGAATGTCGCAGTCAGCTGATTTGCACATGTTCGGGTTTTGAGAAAGCTAAAAATAAAATTTCCACCACTAAAAAGTCAGTGGTGACAACCCTGCTTGATTGAGTACTAACAGGTGCCCCTATACTGTGCAGAATATGACTAAATATAAAAATAATAAAGTTGTGATAAATGAATCTCTCTTTTGCTCATCCAGCAGGTATATCGGGAACCAGCAAGCACATGCTCTTTATGCAGTGGTATAACACCATCCAGTAGTGCCCCTATACTCTCTACAGAAGCCCTTGAGTTGGAGGGAGCACAGGGGGACATGGAACACGATGAAACAGCTCTGAGATCAGCAGACCAAAGCGCTAACCTTGTAAACTTATTGAACAGTCTTCCTGAATCTGAACTGAAGACGTTGAAGTACGTTAACTCTAAAATGGCAGCTGGCATCATCACTCACAGAGAAGAGAGAGGACAGTTCAGTACGCTTGAAGAGTTGTTGGATATACCGGGTGTGGGAAGGTGAAATAAGTTTGGTGTAATATTGGGTTAAAGTGAGACATCTCGACTTACATGTATTGACCACTTGGAAAAGGGCATATATGGGTATTCTATTATTTTGCACTTTTGGAGGTTACAAACAATCAAAGGGAGATATTACTGTCATATTAATGTCATACTTGCCAGAGTTGTTGCCAGAGTTGTTGCCAGAGATATCATCTTGCCAGGTTGTGTGGCTGCCATTTATTTTTATATCCTTCTCTCTCAATTTTGAACTGTGAGTGTGTGTGCATCACAGTTTAGAGATTAAACGATTAGTGCTGGTGTCGGCATGGAAAATCTATGTCGCCATGTCGCAATAAAATTAACGCCGATGTCGACATGTGTCGACATCTGGACATGAGTCAAACAAGTCTAAACTCGGGTCACTTCCGTAGTGACCGTACACTATTAAACCAGAGTTACCGGACACAAATTCACAAGAGCTTTACATGGAATACATGCACTATGTCCTCACGGGCTCACACTCGCAGTCATACTCACAGTTCTCAAAGATGCACACTGTCAACTATTTGCCCCAAAATTTGTTTTGTATGATCCAATTTATCAAGCATTAATGAAAGTCATGCGGTGCGAGTCAGCTAGTGTCGCATATCTAGGCAGTAGGCATGTACATGTACGTAATGTATACCGGTCGCAGCTAGATACGCAGCGATCGTGTCGCGCGCGCGCGCTGCTAATGCGTATGTGAAACAAATCACGTACGCGCGCACGACGCCACGGCGAGGTACATGTAAACCTAGTCTACGCGACACACTCGTTGACTCGTAGACGCATAACTAATTGTCATTTTATCACTGCAAACATGCGGCGTGCCGTGATAAATTGCTGTCTATGATTTGTGTGGATGATTGTATGCAACTTTTCAGGTAAACTTTACTCTTCTTGTGAGTGACCATGACGTATGTATAATATGTATATAAGACCCATTTTATGTCGCCATCGGAGCATGCGTGTCGACATGTCGGCAAAGTCCAAAACCAGTACTTTTGTCGCCATAGTGGCGACATCAGGCGTGTCGATACCAGCACTATTAACGATTAAAGCGATTGGGTAATTACAAATCAAAGATCATAGAAGTCAGTTTACATTTTCTCACTACAGTGGAAACTCAGTATAACGAGGTCCTTGGGACCATCAAAAGTATCTTGTTATAGCAGGTATCTCGTTATATGAGGTTAAAAACACAATACATGTAGAATATAAAGAGTTGGACTGGAATATTACCTTGTTATATTAGGAATATTGTTATATCCGACCTCTTTATACTGAGTTTCCACAGTACATGTATAATTTTGTATCTGTGCATCTTTCCATTGCTGCATCATTCATCATACTTTTTGAAGTGAATATTTTCTTATGTGTGGTCATGGCACTGTGCAATCATGTACAAATGACAAATAAATAGTGTTTTGGTTTGTCTCTTTCCGGTCATGTTTCCCTTCACAGAAGAACCTTGGATAAACTTCAAGCAAGTTTTGCTAATGGAAAGCTGGAAAAAGGTAGCACAAGAATTGATCCCCAGAGCACTTCCATTACAGATCTATCACATGAAAGATTATCGGTGAGTCTGAAATGAATTACAGTGGAAACTCAGTATAAAGAGGTCTGAAAACAAGATTCCTGATATAACAATGTAATATTCCGGAATTTTCTATTGTTTTTATGCCTCCCCCCACTGAAGGTGGTGCCGGAGGCATTATGTTTTCGGGTTGTCCGTCTGTCCGTCTGTACATCCGTCCGTCCATCCGTCCCGTTTTCTCGTTCTAGTGATAACTCAAGAACCATTTGAGGTATGAACTTCAAACTTAGTGCAGTATGTATCACCATAGGAAGAAGATCTGATTAGATTTTGGGGTACGTAGGTCAAAGGTCAAGGTCACAGAAGCCAATTTCTGAAACTTCAGGTGTTAGCCTCGTTCTCGCAATAACTCAAGAACCATTTGAGGTATGAACTTTAAACCTGTTGCTAGTATGTATCACCATAGGAAGACAATCTGATTAGATTTTGGGGTATGTAGGTAAAAGGTCACAGGTCAATTTCTGAAATTGCAGGTGTTAGCTTTGTTAACGTGATATCTCAAGAAACATTCAGTTATTTCATTTCAAGAAACATCCATGATTCTGGATCACTCACAAAATTTGTGAAAATTAGTGGTTTTTTCAGTTAAATTATAACTGCTGCAGAATTAAACAAGCAGTCATCAATAGTACCATCAACCTGCATAAGTTTAGAATATACCATGATATGTCCAAATTCCCAAATATTGTGTTAAGGGGAATCTATGTAGAGCTACATGTGTTTAGGATTCACTTTTTATTTCCCATGTGTCTCTTGATTGTAGAATTTGCAGGATGTTGTATCAGTAGATGTTGGCCTGAAGCACATAGCATGGCTGCACATGGACAAAGACAGATGGGTGCGTAGTTGGCACTGCAAGATGATCGAAGGCATCTCTCCTGGAAAGTGGGATCCTATCAACTATCTCAGGCTTGTAAGTTGAGCAGGGCCCTGTTTCATAAAATTTTTGATCAGTAACAACTGCCCCATTTCTATGACAAATTTGCTCTCAGCCAATCAGATGCAAGCGTTTCATTAGCTTATAACTGTTATTTTAACTTGTCATAGATATCATCTTTTATGAAACGGTGCCCAGTTGAGCTAAATTTCAAAATGTAATAGCCGTATAGAGGCATTTATCTTGAGGCTGGTGTACAGGCATTGAGTAGAGCCAGAAACATTGCTGTGTTGACATTGTCCTGGCAGTATCATTCTGATTTGGTCAGATAATAATGGCTGTACATATTTTGATGTACCAAGTTGTGATGGTTCAGTGTGCAGATTTCTCAAAACAGAAATGACTAAAAATTAAGTTACCAAGTTTTATCATTCTTCTGGCATTGTATTTACAGATGTACCAAACACTGCAAATTTCAAGGTATAAACAACTTTCGAGAATAGTTAGAGAAACTATCCAGTCCTTCCTCATTTTTAAAACTTGCAAATGAAAATGATAATAAAGTTTTGGATTATACATTAATTTTTACTTTGTGTAAACTTGCATGTTGAGTAAGGCCTTATGCCAAGTATGGATGGGAACACAAGTAAATATATTGTGTGAATTTGTCACTTTGATTTCACTCACCATTTTGCACCTTTAAGTCTACACATTTATTATAATTTTTGTTGTGGTAAGTTTACTTATAGCATGCCATTGAAAATCATAAAATCATCAGTCAGCACTCTCATAGGCATAATGAAATAATAAAACTTTGTTGCACCATGTCTATTAGGTCCATGGTTGCACCGACCAAGATGTAAACTATGTCTGATCCTCCCATCCACTCCCCACAGATATCCGATACTGTGGAAGAGATGCCAAGACCCAATCTGTACGTCCTGGAGCACAAGTCCTTCACCTCCCTCAACAAGGGCACCTTCCAGACGATGCTGTTTGTTCGCTGCTTGGAGTCCATGCTTTACACCTCTTTGAACTCTGACCTCATGGACTCGGGCGAGGTCAAGGCAATATCTCTACCCCAGAACGTTGTGGGAAGACACTTTGATCTGCTTGTGGGGACCCAGCGCAAGAGTGGTCAAACCCTGGCGAAGGCACTTCTGGAGGAAGGGTATGAGAGGAGAAATGCATGGTACCCTGTTCGGATAGGATTTGAGAACTTGGCTTTGTTCAGAGATGTCAATAAATACAAGAGGGAACATTTAGCCAACTGTCTGTTGCGAGCCACTGCTTTTTATGATATACATGTGGATAAGAAGCCAGGTTTTAAAATGAAGTAATGCAGCTGTACTAGAAATCAGGTCATACAACAATTCATACTACATGTATTTTCATCCAGTGAATTGTAAATTCCCGCCTACATGTACATGTATATGTACGGTACAGTAGAACTTCATTGCGACAAAATTTTGGCATAACAAGGTCATTTTGTCAGTTCATGGGTTTAATACAACACAGCGCAACCTCTGAAGCTTTATCCTGCTTCCATGTGGATTGGGTTTTTTTTCTACCAGTGCTGTAGCTGAGTCCAGGGATCTCAAGACTAGTGCTGTAATATCTTGGTTATTTCATTTTCTGTTTAAAACCGCTAAAACCGGACGGTTTTCGGTTAAACGCACTCACACATATTCATGGTTATAATAATTGGGTGATCCAACATGATTTGGAACAATTGGGACACAGGCATAACAAAAAAAAAGAGACTTGCTACAAAAGCCATTATTTTCCTCTTTTTAATTGTAATAGTGATAAAAAGCATTTACCTACCAAAAAGCTTAGAATGTCATATTTATTGATATTTTGTAGTTTTCAAAGTGAGTTTAAGCTTCAAAATGTCGATAGAGTTTCTACTACTCCCGTTGCTTGATGGGGGCAGCCATATTATCTATCAAATCCCTGCATGTAAGATCTGATCAGGAGAGGGCACCAGAGAGCTTTACACAGAGCCGGTTTTACGCATATTTACATAGAGCTTTGCATATTCATGAGTACCAAGATGGCAGCCCCTTTGCTGAACGATTATCAGCATTTGAAGCTAGAACCAACTTTTAAACCACAAATTAACAAGGAATAAGACAATCTAAAATCAAATCATGGTACGTAAATTACTTTTTAGCACTGTTATGAATAAAAAAAGGAAAATTAGGCTTTTATAGCAAGTTTTGTTTTGATTTTGGACATTCCCATGTATTCAAAATCACGTACCAGTTTTCACGGCCAACTGAAAACGGTGATATCCATTCGGTTTTTGGGACCTCATGGTCATTTTCCGGACGTTTAACCGTTTCGATACAGCACTACTCGAGACCAAGACCAGGAGGAAAACTTGTAAACTTGTAATTATGTTCATTTCATATTAGGTCTCGGGGTCGAGACCAAGACCAAGACACTGAAAGTTCGAGACTGAGATTGGTCTCGGACCCATCACTGTCTTCTACATGTAATCTCATTGAGAGTAAGGTGTACCAAGTCTGGAGAAGGTAGACAAAACTCCCTACTTAGTATTCATGTCTTTTCAGGGATTGGTTTACCTCTCAAGACTCTGTGAAACTCCATTTTGTTGACAGTAGTAAACATACATTCTGTCATTTCTGTGGGAGAAGGCTAGAGCTTCACAGCTTGTGACAAAATTGTACATGTATAGTAAACTTGCAATATTGCCAAAGTGACTGAGTGGCATAAATAATGATGACTGTTCCCACGCTGTGATCTGTATTCTCTAATGTGGAAAATTTATTTAAAGGTTCCCTTCTATGAAATTCTAATTCTTGTTATTTTGTACATGATACTCATCTAAATTGAAAAATGACATCCGTTTGCAATGATACGTATCTGAATATTTTTAAAATAATATTTTCCCCACGTATTCAGGCCTAAACGAGTCTGCTAAGCTCCGCCCCCTTTTAAACCCCGAATTCTCGTTCTTCGAGCATGATTGACGTGTGACGTCACAAACCGACATCGCCGGTGCTTGTTTACAATATCTTGCATATATCACGCGTGCAAACTAACTTGCAGTTATATACCACCTCGAAAACCACCTCTAAATCGAAGTATGCCGCAACGCTGTGTCTTTGCAGGTTGCAGCAACATCACAAAGGAGGGTGTAAGTCTACATTTATTCCTCAAAGACCCAAATATTAGAAGAAAATGGACCTCAAAAGTGAAACTAACTCGCGTCAATTGGAAGGGGCCGAGTGACCGCAGTGTCCGTGTGTTCCGAGCACATTTGTGCGGAGGACTTCCTCGATAGTACGGGGCTGCATGCGGTGTTTGGCATCAAGAAGAGGCCGTCCCTGAAGCAAGATGCCATCCCCAAAATCAAACTAGATCTACGGTATCTATTGATCATATATCTATTGATCAACTATCACTGTACCTACACTAACTTAGTCTACCGGTACTTATTATTCATAGCAGCACAATGAAAACATGCAAGGTAGGAGAGCTAAGGGTTTTCTGGATATCAATGTTAGAATTTACTAGAAACAAAACGCTACCACCCCATGCACCAGTAAAACCCTACCCAAGCCCAGGCCAGGCAGGGTCAGCAGGCGAACGACCGAACGGCACGGCGTGTACACCTGCGCACGTCGAGCTCACTGCCTCGATCAGCTATCAGCTCAGCCTCATCAGGACTGGGGCATTTTACAAGCGCAAACAAGATTCATAATTGGTGGATATGCGTAAATTAAAATTTAATCGGCAATCTAATTATCAAAAGGAATTACTAGTTATAATTCCCAAGTCTCCCGTCGATATCTTCTCCGTTATTGAAATCAGGGACGTCTCTGTCATATAATCAGAATCCGACATGTCTGGTTCAAACAAATACGGCCGTGCCCCTAATTCCTCTTTTATTTCTTCTGTCTGAAGAAGATGTTATTGTTCGTTGATATAGGATAAAAAAAAAAACTAAAATGAAGGGCTGTAATGGCACGAAGTCGAAGCTAGGATCTACATGAAGTTCAATAGCCTACACACACACTTTCAGCTTGCGTGGAGTCAAGCATTCTGAGTGTGACGTCACATGACGTCATCGATCGCTGAAACGATTTTCCAAAATTTTTAGGGGGCGTTCCCAATTAATTTTTTATTTTCAAGTTTACAGATTAATGAATGGAATTCAGGTAAAATGGTTGACAGATCTGGATTCACAGTAGAAAAGTCTACTAATTGAAGTTCCTTTGTAATTCCATAAAAGGGAACCTTTAAGGAATGAATCGATTTGTGTTTTCTCGAGAAGTATTTTTGTATGAAAACATTTTTATTTTACAGTTCCACTTTTTAGTCATGTAGAGCTCTGTAAGTCCAATTTGGTGTCACAAATTGGTTTTGATGAGTTTACAATGGATAATTTTTCAGTGTGTACATGTTACAAAACTCACCTATGGAATTTTCTGCTATAGACTCTCGTTATGAATCAACCACCAACACTAAATAATGATTTAATCATGACTTGTGATCATGAAAATAATTTGAAATCAGTAATATCTTAACAGTGGAACGACAAAATTTGACAAATACTGTACCTTTATGACTTCACTTTTAAGGATCCAAATAGTCATAATATATTGTAATAAACTAATGCAGCATCTACATGTATGTGAGGATGTGGGATACCTGTTTGCTTCTACATGATCTCTTGCCCACTTTACTCATCCATTTGCATTGGATTGTCACCTGAAATAGATTTAACTTTTTTTATTTGAACATCTGGCCTTTTGGGTAATTAATAAATCTCTATTGCCATTATGCTTAACCTCATGCTATCGAGTTACTTTGAAAGAAATAAGATTGTATTTGACAAAATTCATGGGGGGGGGGGGGGGGGGAATCTGAACAGAATTAGAAAACAATGTTATGAATGTTTGAAAGGTTGATCACTAGATGGGAAATTCAAATTAGCAAATTTTTTTGTATAAAAATGATGAATGATTAATACTATAATTGATGTTTTTTTTTTTTTTTTTTACTAATTTTGAGGGCAAAATTACTTCAGAGATTAAAGATAGAGTTCTGGTCGTGTGATTATATGTGAAAGATACTGTCTCAATGCAATTGGGAAAGGTTGATCATGTCTACACAAGAATTTGTGTTTACTGTGAGGTTTTGGAATCATCAAAATGATAAGAAATTGACCCAATGGCTCGTATTCTGAACTCTGGTTTAACCCAAACTCTAGTCTAAGTTAAACCAGAGCTTTAATTAAAATTGACTTAAACCGTAAGTCCAGTCTAAATTTCTGTACAAAGTTAAGCCACGCTAGACTGGAGTTCAAGTTAAACCGGAGTTCAAAATGTGATTTTCTAAAACTCTGTTTTAAATGGCAGGTTTAGACTGGGTTTAAAGTACTATACTTAGACCACGGTTTAAGTTAAACCGGAGTTCAGAATATGGGCCAATGTCTTCAAACGTATAAGTTTATCACTTATCAGTGTCCATTTCTTTGCTTATTAGCTAAAACTGACTGCAAAAACAACTAACATTATTTTTATTCCTCCTTGGTACACTGACTGTATTTATTGCCAATATAGACTGCTGTAGATAAACTGTATACACAACTTCAATACATTGTACATGTACCATTCTTGTGCAGTGTTCGTGTTCACTGTATAAAATAGGAAGCGCTCAATGCGGAATACCAATACCAAAATAATTTCCTGCATTATTTTAATAAATGATTTGATTGCTTATTGTTCGAATGGTATAATATTCATTTTATGGGAATAATCAACTTTATATACACTACCTTTCTCAAAGGCGTCATGCAGTAAATGCACTCTACAAGCACTGTCCTATTATCATTGTTCTTTTCAGTCCGACAGACAAGCCGTTTCATCATTAGATGCAATAAAATGAAATAAATTCTGAAATTTTTAATGTCAAGTCTATTCCTTTTAAAGTTTCTACATGTATTCTGATTAGAGCAAGTTTTTCATATTTGAATTATTTAATGCAACATGTACTATAAATGTACCATTAAATGTTTACATTTACACTTCTGTTTTACTGTTTTCCCCCTATTGATATCCTATTGAAAAAAAGAAAAATGGGTCCTCCCCATTAATATTAAAGAAATATTGTGACATAGTCATCACCAAAAAGCCCCCCCCCCCCCCCCCCCCGATACATGTACATATACATAGTTGAATATTGAATGAATGCTTATTAAATTTTCAACATGCAAGGAAAATCATAGTTGAGAATTCTAAGCTTATGCACGACTTAATTAAATCCACTGACCCTAACCCGAACCACTATGCTCAGAATCTAAAATCAGAATTTCAATCATTTTGTTTACTTTCGGAACAACGTTAAGAGATGCCTACATGTATGAAGTATTCAAACAAATTAAATCTATTTCAACGTTGACCTGTATGACTGCTGTGGATTTCCTCTCATGTTTTTTCCCCCTGAAAATTCTGAACATAATGTTAACACACAATGAAGAATTCATGCATTGAAAGACAGTTTATGCAATCAGCCTATATCTGAGTAACTTATATTTCTCATTGTGGACTACAAATCATATGCATGTACATGATGTACTGAGTCTTTTTAAAGAAAAAAAAAAATGTCTAAATTTTCCTGATCTGAAGGCATGCCTTTCATTTGCATGTATGTTTGTATGCATAATAATACAGATCTGGATATAATTCAGGCTCAGACACTAAAGGGCATTAACTCTATAATACACAGTCAACACAGAGATTAAAAAAAATTCACTCTGGAGTGGACACCAAAACCGAAAATTATTCACAGAGGCCTAGTGCATATGGCTCCAATTATTTTGCACGCCAGATCCTAATTAAAAACAGTGTAGAAACCCTGCATTATTGAACGATTGTGATTCTTAGCAATTTTTCTTTAAAGCAGAGTGTAGTCTGATCATACAATGTCCACCTGGCGTTGTTGTTAATTGAGTTTTTACAGACGTGTATCAATCAAATATGATTATTTACGTCTGGGACTGACCTTTAACGTCACCATCTGAAAGACGTGACTGAGATTCGAACCTGGGTCGGATCAGAGTCAGTTTGTAGACGTTACTGCTAGATGCTCCCTGGTGCAAATCTCAGCCTTATTTTGCACTATTTACAATGTTTTTTGAAACTTCATATTTTATATCTTTACAGCATTATTTTATGCAAGTGATCTCACTTAATTACACCCAATGAGTGACTTGCCAAGATTGAAGTTCAGGTTAATCCAAATAAGTCCCGTTAGCGGTGATAAATGTACTGCGTTGAATTCACTTAGGTTATATAAGCTTAGCTGCCGCTAGCGCTATATCACACAGTACATGTAGCTACGTACGTGTGTGCATGCTGCATGCATGCCTGTGCATGCAGTGCATGCGGTAATTGAGCTAGCTGCAAGCTGCACATGGATCGCAAATCGACTAGTTTCCGATCCAGTTATTTTGCGACATTCGCACATCCAATACACGCGGAATATACTTCAAAAATTATGAAAGCGCATGTCCGCAAAGTTTAGATACAGACTCTTACACCAGCAGTTTTAACAAACTATTTTTATCTTCCGTACAATACAATACATACACTATACTGAAAATCACATATCGAAGTCTATTTGTGTGTTTTTTTTCTGGTGATCTTCCGATAGAGAAGGGTGGAAAGAAATACAAGGTCGGAAATTTGACACCAAAAATATAAAAAAGCCGGAATTCCGGCAATTGACGAAAAAGTGGCATCCCTGTACAAGTCTCCTTGTTGCAGAGTAAAAGCAAAAACCTATCTTCAAACATTATGTATTGTCCACTTAAAGGCTCAAGTCCAGCAGCAGATATATCTTATATTCTCCTTCAATCCCATCCATCATTTAATCACTTGATTATATTCAGAAGAATCTCATTCATATATCTTCAAGAGGAAACTGCAAAACATAATCACCGTCCAATAAACAGAGGATGTTTAGATCTGATGACGAAGCCCAGAGATAATCATACTAAAACCTGCAGGGCACTTTGCAGTATTCCTCTTTCTTAATCAACACTGATAGTCTGACGTGTACAAGTACTTGGACCTACGTCATGAAGTACTAGCTGAACCTGCTTCTGACTTGCTTGCATCTCCCAAGTCTGAAAATCCAAGTTTGGACAATGGTTCTCTCTTCATTAGATCCCTGAAACATAGATGATACAATAAAAATGGATATAATTTTAAGAACTAATCTAATAAATTGTAACCTTTGAGCCAAGGTTCTCACATCCCTACATGCACAACCCACTCCACCTTGCAACGCCCTACTTAAGAACAAAAACACAAAACTATGAAAAATTAGTAGGGGGGCAATAGTCTTACTCTAACCACATTCACATTGCATCACAGGATGAGCATGCGTGTACTTAAGCTAAAAATATGGGGGAAACAATCAAAATAATCATGCTTCTATTATGATGCATGCAAATCTTAGTTTCCCTAATGATTTATTTAGATTTACAACTACCCTGAATAAAACGACAACCAATTGCAGACACCTAATGTACTTGTAGTGACCAAAGTAACAAATCCATTACAATTAATCTTTATCCATAAACCTATCAAATATGACAGTACAAAGTGATATTTTACATGGCTTCTACACATTTCTGGTAATGGTGTTATGCATATAATTATTCAAACCCTTTAAAGATCACATGGGACAAAAAGTGAAAGAAATTTGTATGTGTTATTGGTTTAAACAGAGCAGAAATAGGGCCCATAGAAGAAGCTATAAATCTGTCGTGCACATGCACAACACCTGCACAATATTTACTGTAGAAAGGAGTCTGTGTGACATGTCTTCTTTACAACAAAATTCACGTTAGAAAAAAAAACACAGAATTTTTTCTTTGATGTGGTTTGTGACTTTTGAGAAAAACATAATTAATGATCTATACGAATGGTTGATGATGTATAGACTTCTAATTCAGTCTATTGGCAAACGTGTTAAGAGAGAAAGGGGGGGGGGGGGGGGAATTAGCTTTTTTTTAAAGTACCTTTCCATCCTGCACTCCAAGTAATCCTTTGACTCCAGCCTACACTTGTGATTATCGTGGTTGTTCTCTCTCAGGCAATCCATGAAAAGTTCTTTGAATTTTCTGCATTCTCCTGTCAGGAATAAGATAATAAACAAACTTAAAGGCTTCAAAATTATGACCTCAACATCAAGTAAAGTTCACAATGTAAATTATTAAAGATATTCATCTACATCTACTCCAGATCTACTCTGCCATCACGTCCACAGACAATGAATCGTTGAAATAAAAAACTACAAAAATTAGAATTTTGATTCAACTTCAAGAGCTAAATTCAGTTTTGACTTTTGATTATGTTTATTGAAAATTGGGCATAAAATTTAAATAGATCTAGATGATGATACTAGAGTACTAGACCTTACATTAGATCTACATGCACGTAAAACTGCATCAATTTCAAGAAGAAAGAATGACCTAACAGTAACAATCTATCTCTTTTGGTAACTCCAGGAAGCTCCACCGCACTGCCACCGCCGTTAAGCAGTGGAGCTCCAGTTACAACTAACCAAAATCTTCCTCGCCCAGGCATTAGTTAGGTCAGTCGAATCACTTAATTTCAGCAGGTAAGATGAAAATTTGTACTTACATTTCAAGAGAATTACTGTAACTATCCAGCAGGCACTTTGATTTCGCAATTTGATGATTGTTTCGATGAAAAAAAATGGAATTTCCTCGCCGAGCCGATCTTCCCCCGTACTGTACCGTCGCGTCATTTGAATCAACGGTACAGTACGGGTATGACGGGGGAAGATCGGCTTGGCGAGGAAATTCCATTTTTTTCATCAAAATAATCATCAAAATCGTGAAATCAAAGTGCCTGGCTGGATATTTTCAGTAATTCTCAATTTTCATCTTACCTACCTGCCGAAATTAAGCAATGCGCCCGACCAAACTAGTATTAATGTAAATGTAATCATGCCATGGTAATGGGCGAGGAAGGTTTACTTTTGGTTAGTTGCACCTGGAGCTCCACCGCCTAACGCCAAACGGCGGTGGCGGGAACGGCGGAGGTGGAGCTCCCTGGAGTTACGACTTAGAAATCTACGTCAAGCTCAGCTCAGAGGCTTCAGGAATGCCCGGATATGGCGTGACCACAGCAATTGCAACATATGGGACTGAAGAGAAACCAAGAAAGGGCAGACTGAAAGGAAATATTATGATTTTACTGCGCCTTACCCTCGTGATCTAAAGGAAAACTTCCCTTGTCTGGTGGTCTGGGTTTAAAGCTTTTCACACCAAAGTTCATTGCAGTCGACATATTGGAAATGGTTCTCTTGAATCTTCCTTGCGGTCCTACTAAAAGCCGCCAACTGCAGCCAACGGCAGCCAACGGCAGCCAACAGCAGCCAACAGCAGCCAACAGCCAAAAACAAATCCCAGAGCAGCCAAGAGATAATAAAGAGGCTCTTCCAAGATTGCTAGGGCTTATTTCTGTAATTTCCAATGAGAAATTGACCAGAAAAAATTATTTCAGGACCTAAAAATCACAAAATCATCAAGGAACAAGTTGCGATTATCGATAGAGGCCAAGACAATCGGAAAACTGATCGATTCATATATATTTTAAAACGATTATTATTATCATTTATTTTTTAAACAATAAGGATATGGAAGTGAAATATTTTTTGTCCTAGTTTTCCCCCTCTAAACAACATGTACAAGTACAAAATGAAGTAGTGACAAGCATAATGAGACTTGATTAAAAGAAACAAAAAAAACTATTTATTCATATCTTTAATTTTTGAAAAAATCTTCATTTCCCCCCCCCCCCTTTTTTCTTCTTTTTTCTTTCCTTTTTTTCTTTTTTTTTTCTTTTCTTATTTTTTTTTTTTTATTTATTTATTTTTTTTTGGGGGGGGGGGGGGGGGGAATCTTTTTTTGTCTTTTTTTTTGGGGGGGGAGGGGGTAAAAGGATCCGTACTGTAAAAGCTCCTCACCCTACTCACAATGAAAAATAAAAATAGAAGGGGTATGAAAATTAATAAAAAATAAAATAGTTCAACAATATTTTCAAAGCTTTTCATGTAGGTAAGAAGAAAAGGAAAAAGAAATGAAGTGAAATGAAATGAATGAAGAAAAAAAAAAACTTTTGCAGGGGTGGGGGGGGGGG
Source organism: Heliocidaris tuberculata (assembly GCA_025618425.1). NCBI lineage: Eukaryota > Metazoa > Echinodermata > Echinoidea > Camarodonta > Echinometridae > Heliocidaris > Heliocidaris tuberculata. Next base: position 17,702,068 of record CM046836.1, on the reverse strand, counting down.
GACGTGCCTTCTAGGCCTCGAATCCGCCGACGAGTTATTACCCCCCCCCTCCCCCATGGTCCTCTTATAATGAAAATGAAAATTTCTTGAATAACTAAATAATAAATACATGTATATATAAATACAAGAGGATGAATGTCAAGATCAGGAAAAATATTCAAAGTCATTCAGATGAATTTATTCTATTTTATTTTCTTCGGTAGATAATACATTTTCGGTGTTTTCCTCTAGCCTTTTAACTCTGTAAACTACTTATTCCTTCGCATTTTCTTTCTTTGATATTCCATAGATGGTGGTTTCAAGTTTCTTTAGCTTTGATATTTGAGGTGTATCGTGACTATTTTGTTTGTTTGGTTGATTTTTTTTTCTTGTTAAAGAAAATAAAATAGAAGATGAACGCGATGATGATGAGGATGATAAAGATGATGCTAATGTCCATGATAATAACGATATATGGCTTAATTCATGTTGATGTAATGATACTTATTTATTCATATACACTGGCGTAGCCAGGGGGAGCACAAGGGGGCCATGGCCCCCCTATTCAGCCACTAAGAAAAAAAAAGCGAGAACGAAAAAAAGCGGGGGAAGTGAGAGAAAAAAGGCTAAAAAAGAGCTAAGAGCCGTTATCTTTCTCTCAAAATTTGCTAAAACGTCAAAGTTTTCGCCCTTCGCGCGGGAAGGGGGAAATAACTCCCCCCCCCCCTCCCTGCATCCACCCCTGTTACATACAGTGCAGTATTGTGTCCGAATAATTGAAAAGAAGTCAGGGTGTCGAACTATATTTTTATGCCTAAAAAAATTGTTTGCTACGAGCCGTTATCTCTCTCTAAAATTTTCTAAAATGTCAGAGATATCGCGCTTCGCGCGGAAAGGGGAACCCCCCTCCCTGCACCCACCCCTGTTACATACAGTGCAGTATTGCATCTAAATAACTGAAAAGCAGTCACACTAACTTTCCGCCTAAAGAAAGCTGCGACAAGCCGTTATCTTTCTCTCAATTTTGCTATAAAACGTCAGACCTTTCGCGATTCGCGCGGGAGGAGGGGAAACTCCCCCTCCCTGCACCCACCCCCTGGAGAGCAGGATTTGCGTTCTCATCACAAATTTCGCACGCTTTGCGTGCTTAGAACCGCCCCCTAAAATGAAATTCTGGCTTCGCAGTTGGATCCTCCACGTCTGCCCCCCTTATTGAAAATCCTGGCTACGCCCCTGTTCATATATCACATTTATCACAATTTTGTAAATGTAGTAATATTGTTTATGTTTAGTGTGTAAACTCCCTGAAAAACATCCTGCCGCTGAGAGTGATTTGACTTCTTTCCA
>CM046836.1:17690742-17698242 GCA_025618425.1 Heliocidaris tuberculata | reverse complement strand
AATTGTCATTATATTATTCCTGTTTTATTTTGTTTGTTTTTGTTATTGTTTTTGTTTTTTGTTTTTGTTTTTTGTTGTTTTTTGGGGGCGGAGGGGTTGGGTTTTCTTGATCCAACCAATTCGCGATTTCCTTTGGTGTGTTTTTGCATGTCATTGTCTTTTCTATTTCATTTAACTTTTTGTTATTATAGGCTATTATAGGTTGATGTCAGCTGTATTCAAAGTATGGTTTCTCAAAATGAAGGCAAGCGAAACCCCATATAGGGACACCTTTATTGAAAATCATTCTAATAATCAGTATTATTATTTTAGTCATTATTTTACTTGTGATAATGATCATTTGCTGACTGGTAAAAAAAAATGATTTGCTTTCTTTTTCAATTGTTTTCTCAAATGATAGAGCTCTGCAAATTTTGCATTTTGTAGTTCGGAACTTTGCATTTTAGAGCACTTTTTATCACACGAACACATAATTGTTTGATCTGTACACATATTTGTTTTCTCTCTCTCTGTATTAATGGGATTAGGTAGCATTAAATCAAGAGATTAAAAAAAAAAAGATTTCTTATACTTCGGGGGGGGGGGGGGGGGGAGGGAGGGGCTCAGCCCCTTCAAATTTTCCAGGAAGAGGCGTCCTCCAGAATCGTCGACCGTGCGTTCCATAATATAGGCCGTACTGGGGCTACAGCCCCCTAAAATGTTCCAGAACAAAAATGGGGGGGGGGGGGAGGGGGGAGAAAGAAAGAAATTTTTATTGCAATGAAGATTCAATCAAGCTATTATTGTGATATATTATACTAGTATATGATATATTATTTTGTAATACAGGGCCTATTATAGCTTTGCAATATCATTAACAGAGCGCATGTGTCTTCTTTTCGGGGGGGGGGGGGATCTATACCAAATTATAAAATCCATGCCCTCTAAAGTAGCCTAGAATAATATTTTTTATGATTACAGGAGTACATCTTTTAAAAGGTCTAAATGGCTGAATTTTCCCAGCATCTACTTCTAATTATACATCTGTTAAATAAAATAGGAGTTAAAGCTTGGCTTCAACACACTATCTAGACTCCTAATTCAGTGCTCGAGAATGTAGTTTCATCAAAAACATTATCTTCTATAGTTCGGTCCCTATTCTCCCTCTCATAACTAACTTTAAAATGCTGTAGAAGAACTGTAAACTGTAGGTAGATATTATAGTGTGTGTTAAAAAGTGATATAGATATTAGCAATAGGACCAGTTCTTCCAAATACAGGCTTGGTGATTCAAGGGGGTGGGCGTCTCTCCCTGGAAAATATTCTAAGGGACGTACCCTCTTGTATAATTTGGAAAGTCGTCAAAAATAATCTAACTGCATATTGATGTTGCCTATCCCATTAGGCGAAGAGAGTAAAGGGGTGGATATCGAGATCAGACCTTGATTTCCCTTTGCATGTGATAAAAAATGATCTAAATGCAAAGTTGCAAACTGCATCAACTTAAAATATTCTCGCTCGAATAATAATCATAATTCACTATATGGGCGTCGCTATAAAATGCAAATTTATGGCGTAAAAAGTCTTCTTTTGTTAGGGTAAGGGGGCTATTAATACGGAGTTTTTTTTTTTTCGATTTCTTGGTGCTTATATTTCAATTATTATCGGCTCGACCCCCTCAGTTTTTCCTCATTACGCCATGCACTGACCACAAATAACATAAAGATTATAATGGGCATTGTATGAAACTTGAAGGAAGCAAAGAATTGCAAGGTGACGTAAAGGAAATAAAATGTTATTCTTTAGTCATGACAATTTCTGGTTAAGGATGCAAGGTGACTTGAAGTTGAAAGTTTAAGCAGTTGAGGAATTTAGTAGTATAATGGATAATTAAGATAGAAAAAAAGAGAGTCTCTTCCATTCTGTAAATTGGTCGAAAATTAAGATTTTAGAACGTGGGAAGATGCTGCAACACCTCTCAAAACAATTAGATGTGGAAAAAATAAATTGGAACCAAGACTCCAAATCACTTTTAAAATAATCAAAATCACGCTAATACCATGACTACCATCTGTGGTAGAATTAGTGGTGGTAGTGACAGTTCAACCCCCCCCCCCCCAAAAAAAAAAAAGAAAGAAAAAAGCTCAAAGGGATACTTTATAAATAGCTTTGAAAAAACATGCTCGAGGGGATGACCACATTGCCAGGTTCCTCTTCCTCGGGATGCAAGGGAGCAATGGGTATGGCTGCACTTCCATCTTGTTGCGGTACATCCCAAGACCCAGCTGGTTTAAGACCCCTGTAACACCAACAAAAATGTGTCTGAGGCCAGCCCCCATTTTATAGGGCTGGGTCGTAAACTGGCGCAGAAAGCAGGGCCTTAATATTTACCAACCCCCCCCCCCCCCTTACACCGCGGTATGAAAAGGTGTCCCATGACACCATTCAGGGGTTGGATTTACATATCAAGAAAAGATAAATGTATAAAATGAGAGAAGGAAAAAAACCCAAACAAACAAAACAAAACAAAACAGGGAAAACAAAACAAAACAGGGAAAACAAAACCAAAAAAAAAAAAAAAAAAGACGATAGAGGAAAAAAAAAACCCAAAAGAAATACAGAAGGAAGAAAGAATAGAAAGAGAAAGTTAAAGAAGGGTACCAAAAAATACATAAGAACAAATACAAAGAGAAGACAGTAGAAAAAAGAAAAATTACAAAAGGACGAATAGAAAGAGGAAGTTTAAAGTCACAATTCAAAAGAACTACATAAGGATAGATAGTAAACGAGAGATACATATTAAGGGAAACATAGAAATAGAAGACAATAGAAAATAAAGAGAAAAAAACAACAATGATCAGGATGAGTAGAATGAGAAGATTGAAAAAGGGGAAAACAGAGAACTACATGATAAGGAAAGAAATAAATAAGAGAATAAAAAACTCACAAAAATAAATAAGTAAATATAGAAAATGAGAGAAGGAAAAAATAAGGAAAGATAGAAAACTGGAGAATGAAAAGCAAAGAAATACATGAAAGGATATGGAAAGAGAATTAAAGCAAATAAATATATAAGCAAAGATAGAAATACAAGATGAAAGAAGGCAAAACAAAGAAATGCATAAGGCAAAAAAAAAAGAGAGAGAGAAAAAAAGAGAAGAGTAAATGAATATACATGTAGAGAGAGAGAAAGAAATTATCCCCGCCCCCCAAAAAAATAACACAAATATATATATATATATATATATATATATATATATATATATATATATATATATATATAAAATAATAATAATAATAATAATAATAATAATAATAAAAAATAATAATAATAAAATGAAACAAATGTATAGGGGAATATTGAAAGAGAAGTGGAAAGATAAAAACAGTTAACTATACATAAATAAAAAGAGAAGATTAGAGAAATGAATACGATTAGAAAGAAAATTAAGATGAAAGAAGGTGGAAACTAACAAATACATAAGGAAAGTAGAAATAAACAAAAAGTAATGCATACATAATATAAACTGAAAAGAGAACATAAACAGAAAAACAGAAATACGTAAGGAGGAACATAAATGGCAGATGCAGGATAGGGAAAACAAATAAATACATAGAGAAAGATAGAAAAATAGAGAAGGAAAAAACAAGAAATACCTAAGGAAAGACCTAAAACAAAACCAATGAAAAAATGTGGAATACATTCATAAGGATAAATGAAAAGAGAAATACAGAGAAATACATGCTGAAATGGTGGAAGAGAAGCACATAGAAACAGACAAAAAACAATGAAAGGATAAAAAGAGAGGATGAGAGGAAGGTTAAAACATAGAAATACATAAGGAATTTGCCCGCATTTTGTTTAGGGGCCTGCCTTATACCCGTTGTCGGTTTATACCATATAGGTATTATAGGCAGATATTCTCCTGTGCTTTTACAATAGACAATTACCAGAAAATCTATTGCAAATATTTAAAATAAAAGGAAGTACACAAATACTCCACGAGACAATCAAATATGTCACATCTACCTACTTTTCCTTCCTTTCTCTACATTTTTGACCATCCTACTTCTCCTACTTTTTTTCCCAGTTATCCTCCTTTATCCATTGAAAAAAAAATATTATCCTACTTTTTTGTTTAGGGGCCTGCCTTATACCCGTTGTCGGTTTATATCAAGTGGCCTGGCCTGAGGCTGGCGCAAGACTCATTTTGTCAGCTTAACAGGCCTGAGGTCTTAGTGGTGATGTTAAGGTCTCTATATGTACACTACTTGTTAGGACCTGCAATAACTAAGCTACATTAAGAATCTTTTACATGACAGCCATGCATAAATATCTCAGATAATATGTTTGGGAAAAAAAGTAGGATAATATTTTTTTTTCAATGGATAAAGGAGGATAACTGGAAAAAAAAAAGTAGGAGAAGTAGGATGGTCAAAAATGTAGGGAAAGGAAGGAAAAGTAGGTAGATGTAACATATTTGATTGTCTCGTGGAGTATTTGTGTACTTCCTTTTATTTCAAATATTTGCAATAGATTTTCTGGTAATTGTCTATTGTAAAAGCACAGGAGAATATCTGCCTATAATACCTATATGGTTTAGAGATCTTGTGCAGTATTGTATGTGAGGCGACCGAGCGAGAAAATTTCCCAGTTTGAATAGTGAAAGTTTGCATTTTAAACGCATTTAAAAGCTTTAACAGTGTATAAAACAGACTTTACTCATTATTTGCTGAACAGTTTCCGAGGGGGTGGGGGGCGTGTCTCCCCCCCTGATCGCCGCCCCTTAGTAGTAATGATTATAATGATGTTTATTAGTGTTATAAAGGCAATCAATGTTTACATTAATCACTAATATGACTATGGGTGGTGATGATGGATGTAATAATATATATAGGATATAAAAATAACTATGTAGTAGTAGCGAAAATTTCCGTTAAAAACGTTTTAGGACAAAAAATATTATCATAATGATAATATTTTTATTATTATTATCATTATTATCATCATCATCATCACCGTCATCAGCATCATTATTATCATTATCATCATTATTATTATCATTATCTTTGTATTACTATTATTATTTTGAAAAAAATGGCGTTGAAGAGAGACGTACTAAAGCTTTAGTATTATCATTATAATATTATTATTATTGTTATTATTATTATTATTGTTATTATTATTATTATTATTATTATTATTATTATTATTATTATCATTATCATTTTATTACTATTGTTGTAATTATTATTATTATTATTATTAATGTCATTATTATTGTCATCGACATAATTATTAATATCAAACAGTGGTCACAGTGTCATCTTTTGCACTTTATACAGTGCAACATCTTGCTTGGATGTCTCCCCCACTTTATCAGTAATGCTATTCAGAAGGGAATGAATTATATGTTGGTTTTTTTTTGAGTGACTCATAATCTAATACTTACTATATATACCCTCACCCCCGAAAAAAAAGAAACAAAGAAAGAAAAATAATCCCAATATATAAAAAAAAAAAAAAATCCTCATCTTTTCTTATACCTCTCACTTAAATAAAATAAATAATTTGTTAAAGTATATATTTTCACTTATAGCATATACCAGTTTCTCGTTTACTACAGTATTTCATCTTCAGTTTATTTTGATATAGTAAAGGATATATTTTTTCTTACGAATTCGTATGAAAAAAAAAGATAACAAGGAAATTCAGGCATGCTATAATCTTGAAAATAATACTCGAAACGGTCTTAATTTATATTTTAAATGGTTACTAAATTGTGTTAACCTTTTCATTTATTCTTTTACAAAAGTATATTTTTCTGGTTATTTTATTAGAAAACAAAAATTATTTTAAAGATAATAAAAATAAATTTAGCATGAAACTATAATCGTCATGATAAAAAACTTAATGCAATTTGCTTGAAATTACATAATATCGATCTAATTATTTTTGTGGCTGCTGAATCTACAGTATATCGATAGTTCTTGGCTGCTGTTGGCGGCTTTTAGTAGATCGTTGGCGGCTTTTAGTAGATCGGACTTCTTCTCGGCTGTTGGCTGCTGTTGGCTGCTGTTGGCGGCTTTTAGTAGTCTCCGCTGTTGGCTGCTGTTGGCTGCTGTTGGCGGCTTTTAGTAGTCTCCGCTGTTGGCTGCTGTTGGCTGCTGTTGGCGGCTTTTAGTAGATCGATTAAAGTCTGTTGGCTGCTGTTGGCTGCTATTGGCTGCTGTTGGCTGCTGTTGGCTGCTGTTGGCGGCTTTTAGTAGGACCCTTCATTGGGCTTGGTTCCCAAAAATTAATTTCGATTACGCAATCGTTCTCCGCTCCTTGAATTATGGTGTCGCCGAAAAGTCCAATCGAAAACGGATTTTTTTTTTTTTCTAAAAAGAAAAACTAGGCACAAAAACGTTTATTTCCTAATTTGGGAATGTGTAAAGGAATAAAAAGGGCCCACGAGCATGATTATCTTTTAATTTGAATATTATGAGGCATACCAATGATGTATTTTAAAAAGATATTGCAAATCTAATATTTTAATACACGTATTCGTCTAAAACAAAATTTGATACTGATATAAAAACTCGCTCGATATTTTCTTATTCTTAGCTGATTAGTGCTTCAAATAGAGGAGATATTCATGCAGCTTTCTCGTGGTATAGATCAGTACTCTTACTGTTTAACTCAAATTCGTGACACTCCCCAAGATATTTACCCTCCGCATCAACAACAGCGCCTTAATACAACTGATTTCGCATAACGCAAAATGATGTCCTGAATTCAAAGTGCTATAAAGACTCGCTCGACTTTTCATATTCTGAGCTGATTAGTGCTTCAAAGAGAAGAGAAATTCAGCTTTTTCTTGGTATAGCTCGCTACTCGGGCAAGTCGTGTGGATCTTACTGTTTTAACTCAAAGTTGCGACCCACCCAAAGATATTTATGCTCCGCATCAACAATAGCGCCTTATAAATTTTGTACAACTCAAAATGAAGTCCTTCAGTAAAAGTGATATAAAAACTCGCTCGACATTTCTTATTCTTAGCTGATTAGTGCTTCAAAAAGATGAGATTTTATTCAGCTTTCTCTTGGTATAGGTCGCTACCATTGGCTATTATAGAGCAAGTTGTGTGGATGTGGACTGTGGATCTTACTGTTTTAACATGTTTAAAGGGGGGTTGAGTTCTGGGAAAGGTGAAAACTAATTTGTGAGCTTTCTCAATCCTTTTAATGTCATTTTGGAAGATCATAGTAATGTCCCCTGAAAAGGATTTCTCTTCAAATGCCATTATAAGTTCGAAATATTACGAAAAATAACTGAAGTGTTCGGGCCGTATTGTATTATGGAGCTTCGCGTAACTCAATAATGAAGTCCTGAATGAAAAGTGCTATAAAAGTTCACAAGACATTTAATATTCTTAGATGATAACGGCATGTACAAAGTTATAGAGGAGATATTCAGCTTTATCATGACTGCTATGCTTATCAAGTTGTGTGGGTCTTACTCACGGGCGTAGACAC